>OZ022420.1:12913724-13378553 GCA_963989365.1 Rhimphoctona megacephalus | reverse complement strand
AAAGCTACTTTCCACCCGGAACCGGCTTCGAAGATTATTGGCCCAGCAAAGTAATGGACTCGCAATTATTCGTCAGCAGCAAAGGCGGCAATGGCAGCGGCGGATGGACCAAACAACCACCCACGCCACCCGCTATCAAACCTTCACAACAGGTCCAAAATAATTCCAACAAAAATTCACTCAACAACCGGGTCTCTTCGCTTCAGAACATGGTCCCCAGAAGCAACAGCGGCACCACCAACCTCCAACAGGTCAATCAACAGAGGCAAACTATTACAACACACCCGTCGCATCTGTCGCCGAATACCGTGTCCTCGGTAAGATCGAGCAACAACGCACAATCGATGCTGAACGTCGTCCCGACTGTGGTTAACGGATGGTCGGGTCTCGTCGGTGGACAACCCACTTTTCAAACATCACCGCTCGTCTCACCGCTCTCTCAGCCAAATTCTATTTTAAGAATGCAAAATCCGTCCCTAGGAATGCATAACGTTAGTATTTCGCGATTAGAGACAACTAAATCTCCATTCATCCAGATTTCGAACAATTAACAAGAATATACACTATCGCGATCTTGATCAACGATTCAAACGAATCTTATCATCATTCATATACCCTAGCGAAGATGTATTATCAGGAGAAATTTTCATTCGTAGTATCGAAACTGCAATCGTGTCAACGCAACCAAAATCATCCTAATTTCCAACTTTCTCATTTCTTTTTCATCTTAACTTTTTCTTTTTCCTCAATATTGTCTCCGAATTTATGAGAAACGTTCGAAACAATGTTTTTGTTTTTTTTATAATGTGGAATTTGGACAAACAGAATTGATGGCGTTATTTAATTTGAATAGAAATATTTGATTCTTAGCCGAATTAAGGATGTGACTCTAACCAAAATGTACGATGAAAATTTGACGTATTTTGCCATTTTTTTACAATATTTCTGGCATTGAGGCATACAAGAAAATTATTTTTTCTTACGTAGTCTAAAATATAACGAAATCCATAGGGAAAAGACTGAAATCGTTCTGGCGGTGGTTTGACAATCGAATTTACTTCATTTTTTACTGTAATGACTAACTTTAATACCGTAAAAGTTCAGCTATTCCTTTTTTGTAGGTCCATACGGTTTCTTTTTCACACAGATAGAGGCACCGTCTGATTTTCAAATGAACATGAAAAAAAAATCCTGCTCTTGTGCAGATTTATTTAAATTCGTGCTATTTCGATTCCATTCAGGCTTATCTCAGTTTTTTTTTTCTTAAATCGATCTCAAATAATGACCGACAATTGTTATTTCCACCAATAATCTTTTCTGGTATTGCAGAAGAGATTTTTTTGGTTAATCGAAAATACAGTCACCATTTTCTTCAACGATTTTATAAAATAATTTTTTTCACACGTTTTCATACATTTTTTATAAATAGTAGATTTGTTTTGCGTAGAGTATTGCGGTGAAAATTTTTAATCAAAGCAAGCAAAAGCTAATCAAAGAAATTGATCAAAGGATCAAAGAATCAGCAATTTTCTCGAGTTTTTTTTTTCTGAATACTTTTCTCTATTGTGATTAGAAAAAAGTAAGGAGGACGTGTAGCGTTTTTGTAACTTCCCAATCGAGCATTTGTTTGAAATTTCGCGTATTTTGAATGTAAACCTCTTAGACTGAATTCTAATGAATCACCATGAAAAACATCGTTGAAATGCAAGAAAATGTTCTAACTTTCGACCAATATTTGAAACCTAATTTGATAAATTTATTTCAGAAATATACAAAAAAGGTGTTTCGATGCATTCCAACGGTGCAAACTTTAATGTAACTGAAAAACTTCTATAGACGATTAGTTTTTCATTTTATTTCAATCAGATTCATTTCATCCACAATTCTCTTCCAAAATAACGATTTGTTATTTCATTTTAACTCTGTTTGAATTTGCAGCAAATCCAATCGACAAACAAATCGTATCAGCAACAACAACAGCAACAACAACAACAACAACAACAACAACAACAACAACAACAACAACAACAACAACAATCCCGAAGTAGACCGAGTAGCAGCGGTGCGTCATCCCAATATCCAGCGGTTTATCCGACGACGACGATCCAAGCTGTACCTCAGGCTCAACCACCTCCACTCGTTCGGGCTACGGTTCACTCGAATCAGTCGAGTCTTGGGTAAACAAACCAACTTATTTGTCACAATAAAGAGATAACTTCTTTTTTTCATTTCATTTTAAATTAACCGTTAACCCTTGGAGACGTACATTTTTCCTTACCTATGATTTACATGAAAGTTCGCTTGCATAGGTTTTTGGGGTCATTGATTACGAATCTGAACTAAAAATTTGAAAACGTGCGAGAGTTTGAAGTCAATACTACTGTTAATTTGGATCTTGAACCGAAACGATGGTATCTTTATTTTTTTTTAACAAACACGACAGAGCGGAAATTTTGAAAAAATTCTGAACGGTTCTTTGGAGTGTATTATAGTTGTGAAGAAAATTCCATCGCGATTTTCATAGTTGATTAGTAGAAAATGCATTTTTTTATGAAAACATACCAATTTCAACTATTTGTTTATACTTGGCATTTATGCAATTAACGGATAATGAATGTATACGTTTTTTGTACATTCAGGAATATCTTGCGAATCATGTACAAACGAAAAATCCGGTATTTGGTGCAGCAAAAGTAGTTAAATAATTAAATTAAATTAATAAATTAAAAAACTGTATAAAAAAGGTGGGACAACGTAAGTCCCATCATGACTCAAAGGGTTGAGGCGCTCCTTAACCCTTTAAGCTCCTTATCAGCTCAGGGAGTGCGAAAAAAATAGCTGAAAAGCTGATTTTCGTTTTTCTCTGAAATGCTTCATATTTTGAGAAGAATAAAAGTTACACCTTGTTTTTCGATGAAAGGAGTAACAAGTAACTTTTACTTTTCTCGAAAACTCATATGTGTCGGAGAAAATTGCTCAGCAGGATTTTTACCAACTGAACGACTGATAGATCGCCATGAAAAATACACTCCCCTTTAATAACGTCAAGATTATATGGGGTCAGACTAACCCAGCATTTATTAACTGTTGCCAAGATTCAAGTAATGAATATGAAAGCTTGAATAAATGTGTGTATACTTTCAAGAATTTCTTATTAAAACAGAACAGTCTGTTTATCGATAAATATGTCTTCTAATATATTAGGAAATTTGATGAATTTTCGAAAAACAATTGTTCCAATTTGGGCTCAAATTTTGCTTCGGGTATTCTAGACTCCACGGTACCTGATGGAATTGAAGTGCATGATTTTATAATTTTAGAAATAAAAAATCATCCGTTACAAAAATGGTCAAAGTGTGAGGGAAAAATAAATTTGAAAACCCTCAAATCTTTGTTATGTTTTTTAGTAGTTTTGCAAATTGTATTTCGATCTGAAATACTTTTATTTTTTTAGCTAATACACAAGCTTCAAATAATCCTCGAAAACAATCATATTTATACCTGGTTTGAGGATTTTTTAAATTCTAGTCAAGGGGATCATCCCATGTGACAGCTATTTTTTCTTGCTTTTTTTTGGCATTTTTTTGGATGAATCATTAAAACACACTATCTTTGAATTTTTACCACACATTTATTAACATTTATACAGTCCCTCAGGATTTTATCAAACAAAAATAACGAGTTGAATCGACTTTACACCGTTCGGAAGACACTCGTGTGTGTTGGTTGACGGCTGACATGATTCCGTAGGTTTTGCTCATCTGAAATCAAAAAATCAAACGGCATTTTAATTTGTAGACCAGAGGCTGTCGCCGGAACTAAAGTAAAAATATCGAAAATTGAATTTTTCGCACGATTTTAAAAATCGAAAAAAAAGACGAAACTTGGAATTTAACTTTTAAAACCGTGCGAAAAATTCAATTTTCGATATTTTTACTTTAGTTCCGGCAATAGCCTCTGGTCTACAAATTAAAATGCCGTTTGATTTTTTTTGATTTCAGATGAGCAAAACCTCCGGAATCATGGCAGCCGTCAACCAACACATGAGTGTCTTCCGAACAGTGTAAAGTCGATTCAACTCGTTATTTTTGTTTGATAAAATTCTGAGGGACTATAAAAATGTTAATAAATGTGTGGTAAACATTCAAAGATAGTGTGTTTTAATGGTCCATAAAAAAAATTCACAAAAAAAGCGAAAAAACATAGCTGTCATATGGGGGATGACCTCCTAAAAATTCAATGCTACATTTTAATCGAATTTTCAATTACGAGCAAAATCACTTTGATGTTTTATGTAATACCGTCAACTATTCGGATATTCTTAAAGTTTGCATCGTTAACAAGAAACGAAGTTTCCTTTTTTCAATTATGGCCTAAATATTTTGTAGATTTGAGCTACGAAAATTGTCCATTAAAATTCTAGGTTTTCGATAAAGAGAGAAGGTTTAAAACTGTACATAAATATTGTGATTGAAAATGCGTTGATGAAAAATAAAATAGAAGGAGTAAATTGACTTATTTTCAAACGATGCAGACTGCAGAGTTCTTTATTGCGCTTCTTTCTTCACGATAATCACTGTTTTTATTGAACCGTTGTCTTCGTTAAATATTGAAAATGCATATAATTGCAAGTTTGTAATTTTTACCACCAGGTTCGCTGTGACAGAAACTCCTATTGATCGAGAATAATTTTATGCAGTTTTGTTAAAATAATGAATAATGCAAGGCGGACGTAGTTATCAAATGAGTAGAAAGACATGAAATAATATGTTATCAACTTCATGTTTTGAAAATTTGGAATTTTCTGTGTCAAGTCGAGAATATTTTCCAGGTTCGAATTGTCAAGCTCGAATTTCAGTTCTCTAAGAAGAAAACGTTGTTTTCCCCTTTGAGAATTTTATCAAAGGGTTTCCGAGTGTTCTGGAATGTGTCACAGTTTTAAAGAAATGAAAAACATTGTTGAAAATGCTTTTTTTTTCGTTTCTTGACTGTCACTCGTAAACGATGTCAAATACAAAACAAAATTTAAACTAAAATATATTTTTCGTTTATTAGCTTTCTATAATAAAAACTATAAATATAACAACGAATTGCGTGTTGTTCATTTGAAAAATGTTTTTTACTAGCGAGTGTGTTTTACCTTTTAACCGGAATTAGAGAGGGAAACCTTGAAACGTTTCCTTGGCAGATATTCGTCCTTCCTTTATATTAAAAAAAACTATTTTTTACGCGTATTATTCATGTTGACTTTTTGTGCGTACTTATCATTATTATAATATTTGATTTTTTTTTCGCAGTTATCCAACCTACGGCAAGGATGACTGGTAAGTTATTATACAGCTATTATTTTCGTACGAAGATATTTAGTTCAGTTCGACATTCAGTCGTATCATATTTTTAAGTCGATCGACACCGTGTGTTCAAATATGCGACCGTTCTTTCGAATATTTACCTCCTTTTGTTAAATTTTATAGAAAATTTGTATACGAATCGAATGAGCACCTGATAGAGGTAACAATATTGAAAATCATTTGACTTTCATATTTTTTTTAACTCGAATTTTTGCAAGAACATCTCAATTTTTTTCTTTCAGTCACTTTTCCAACTCCTTCTAATGATCAATTGGAAAATCAATTTTTTCAAAGCGAAAAGATTATTATTTTCAACCCCAAAAGAAAATCCAGAATTCTTGAAACATCATCCTTTGGCAATGATTTAAATTTAAGCGTTCCTCTATTTTTTTAGGTCGTCAGCAACGTACACAACTCCTAGTCTGGCAGCGCCAAACGCAGTCAGTGCGAGCACATATCCTCAAATGTTCAATTTGAGCACGGAGCACGTACAGGCGCTTTTGCATCCAGCGACATCGGCTTCTAATCTTATGTCGCATTCCCAGAGGCATACACCACCTGTACATAACTCGTCACATCCAAAGTTTCCACCGGCATTGATACCGGTGAACGGAAGTTCGAACAGCTCGAGGTAATTAATTAATCCTTTGAATGCAGATTTTTTTAAAATTATAAACCCATTGAATATTTCTTGGCACATTCCAATTTATTCAGTGATTTAGAATAATGAGAAAACATCTTGGATATATTTATATTTATACAAACACTCTGAAATCACGAAATTCCTCTCATTATTAGATTAAATCCCACCAAAAATTGTCTGTATGTCATAATTTTAATTATTTTTATTTTAAAAATGAATTAGGGCACTTTTGATTTTCCTTTAATGAATTACAAAAAGATGAAAATACTTCGAATGCCATTAAAAAAAATAAAAATCATTTGGAATTACAATCTTTGACCTTCCGAAATACTACAGTGTAATTTTGTAACAAAAAATTGAACTGTCGGATCATTTCGTTTAATATTAAGAATCGTTTCTAGTGTTTTTTTTTCGCCGTTTTATTTCTGAATTCTCAAAGAAAAGCAAATAAAAAGTTTAATCAATTTACGATTACATGTGTCAACAAATGGGCGTATATTATGAGAAAAAAATTATAGTAAATTTGTGAATTTCATCGTTCCCACGTTATGGAAAAGATGAGATTAACTTTTAACGTTAATTGCAGAGATTCGAGGGTACGGGGTCAATTGACGATGATCGCGGAAACTGTAACTACGAATTGTCAAGTACAGCCTTATGGACTTCAGAAGGCGCTCGTCGAAGGCAAAATGGTACCTTGTATCAACTTCAAGCCGTACAACTTCAAAGAAATGTTGTTAATGACACTACCCGATTTCGTATCTCAGTATTTTCCCGCCTGCGACATAAACAGTTGCAGGCACGTTCTAATGGACGTACTTGGCATTGAATTGTACCAAGGAAATAGGTGAGATAAAATTACTGGTTTTTTAAATTCTTAAATATTTTAATAATTCGTCAACAGAGTGGCTTTAATGATTGAACTCTTAAGGACGTTCACGAATGAAAATCGGAGACAAAAGTTCGGCATACGCTCGGCTTAGTTCAACTGTCGCTGTGTAGCGCGCGTCGCGCCCCCTACTCCGAAACTCTTAGCACGGACTCTATATACGCACTAATACAAATAAGGCTCTGGCGCACCCTATACATATACACTAATACAAGTATCCTTAGAGCGACGCGGAGATCTGGCAGCGTTGCTTGCCTGCCTCGTGCTTTTAGCTCAGTTGTTGATAATTTTTCATATCTCATTTTAATATTTATAATCTCGATTGCAAAGTTGAACTTTCATATGAACAAATTATTTTTAGAAAAAGTGTCGTTATTCCTAAAAAGTCTCCAAAATTGAAAGATGCATGCATTTTCTTATGATACATTAAAATGTCTAGCCAGAAATGCTTAAATTGGCAATTCTTTGTGAGATAAATCGTTGAATATCATGAAAATTAATCCATAACAGTGTGCATACGCGTGTAGTCCCCCCCGTCCCCCTTGCTCTTACGTACCGTCGCCCGGCAGCGTTGCCGCTGCGCCACAGCGTCGTCCCCTCCATGGCGTGGCACGCTCGAAAATACCGTCAAATTTATAGGTTTGAATCGCTATTGAGTATGAACGGCACGGCTGAGCATCTCTATTTTTTTACATTTTGTTCCTCATATCAATATCTATCATTATACAGTTTTTTATCAAAATCTATAGAAAATTGTGACTGCTATGAATTAAAATGTCTCTCAAGCTCATGCCTCGCCTATACCTTGCATGTTAAATTTCCCAACTTCAACAACGAATATCTCCACTTTGGTACGGACATGGTCCTCAGAATTTTGCAAGTACATTAAGGAAGCTATAAATAATGTGTCATCCAAATTTTAAGAAAATCTATAGAAAATCGATTTACTCGTGAACGTCCTTAAAGTGTCAATTTTTCTGTCGTGCATAAAAGCCAGACGGGGTCCAGACCACTCCAGCGTTTTTAAACTGTTGTCAAGCTAAAAGGAATGAATATTAAAAGAATAAGTGTATTATTTCGGATATTTCTCAATGCAACGGAACAGTTTGTTCATTAAAAAAAAAAATTTATCAACATAAATTACATGAATTTTAGCTCCGGTATTCCAGGCCCCAAGTATACTTCAACTTTAGACCCCTACAATCTATTTTCCCGATCGTAAACCCTACAACGGGGTGGAAAACGATCTCAATCTTCACTCTAGCCTAAAACGTTCCTCGTACGTGATAATAAGGTTTGTCATACACCATTCTCTTACTTTTTTGATTATGAAGAGAACGCTGTATGATAAAGTCGCATTTGGTGAACATTTAATGATGGAAACTTTATAAAACGAAATAAAAGTTTCTATAAATGGAAAAAAAGAAGTTTTTTACTAAACAAATTGGGGTCGTTTTTCACCCCATTGTAGGGGTCTAGGGTATAGGCTAATTGTCCACTTTACCGTCGATTAATCTTCAACTTTACTGCATCCTGCTTAAGCCATTTTATTAATAAAATAACTTTTGTTTTTTTACGTTTGCTAGGTCGCAAATGAAAATGTTGATGGACGCAGGCAAGTGTTCGTCGTTGAACGAAGAGTTGCCTCTCATTGAAGTCAGTAGTATAATGAAATACATGCCCCAGTTGAAATACATGTTCAATCGGAACATCGGGATGCCCGCCCCGGCCCATCTGTCCGAAGAGCATCCAGCAAAGAAGCGTCAACGTACCAGCTAGGATTGGCTACAGCCTTACTGGCCCACCTACGATTATTATCACTCGGCATTTTAAAAGTGTTTGAGGGATGAGACCGCAACATTAATCGCGTGTCCCCGTGTTTTGTGAATATATATATATATATATATATATATATATATATATATATATATATATATATATATATATTCGAGAGTGATGCGTTTTATACGATCTTCGCGTTCAGACTTCGAAGATCGACAACCAACAACAAGTAGAAAAGAGATAAAAAAAAGTAAACGAAATATAAGTACACATGTAAAAAGTAAAGAAACAAATAATAATGAACAAACACGCCGCGATAATTTGCGATTTATATCGGGAAGGTGATACACAGTGAACAAAGTGTTCGGACGGTTCGTGCACATGTAAGGCTTAAATAATTCCCTGTAACAACACAAGCGTTATTGGTCGAACAAAAAAAAAAGAAAAAGAAAAAAACACGATTTAACGAAATTTATGAAAATCATTATGAACGTTAACGTTACACGGTTGTACGATTCCAATACGTGTATATGTACGGTGTGTGAGTGTGCGTGTGTTTGTGAGTGCGTCCCTGTGACTGTGCATTCGTGGATGTGCGAGTGCGGCATTCAACGACAGCCAAAACTTTGAGCGAACATTACAAAACGCCCCAACTCCTCTTCATCACAGTAACAAATAATGTATTCGAGTTTACACCGTTCGAATGCTACGGTTATTTCTTTCGTTATTTTCTAATTTAATAATTTTTCAAATTGTCCATATTTTTTCTCGCAGCTTTTACCTTGGGGCTCTCCTCACAAAGGCTCAGACTCAATTTTGACCAATTTTTGTTGCTTAAATACGTAAAAAAAGACAGTAGGCGATACAACAAAATAAATTCTGTCGCATTCTCACGATGTAGACTCCAACGTCATTTTGGAAATGTGGATCACATTATGTACTGGTTCCCATCATTAATATTATTTTTTACCTCGAGAAAGAAAAAAAAACATGGAAATTATTTAATTACAGTTTATTTTCATTTTGAATTAATTTTTTGGTTTTTTTTTCATCGATCAACCGGTTTCGTTATTTATCGTGCCTCCTATACATGCTCCAAACTTTCATCTCGTCACATTTTTGCGCCGTTTTCAGACTCGTAAGTTCCCGTGAAGATTTTGTGAAATAAAGTCCAGACGAACACGCCAATTACTGTGACACTGATAAGACGATTCAGCGTGTAACAAAAAAAAAAGAAAAAGAAAAGAAAAAACATCAAATCACTAAAAAGTTGAATTGAAACGAGTTCAGTGAAATTCCAAAAAATCACGTTCTTTTGTTTACATTTATTATCGATGTTCGTTTAAGCTGAAAAATATTGACTTGCCGAACGTCTTACCGAATAATTGATGAAAACAAGAAAATTTTCTCGCATTTTATCGAAGAAAATACTTTTCGAAAAGTTCCTACGCATTACGAATTCGCTTTTGTGACAAAAAACAAAACAAAAAACAATGGAACATCCCTGTGACGATGAACTCTCGACTTAATAAACCACGAAGAATCTCACGATCGTTTTTCATCTGCGCTTCTTCGTCGAACTTTTTTTTTACTTTAAGGCTCAAGTGGTCAATGACATTTCTGATGTTGAAGTTCAAACCGTTGGAATGTAACGAAATTTCTTCAACAGTGCTCCCAATTTTTAACTATTTTCAATTGTTAACTTGCTGAAACTTTGACTTTGAATTTTTGGTACAAACTTTAGACAAGACAGGCAAATAATATTTTGAAAATTTCAAAAATTGGAGAAATTGAGGATTAAAAAAAATTCATTTGTTTTTAACGATATTAACATTTGTACCGTCATTTTTGTGCTCTCTTTCTCTGTTATTCAAACAGGAGCGATTCAACGCGTCTCGAAAAACGCTTCAATTTCGATTTTTTATCGACCAAAAAAGCTGCTTTGCAATTTTCTAAAAACGTTGCAGATCTCTTCAGAAAAAGTTTTGATTCACACAAAGAATCGTAAACGTTGTCACCCGCTGTAGAATTTCACGATTCTTTTATTCGTCAATTTTTTTATTTTTCAAATTGACAAATTTCTCTGCAAATTTTTTTCATTCTCCTAAAAAAAGACTTAAACAAAATGTGAATAATTTTCATTGCGATAATGGGACAAAAGTTTTGGGCGATATGTTAAAATCAAGGAATTTTTTTACATTCCAACGATGCAAATTTCAACGTTGTAGGAAATGGAGATTTACTCGTGAACTATTTTTAAAAATGACTTTCGATTCTTTAGTAAATATCCTTTTTTGAGAACGGCTTTTTTCTATTTGCACATTTTTACATGTAAAATGCGAAATAATCAGATAATTAATGACTACAAAATGTTGATGGCTCTTAACCCATTATATTATACGTTTTTTTGCGATTTAAAAAAATCACTTTTTTCCTTTCCATGCGAACAATTAGAATTCCAAGGCACAATTTTTTTTTTCCATTCAAATGTAAACAGTAATTTTGAAATGAGGAATTGAAAGAATAATCAAAATATGAGTTTTTAGAAATAATTTAACGTGGCGATTTCCTAATCCAAATTCATAAGTTCTGTGGAGTTAAAAATGACAACCAATCAATGTTAAATTTATGTAGTGTCAATTGAGTTTGCGACTTTTCAAATTATTTCATTTCCGCCGATTGTGATTTTTTTCGTAAATGATCGAAGTCGGGTTTATCGTTAATGGACAATTATGTCAGACATCACGGTGGTTAGAAGATTTGGAAAATCTGCAAATTTGCATTAATGGCACTAACTCATAGGAAAGCATTCGACGAAAGAAGGAAAAATGTATTTGACCATAAATATACAAGAATGTTCCAAGTTAAATAGTTAACAATGCAAATGCAAGTTTAGGCTCGAATTTTGATCCAAAAGGTCCACAAATTTTTTTAAATCGAATTCAGCTTAGACGAATTACCGTTTATGGAAGTTTCACAAATTTTCTCATTTCTACCGCACGTACTATCGAAACCGTTGCAAATAGAGCAAAAATGCATAGGACCAATTTTGTAGAGCAGGAAATTTCCCATGAAAAAGTTCTACTTTCACCTTCAGTAGTCTTGAGAGAGGCTTTAAGATTAATTCGACTTTCGACTAAACGGAGCGTTTTTGAGGTCTTTTCGATCAACTTACAGGATTTTACAAGAGATAAAAATTGCTCAGTCAACAACTTCTTTATGGGAAATATTATACTCCTCAGAATTGGCCCCGTGCATTTGTTGTATTCGTCAACTTTAATAATTAGTAATTAATCAGAGGGAGTTTGATTAAAAAGGAACATTTGACTTGAAATTCGGTTCTTAATTTGAGTTTGCTTACTATATTGACTTAGGAAATCTTGGATAAATATATATTTGTTATTTCTTCGGGTAGCTCAGGTAAAAGTCTTGCTGCGCGACCCAAAGTATGTTTTTAGTACAAAAACGAGAAAATTTTTTACTTGAGATTAAGCCATTTCCTGGTGAATGTGACAGAGAGAGAGTAAGAAAAAGAGAAAACGTCATTATCGAGCGTGTAATCATTTCACAATAATTAAAAAAAAAAAAAAATGATATTGTAAAGGGGACCGCACTCAGGTGACGCATAATGTCCGACTAAAAAGTTTGTTTGACGCCCGAAAGTGGAGCTGTAAAGCTTAAAAAGCAAATGAAACAATGCCCTAAAACGTGTATATGCCGAAAAACGTGTATATAAAAAGTACATAGAATTAAAAACGAAAAAACAAAAGAAAAAATAAATTACGACTTGTAACAGGAAATACTGAGGTGTGTGTGCAATAAGCTACACTAATCGAATTTTGCATTTGAAAGCTCTGTGTCGAACTGAAACACGTAATTTCATGTTGGTGTTAACGTCGTTGGAATGCAACGGAAATATCTCAAATTTTTGAAATTCGTACTGTGAGTTCCCTCACAAAGATCGAAACTGAATTTTGACCAATACCTGGAAAAAAAAACGTTAAGAAATTGAGAGGAAAAAAATTCATTGCATTCCAGCGGTTCAAACTACAACATAGTATTTCTTTCCACTATCAATTACACTCTGCAAATACGTCTGCCTGAGAATCCAAACTTTTTTTTACGGCTTCACCGAGTCTCAGCGTTAGGAAAGACAAAGTTTACAAGTTATCAGGATAATTGTCTTCTCTGAACATTACTGATAGTCCAACGTTCGAATATTTGCTGGTAATAACTTTCCAGAAATATTGCATTTTCGTGTGCACTCATTAAATCGATAAATGTTGAAGAATTTACCGAAACTATCTGGTTTTTTTCGGTTTGCTACAATTTTTTTGCAGTCTCAAACCACGTGATTTGATTTTGACCCCCAAACTTGACCTGGTGACCAAACATTTCGATATTTTTGAATGTGAAAAGAAAGAATCATTCGTTGCATTCCATCAAAAAACAATTTCCAAGATATTTGAGTGATAAAAATAAGACGAAATATGTTTTGCCACTTTCTAACGAACGATTTTTCTATTGACAAATCGCAAAATTCAATACCGAACAGACATCATTTTCGCTGCTACGATGCAAACTTAAATGTCATAACGAATGTTCATCAATGGATTTTGAAGTTAGGGGTAATAATCAACAAACGTGATGCAACAATTGTTGCAAGTGACTCGTTGCTCGATCGATTCTGCAAAAAGTTTTTGTCAATTAAGAATCTGAACATATTATTAATGAGTTTGAAAGAAATGAGGTTTGGCACAGATGCAATAAGTTCAAGGAAATCTATGGCAATTCGTTCATCTGGTTATTCGGAATGCTGACACAGAAAAACTGATCAATAACAGTTTCATCTCTTTTATGTAAAATCTGTAAAATTTCACTCGATTCTCGATCATTATTGTCTCTCTTTGACTCGACATTTAAATGGTAAAAATTGAGAAAGCCCAGCACTACTGTTATCGGTGAAAATGATATGTTTGATTATTTATATAAAATGTATTCAATAATCCTTCAATTTCGAAAGATTGAATTGCCATTAAAAAAGACTACGAAGGACTGGTGGGGTCTTTGGCTCTATGGGATGGTTGTCTGAGAATTATCTAGTTTTTTGTTTTGTTTTTACGATTGCAATCACAACGAGATCATAAAGAACGATAAGGAACCAAGTACTATGGAAATAATGCAAGAAATTTGTCAAAAGGGTGCTAATTATTACGAAAGAAAAGTATACCCATCGAGTGGCGTGAATCCACAAAGGTATCCACTAAATTATTGTGAGAACTTGCCATTTTTACGCGAGAGTCTTGTTGCGGTGAAAAAAAAACAAAAAAAGAAATAAAAGTGGTCGTCGCTGAGCCCTAATTTTTGATATTTTGTAGAATTCACGCGAGACGTTCCCAAATGTACAGTTGAAAGAAAATTCTATGAATATATTCGATATTTTTGTAACGTCGATTATGTGGATTACGATACGTGTTTTCTGCAGTAAAATTAAGAATCTATATGATTTATGAAGCATATAAAATATATAATTCTGGGATATTCGAAAATAAACAAAAAATAAATAAATTTCACCCTGTTCAAATAGTATTAATGAAATTTCTCGAATTATTTCTGTAGAAGACTTGATGAAGACATTGTAACTGTTAGTCTTATTCAATCGTCGGATTATTCGATTCTGTTATGTCGGTGATAAATGTAACCTTAGACGAAGAGAATGAAACGAACATTAAAAAAAAACAAAAAAACAAAAAAGCAAACAAAAAAACAAAAAAATACAAAAGTGGATGAAAAATATTGTTAGTAACCCAAACAGTCTAATGAGATGTTCTGTACACGCTGAATCTCAAGAGTGAATTTCTGTGAGGCACCAGTCCAAAACTTAGAGATGAATTTTAAGTACATTAGAGACTAGAGCATTCATTTGTTAAATCACTTGTTATGATAATACGTGTATTATAATTTATCATACTGTCATTTGTAAATATAGCCTATAAGGATTAATTAGAAATAATAGATATTTCAAATAAATTCATGATATAACTAAATTAATTATGGCTTCCTCATTTCTCATTTGCTTGTATTTGTATTATTTAAGGGCTTACGTACATCTAGAGGTGCCAAAAATAGGGTCAATTTCAATCATTTTTTTCATACTGAAAAAATGTATCTATTAAAATAATTTTTGTAATATTCAAAAAAACATATTGTTGTGAATGAAAGCGGAAAATTTCATTGCAAAAAATAAATTAGATGAGCTGTGGTTGTAGTTTTTGTAAATGAGTTTTTCGGCAAAATGCTATTTGCGGTAACCACGATTCCGACTGTACGTTTTAACCCAAAAATAAAACAGATTTTTTTTCTTAAAGTTGACAAAAAAATACAGCCTTTGTCGAGGCCGAATTTTTTCTTATGCATTTTTCGCAAAATGGCAGAGGTTTGAATCGTAAAGTCGGGATTTTGCCAAAATGTTTTTTTTTTTCTTGTGACACAAAAACTATGATGCTTAAAAGAAAAATCGCTCGACAGAGACCAAACAATTGTGTAAAAGTCCTCTGTACCAAACTTCATCGAAGTCCGTCGTTTAGTTTTTGAGATAAAATTTTTGCCGTTTTCAAAAGCACTATTTTGAAAAGAAGCATTTTGATTTTTAAGCATCTGTCAAATGGAGATGAAACTTTTTTCTCATGGCTGCAATATGTTATCGATTCCCAGGAAATTTTTAGAAATGGTATATAAAGGGCGAAACCATCGAAAAATAATGTTTTAAAAAAATCGAGTTTTTTTACCTCTTTAAGTGTATGTAAGTCCTTAAGACAGTGTTTTAATTCGAAAGGCTCAGAAGTCCGAAATTTTACAATTTTTTGTTTTTTTTTTTTTTCATAAAAAAGAAAAAAATAAATATACAATTTGGAAGTTTTAACTATGTTTTTATTTACTTTTTGTCACAAAACTGAAAACGCAATTATTCAAATTAAAATCGGTGCTAAAATCATTTCAATTAAGTTTCGTACATAAAAATAGCGCGTTTACAAAGAATCCAACAATTTTTTTATTTTTTATTCAATTTAATCATTTTTTAGCCGATAGGCTGAAAAATAATGAATAAATCAAGTGACTTTTGGCTAATAAAAATTGGTGAATTTATCGTTTTATGTACTATAACTACTAAGAACAAAAATCGGATTTGAGGGAAATGAGTTGAAAGTTTTATACATTACAAAAATATTATCGATCACTTGAAATGATCGATAATAAAACATAATGCTCGAATGTTTCAACAATAATGTGGGAGAGAATGATGACGACAGTGACAATCGCTGCAAAGGAAAAAAGGATTTGACTGATTAGGATTAACAGGCGCGAATAATGGAGCAAAAAAATGATTGCTAAAGCTCGTCAAGGCAACAAAGATACATCAGCCAAGAACTTTACAACTTTGAATTTACCCATTCAGATTCATATTATAACATAACACACACAAATAATAAATTCACATTTATTGTATTGAAAATACGTCGACGATTAATTTCCGAATATTTAATTGATAAATAATGACAGAAACGATTTTGTCAGAATCGAATAAATGGTCGATTTATTAATCCAGGAATGCAGCCTCTGAATTCGATCAATTCGAAGAAAAAATTGTTATAGCAATAATCTTTTTTTTTTACCGCTAATTTATTCCAAGTATAATATTTTATGTGTTCAATTTGCTTTTTAGCCAGCAGCAAATCATACGTCCGTTATATCCATTAATTAATGTGCGCATGTGGTACGGTTACAACTTTCGGGAAAAGGTTTCGAAAAATCAGTTTCTTTATAACCTATCTGGTTGTTGTCCCCACAATGCATTACAGGACGTCTGTAAAAATTCGTAACATCTCAAACTAACGATTTTTAATCGATGTTTAGAAGTATTGAAAAAACAAAGTGTTCACAGGATAAATGTGTTTCATTTTTTATTGAGATACTATCATTTTTTCCATTTTCTCTTCATATTTATTTGAACATTTCACTCGTATCGAATAATTTTAAGTTTTTTAATTAATTAATCGAAAAATTTTGATTTTAGATCCTGTTTCATTTTATTTAAAATTACTACTCATTTTTTTCATTTTCGATAAGCTTTTTTAATCTAACATAAAACTCTGCATTGCACGGTGTATTTTGAAATTAAAGTTCGAAATAGTTTACCGGTCATCACATTTTAATAGTCGGAAATTTTATTTAATTTCATAACAAATGGAATTTAATAACAACTGTAAGCATTCCCGAATACTTCTTGGTTTTTCTCAAAGGTCTTCCTCAAAGGTGCTTAAAGTTTTTCCATTACAAAGCTCAATGATAAACCTTGGTTACTTCTACATCTTCCGATAGAAAATTCTAAAGACTCTAACAGTATAATAATATACAAGACTTTTGCAATAAAAAAAACTTAAAAGTTTCAACAATGACGTATGAACTAATTTTGACGGGGGTGAAAATCGCAATACAAAAAAAAAGAAGGCTGATAAGGATCGGCAGGAGTAAACTATCGATCAAAAAATGTTAAGCGATTCAAGAGCTCGTTGATGCGACGAATTTACATCGGGCAAGAATTTCACAGCTTTGATTTGCATACAATTAATAAATTTATATTTATTATAAAGAACATTTTTATCATTAAATATTCATTTGAAATATTGAAAATATTTCTCTAAATTTAAACAATTCGAAGAAGCAATGGTTACAGCAATAACATCCATTTTTTCACCACTCATTTATTTTGAATGTACGTTTCATTTGTTCGTTCACCTTCCTATTGAGCAAGCAGCAAGTCACACGTATGTTATTTTCTCAATGGCTCCGAGCATATAAGACAACCACAACATTTGGAAAACGGTTTCGAGAAATCTCTTGTTTTGTACCCAGTATGACCTTCATAACGTTCTTCTAACGGACATCTGCAAAAATGAGTAAAACCTCAAACCATCAGTTTTAGATTGAAGTCTATAGCTGTACTATATAGAAAAATTATTTTAGATCACGAAAAAAACTAGTTTTCGGCTTCTGTTTCTTTTATCATTGAATGAGTATTCGTTTTTCCAATTTCTTTTCAATCTTTTTTTGTGAACATGAAATGCTGAATAACATAGTATATTTTTTGTAACACGTAATTTTTAAATTAGTCTTCGATATAGTATACCGAGGGACATCACATTTTTTCTGATCAGAAATTTAATTCAATTTTCCAGGACGTTCCAATAAAATTTAATAACAATTTTAAGCGTTTACGAATAGTTTTCTTGGTTTCGATAATTTTTGAAATAAAATTAAGTCATCGATTAATAATGAATAATTATTAAAATTCTCCATTTATTCTTTCCGAATATATTTCAAGAATTATGCACTTGAATAGATAATTACTAATTAGTAGCTTTCTCAAATATAATTTTTTCAGTCTCCATTTAACCCTAGCTACACACTATAACTTTTAGTATCTTACTTACACACTATCGGTCTATTGGACCAACGACTTTTATTGCTCTATAACATTATAACAAACGCGTCTATTGAGGTTTAATTGTAGTGAAATCGAAATGCCAGAGTCCGACCAATCCGGAGAAGTAATCAATAAAGTCAAAAAGTCATTTGATAAAAAGTTATGAAAGATATAAATTTTTAATTGTTTTTCTCTCCGTCATGCAAAGCGTATTAATGTATTTTAATAATAAAAATTTGATTTTTTGATTTTAGTTGAGATTTGAGACCTGTAGGCTGGACGGCGTAAATCTGCTTCCAGTAGCTGTGATGCCTCCATTTTGAAATATTTTAATCCAAAAAAAATTGTCAATATACCTTACATCGTATATTTTGTAAATGTTTCGAACAACTCTCGCTATTTTATATGTTCTGTCATTCTCACTCTCAGCGGGTTCTTCTTCGTTTTTTAATCTTGAACTTCGAACTTTGGGGAGCCTTGAGTCTTGATTAAATTGAATTAACTATGAAAGTCGTGACAAACAAATTTATCTTCAATTCCAATACGTATGGTTTGAGTGGTAAAACCCATTCGATAAAAAACCTTAATAGACGAGATTTCTTAGACGATATGATTAATCAAATATTTTATTTTCGGAGTACATAAATATAAAATGAAGCTTCCTCATTTGATTTATAATTGAGTTGTACGTAATGTTAATATTTTCTCAAATCTTGTAGAGGCTCGTATTATAGTTTTATTTTTAGCATCGATTGTATAAATCTTTTGCCCGATCTCTGTAAAATCCCAAATAAACCCAATCTTTGTAAAATCAAGTTTGTGCAAAATTACGCCTTTCAAAATTATCTTTTTAGATGACGGGGTACGAGATAGTTGAACGGAGCAACGAATGGAAGCCAAAACCCGATGTAAAAAAATCATAGAGAGATAATTAATGAAAAAAAAAATAATAATAATCCCTCAAGAAGATTCCCAAGTGTACAGTTGAAAGAATTTTTTTCTCATATTGAATGAATAAATATAAAATTTGGAATTTTGAGGTACGCTTTTATTCATATTTTGTCAGAAGTTTAAAAACCCAACCATACATTTTGCAATCGGTACGAAAATTATTTGAATTAAGTTTCGAACGTAAAAGTGGCGTGATAAAAGAAATTAATTTTTTTTTAACACTTTTATTGGCTGAAAAATGATGTATAAATTGAGTGACCTTAGGATTATCTAAATGGGTGGATTTATTGTTTTAAATACAATGGTCACCATAAACAATAACGTAGATTCGAGAAAAATGTGTCGAAGTGTGAAGATCGATGATAAAAAATTTTTTGAATGTTTGAACAATGGCGTAGAATCAAGTGATAATGATATAGTGAGAATCGCTGTACAAAAAAAAATGATATGACTGATCAGGATCGGCAGGAGCGAATAACGGAGCGAAAAATGTTAGGTGATTCCTAAAGTTCGCTAATTTATGGCGTGTTATTTTATAAAATAACACGCCATAAACGAAATACATAGAATTAATAAATTCACATTTATTATATAATGAAGGAATGGAGAGTGGTTGGTCCGATGGATAAGGGCTCGGACTCGCATGCCGCGGGTCCCGGGTTCGAATCTCCGTCAAAACACCAATGAAAATTTGAAAATTTTTTCAAGTGTTTCTGCTGCATTCCCGGGTGGTTCTGATTCCACTTTCATAAATCCATGGCCAAAACACCTCTCTGTGATGCATGAGTGATCGGTGTACGGCTTGGTGGCCTCCCGTGGACGGGGGTTCTCATTGTGCAAAATGGGTAGCCCTCTAGCCGTGTACTGGCTGGCTCATTGCATTACAGCTGAGGAGGTGCCTGCCTTGAGCGCCTCTGGTGGCCGTACTTTGAGCGTGCTCGCATTGCCACCCGCGGAGATTAGTCGGACACCGGCTGTATTGTATCGGCAAGGTTTTCTGCAGTTTCCCTTCGCCTTCGGTAAATGCTATACATTGGAGGAATAGGTCGGCTGCAGCCGCACATACGGGGGAATGGATGGATGGAAGGGTGGAGGAATAGTTGGAAAGAGTGGGGAGGCTAAGAGGAGAAATGACCCTGGGCCGTGGAAGTAACAATCGCGGGGGCGATTGGTTATAAAACCTCAATACTATATAATAAAGAACATATTTATGAATAAATATTAATTATTTGAAAGATTGAACAGATTTCTTTGACTAATAATAAAAATTGAATAATTAAATAAACAGTTTTTCTCGAATGAAATAAATGGTCGATTTTTTAATCCACATATCTATCTAGTCTCTAAATTCGAACTATTCGAGGGAGAAATAGTTACAGCAATAACATTTTTTTCACAACATATTTATTTTAAGTATACATTTTATTTGTTTGTTCAATTTCCTTTTCAGCCAGCAGTAGCAAGTCATACGTATGTTAATCCCGGACATAAAATGGCGAGCTGCATATGCGATCACCACAACATTCGGGAAACGGCTTTGACAAATCCCCTTCTTTATATCCAATTTGACCTTCATAACACAGCGGTAAATAACATCTGTAAAAATGAGTTTAATTACTAATTATTAATAAAAAAACTTAGCTTTCTCAAATATAATTATTTCAGTATCCATTTAATATTCGGACAATTACATCACTAAACGCACCGTCACTTTGTGTAACCCTATTGAAAATTCTATGACAAAAGATCATTTGATCGGTCATCGTTTGTTTAGTTTTTACCCCCTCCCCCCCCCCCCATCACACGCGCAAAAAAAACTGTAAATTTTATAATCAACTTTAAGAGCTTTTATTACACCGTGAGTTAAATCATTACAAACGCATACGTCCTGCGAAACACCACAGAAATGTTCATGAAAATTCTAGAAATGTATCATTTATCATTTTTTGGTTATTAATAAAAAAAAAAGAATAAAAAAAGCGACGTTTTGCTGATGACGCGTGTAACGGAGGGTTAAACAAGCATTGAACTTTTGCATTATTCGAAAGCTTGGTATACTGTAAAGAATTTTTGATGATTTGGTGGTGCATGCAACTTACTGCTCGGTAAATATTGTTTCCCAACGTTCGTCGGTTTCGTTTTTGTGTAAGTGCTCCCTGTAACATCCGTCTTCATGCTGAACGATGATCATATATTCGTCTTCCTGGTGGAGTGACGTATTATACCTGTCGACGTGTATCGTGTATAGTGGACGACGGTTTTCATGGAGGTGTGCCATTTGAAATCTGCCGATGTGTACTGTGCGATTTCATTGAAACGATTTCATTATACCATAGTACTTCAAAAACGTTGGATTATTTGTACAGTTTCTATTTTTTTTTAAATTTCCAATGGAATGCTGATCTATGTAAATAATAAGTTGAATTTATTTATCTTATTATTTCCTTACAGTCTGGCGGTAATGATTTACTATTGGCCCGAAGGCATGCGCAGCCCAGCACCACGACAAAATACACCAAAACTACTGATTTCATATTTAAAGTTCTGCATCAATTAACAAAAATACTTTGCTCAACTCTTTGGATCAACTAAACAATTTTCGAACCATGGCCGCTATTATATGTATTCTGTCGTTCCCACTCTAAACGGGTTCTTCCTCTTTTTTCAATCTTGAACTGCGAACTTTAGTGGGCCACGTGGAGAAAACAAATGGCGTTGATTAAATCGAATTAACTACTGGAGTTGCGACAAACAAATTTATCTTTAATTCCAATACATGTGACTTCAGGGGTAAAACACATCAGATAAAATATACATTCTTTCTCTGATCAAAACCTAAATTGACAAGATTTGGTAGACGATATAATTAGATAAATTTTTTATGTATCCTGTCGTTCACACTCTGAGCGGGTTCTTTCTCTTTTTGTAACTTTGAACTGTGAACTTTTGTGGACTACGTGGAGAAAAAAAGGGGCGTTGATTAGACTAAAATCACTATCAAAGTTTGAAGAAATAAATTTATCTTTAATTCCAATAGATATATGATTTAAGCGGCAAAAACCATTCGATAAAATATACATTTTTCTTTTGACTAAAACCTAAATTGACGAGATTCGATAGGCGATGTAATTAATTAATTTTTTTATTCCCGGAGTACATGAATATAAAAATGGGGCTCCCTTGTTTGATTTATTATTGAATTGTAGTAAATGTGTCCACAGTTTGTCGAATCTTGTATAAAGGCTCGTATCAGCTTTCCTTTTAGGAGAAACCAAGACATCCATTAAATAAAACTTTTGCCCGATCTCTGTAAAATCCCAAACAAGGTCAATCTTTGTAAAGTCAAATTTGTACAGAATTACGCCTTTCTAAATGATCTTTTTAGATGTAATAGTTTATATACCTAAATGTTGTTTTGCCTGAAGGTTTTTAAATTCAATGTGGACTAAACTAATCTTTAGGTCAAGGGTAACATCGATATTTATATATCTATATTTTAATGTTTGTCGGCATCTTCATATTGTTATGTTTTCATATTAATATGTTTTTCTCCTCTTCTCAACCTGCCTCCTCCCTCTTTTTCATAGCACCCTGATGGATATCACATGGGAGCGCGAGGGAACTACAAAAAAATAATTGTTTTAGATAAAGCAACGAACATTTTATAACATTTTAAAGGTTTTTCATGAGATGCCTGTAATGTAATTTCCGTTGAACGCAGAACTCTCGATATGCAGTGAAAATGCAATACGTCGGAAATCAATGCCTCCTGTTGACCTGTTGATTTTTTGTTTCATGATTTTACAATAAGTCAAACAACTTAAGTGTTGAGATCCCGTATTTTTATTTCTATAGCTAGTTGTCGAACACGGAAAAAAATGAACTGTAGTTTTTACTGGGATTTCCATGAAACTTTACATTTCTCCACATGAATAACACATTCCGGATGCGTAAATATCAATTTTTCATGAAATTTTAAACAAAATCTGCTAGTCCCTGTGGTGGAAAATACTAATACTCTAAATGACATATTGCATGTCTATCGAACGAATTTTTACAGTGATGCTTTTTTACAGTATCAGTGAGGAATTTTTACAGTGTCGAACAGTAAAAAGTACATGAAATAATAAACTGAACTTATTTTCATCAAAATTACCTAAACATAAGCATAAAATTGTTGAAAACAAATAAAATTTTAAAAAATTCTCTAATTATAATTGGAGAATTCATTCCAATTATAATTGGAGTAATAATAATAAACGTTACTGAAATGGCTGTTAGCAAACGTTTACATAATCTTGGACTGGTTCAAAAAACAGGAAATTGGTGACCACATCAATTAAACGAGAGACAACTCGAGAAGAGAAAAACGATTTATGAATTGCTGCTTGAACGATGCGAAAGGAAGTCATTTTTACATCGAATCGTGACTGGCGATGAGAAATGGGTTTATTATGAAAATCCCAAACGAAAAAAAGCATGGGTACTGCCAAGTGAACCAGGTCAATCAACGCCAAAACGCAATATTCATGCTCAGAAGATGATGCTGTGTGTTTGGTGGGATCAAGAAGGTATGGTTGGTGTACCACGAGTTGTTGAAACCGGGTGAAACGATCACAGCTGTTCGCTATAAACAACAATTAATGAAACTAAACCAGGAATTGAAAACAAAGCGGCCTGAGCACGCTAAACGTCATAACAAACTAATTTTGCTCCATGACAATGCTCGGCCACATGTAGCAGAAACCGTAAAAAAGTATATAAAGGGCATGAACTGGGAAATCTTACCTCACCCGTCGTATTCACCGGACATAGCACCATCTGATTGTCATTTATTTCGAGCGATTCAGAATGATTTGTCATCACAGCATTTTAAGTCTTTTGAAGATATCAAAAAATGGATCGATGAATGGATCGCCTCAAAAAGCAACGATTTTTCTTGGCATGGAATCCATTTGTTGCGTGAAAGATGGGAAAAGGTCGTAGCTTCTGAAGGACAATACTTCGAATAAAATAGAATATATATAAATAATCTTTTTTTTTTATTGAAAAACAACGGGATTTAGGATTAAAACCTAATACGTTGACTGGATGCAGAAATAACTGTTGCTATTCAATCGTCGGTTAATTCAATTCTGTTATACCGGAGATAAATGTAAACTTAGACGGAATAAAACAAACAAACAAAAAACAACAACAATGGATAAAAAACATTATTAGTAACTTAGACGTTCACGTCAATAAAACGTTCTGTACACGCTGAATCTCAACCGTGATTTCCTATGAGGCAACGTTCCAGAACTTATTGATTAATCTTAAGTACATTGAAGACTAATAGAGCATTTATTCGTTAAATCACATTGTTATGATATTACGTGTATTACAATTTATTATACTGTCGTTAGGAAATATAGCCAATAAGGATAAATTAAAAATAACAGATATTTCAAATAAATTCATCATGTAAATACACTGATTATGGTCTTTTAATTTCTTGTTTGTGCATATTTATTTTTATTTATGACAGTGCTTTTATTCAAAGGACCCAAAAGTAGGAATTTGTGCAAATTGTTTTTATATAAAATGAATAATTGTACAAATTGAAGTTTTCACTTACGTTTTTATGCACTTTTTGTCAGAAATCTGAAAACACAATCTCGATCATTAAACTTATAATCGGTATGAAAATTTGTTGAATAAAGCTTCGTATAAAAAATTGCGTGATGAAAAAAGATTTATTAATTTTCGAACTCTTTTATTGGCTAAAAAATGATGTATAAATCGAGTGACCTTAGGATTATCAAAATGGATTGATTTATTGTTTTAACGGAAAACACCACTGTGACCCCCTATTTTTTTCACATTTTTCAAGAATTTTTTTTTGTGGAAAAAAAGAGATATTCGAAAAATTTTTTTTTGGGTTTTGTTCCTTGTTTATTAATGTATCAAAAAACATTTTTTTCACATTTTTCACGCCGCATGGTGGCGCTGGGGAAGCTCTCACGTCATCTCCGCAGTGGTTCGCGGCACGCAGCAGAACTCTCTTCAACGTCGATCTGAAAAAAAATACCGAGTGTTTTCGTTAATAATATGATATTTTGAAGAGAAGTACATAGGGATTTGGAAAAATATTGATTTTTAAAAAATAGGCACGCCTTTGAAATTAAAGAATGATTTTTCAGCAAAATTTATCGTCGAAAATAGGCTATAACTTTTATAATTATTGAGATATCGAAAAAATCCTATGTACTTCTCTAGATAATCTACTTTTATTGATACAGTAAAAATTTGAAGTCGATCGGATAAAAATTGCTCGAGTTCTGCTGCGTGCCGCACTCAAAAAAGTGGTTTTGAGAAAAACGCGTTCAAAGTTTTAGGTTTGTTAATTTATGTTATAAATTGAAAAAAAAATTATTTACCTTCAATCAGCGATGCCGGCACCATATAGCTGGCCTTCAAGAAGCAAATCGTTGTCTCCTGATTCTTTCCTCGAACTTGTTAAGGCTTTTCTCGCTTCTTTTGCAGCGTCTGTGAGCGAGCGCTCCGCTAGCTGGATCCGCGCTGCGTCGGTCTCAACGCAAAAGTTGAAACAATTTGGGCCGATGGTTATCCCCAACGTCTCCAGTACTTTCATGAGACTTCTCAGGCCATCATTGAACACTAATACCGCGATATCAGTTGCAATATCAATGATTTTTTTGCTTCCGGACTGGCACTTGGGGGCTATTGCCCAAACTGATTTATTGTAGCTTTCGTTATTGTTTTGCGTATAGCCGCCCAAACAACGCTGCAGCAAATCGTCCCTGCTCAAATTTTCGAAGATTGGCTGAATTGCCTCCAATATTTCCTGAGGAAGAGGCGGTTTATGGCGATATTTAGAAATATCACCATTTGCGACCGCGCGCTGCCACGAACACCACGACTCGGCTCCTTCCGGGCAATCGTCATGTTGTGGCTAATAATTTCGAGCGTTTGATATTCACAAACGAAACGATTCGGAGCGATTAGACACGAATAGCGTCGCTTCTATTCGCAAACTGACGCTATGACGCTATCCCTATACCTGCCATGGAATTTTTTCAATTATCGCCACCAAGTGC
The DNA here is from genome assembly GCA_963989365.1 of Rhimphoctona megacephalus. Taxonomy (NCBI): domain Eukaryota; kingdom Metazoa; phylum Arthropoda; class Insecta; order Hymenoptera; family Ichneumonidae; genus Rhimphoctona; species Rhimphoctona megacephalus. Next base: position 13,352,353 of record OZ022420.1, on the reverse strand, counting down.
TATTTTTCGAAACTATATTTATAACAATAGTTAACCGGCTAACAATAGCCGGTTTTTGTGAAGGGAGCCAAAGAATACCTGAGAAAGGCGGGAAGAATACCTGGCGACCCTAAGGCGCCCAGCTGCGCGAGACCCCGAGCGTCGCGGACCGCTGCACCGCTCCACAAAATATTCAATATCTACGAAAATAATTATTTTTTCGACCTGGGTCCAACGGCATTTCAATCTTAAAAGTATTTTAGATTTTTTAAAATGGTTTTCAAAAAATCGATTTTTTGAAACCGTCACAGTGGTGTTATCCCTTAAATGTGATGGCCACTAGATAAAATAACGTAAATTTAAGAAAAATGTGTTCAAATGTAAAGCCTGATGAAAAAAAAAATGATCGAATGTTCCAACAATGACGTAGGAAGAAATGATGATGATGATGAGAATCGCTCTATATAAAAAAAAAGATATGACTAATCAGGTTCGGCAGAAGCGAATAATGAAGCAAAAAAATGTTGAATGATTCTCATAGCTCGCTAACGCAATGAATTTACATCAGCCAAGAATTTCACAACTTTGGATTCATCCATTCAGATTCATTTGATGAAATAATACATTAGAAATAAAATACATAAGAATTAATAAATTCACGTTTATTGTATTATGAAGAACATCTTCCTGAATAATTATTGATTATTTGAAACATTGAAAAAAATTCTTTCAATAATAACACAAATTGGATAATTACAGAAACGCATAAATGGGCGATTTTTTAATCCACATATCCAACCTCGAAATTCAAACATTTCGAAGAAGGAATGGTTGCAGCCATCAACTTTTTTCCACTACTTATTTATTTTGAGTGTACATTTTATTTGTTTGTTCATTTTCCTTTTCAATCGGATCCAGGTGGATCCCCGCATACATAACGATCACAGCACTCGGGAAACGGCTTTGAATAATTCCCTCTTTCGTACAGAATCAATGAGTCAAAACACGGCCCTCCACATCTGTAAAAATGAGAAAAGTTACTAATCATCTATAGATTAGCTTTCTCAAATATAATTCTTTTATTGTCCATTTAATATTATGGACTTCTACTGCACTGAACACATCATCATTTTGTGTACCGCCATTGAATCTCTATGACAAAAGGTCATTTGATCGGCTGTCGTACCTTTAGCATTAAACTGGTATTGAACTTTTGCCTGATTCGAAAGCTTAGAAGGTGGTTCATGTAACTTACCGCCTGTTCGGATTTCCCCAACAATTATGGGGCGCGTTTTTTAAACAGATCTCCTCGAAACATGCGTATTTATGCAGAACGATGGTCACATATTCTTCGTCCTGGGGGAGTGAAATTGTACCGCTGCTGTTGTGTGCTATGCGATTTTATTTGAACGATTTCATTACACCGTAATACTTCAAAATAGTTAGATTATTTTCATTATACATTTCTATTTACAAAAAAATAACTAATGGAACTTTGATCTATTTAAATAATAAATTGAATTTATTTATCTTATTATTTCCTTACAGTCTGGCGATAATGATTTACTATTGGCCCGAAGGCATGCGCAGCCCAGCACCACGACAAAATACATCAAAACTACTGATTTCATATTTAAAGTTCTGCATCAATTAACAAAAATACTTTGCTCAACTCTTTGGATCAACTGAACAATTTTCGAACCATGGCCGCTATTATATGTATTCTGTCGTTCCCACTCTAAACGGGTTCTTCCTCTTTTTTCAGTCTTGAACTCCGAACTTTAGTGGGCCACGTGGAGTAAACAAATGGCGTTGATTAAATCGAATTAACTACTGAAGTTGCGACAAACAAATTTATCTTTAATTCCAATACATGTGACTTCAGTGGTAAAACCCATCAGACAAAATTCTCTGAGCAAACCCTAAATTGACAAGATTTGGTAGGCGATATAATTAGACTTTTTTTTTATTTTCCGAGTACATAAACATAAAATGTAGCCCCCTCGTTTGATATATAATTAAATTGTACTAAATGTCGACAGTTTTTCGAATCTTGTAAAGGCTTGTTCAGCTGTTCTTTTAGCAGGAACCAAGACATTGTTTAAATAACACTTTCGCTCGATTTTTGTAAAATCCCAAATAAACTCAATTTTTGTAAAATTAAATTTGTACAGAATTACGTTTCCCCAAAAGATCTTTTTAGATATAATAGTTCATATATCCAAATTTTTTCTTGCCTAAAGGTTTTTAAATTCAATATGCACTAAACTAATCCACAAAGCAGAGTACCATCGAAGTCTATATGTTCATATGTGCTCACTTTTTTTTATGTTTTCATATTGTTACGTTTTTCTTCTATTCTCAATCTGCCCGTTCCCCTTTCCTCATACCATGTCGATGGAGATCACACACGAACACGAGAGGATTACGAAAAAATTGATTTCAGATAAAGCACCGAACGCCTTACGAACTTTTCAAGGTCTTTCATGAGACGCCTGAAATGTGATTTGCGTTGAATTTCAGATTTCTCGATATGTAATAAAAACGCAGTATGTCATAAATCAATTCCTCCTGTTGACAATTAACAGAATTTTTCTTTGTGATTTTTTGTGTTAAAAGTGTTAAAAAATTTGTCAATTTTTTACTTCCAATCGGAACCTTAAAAACTATATGACTGATTAGGATCGGCAAGGGCGAATAATGGAGCATAAAAATGTTAAGCGATTCTTAAAGCTCGCTAATGCAACAAATGTACATCAACCAAAATAATCAATAAAAAAAAAGATTAAAAAAATTTCTTTTACTAATAATAAAAATTGGATAATTACAGACATAGTTTTTTTAAAAGGAGGCAGTGGTTCGATGCATTTCGCAAACGTCATCCTCGTATTGCATATAAAAAAGCTGAACATCTTTACAAAGCAAGAGTTGTTAGTACCGAAGATCGCATTCGATTATGGTTTTCAGATATAAAATTTTAGCTTGGTGATAAAATTGAAATTCTCCAAGATCCTCGTCGAGTATTTAATATGGATGAAACGGCGGTCTATCTTTCACCAACAGGAGGTTCCGTATTAGCCGAAAAGGGTAAAGCTGTTTATGACGTAACTGTTAATGATAAAGAACATGTCACAATTTTATTTGCTGTCAATGCTGCTGGAGAATTCGCCACCTCATTAACGGTGTACAAGTACAAACGTTTACCGAGAGCTTGCATCGAATTCGCTCCAGCTAATTGAGGAATAGGAAAAACTGAAAATGGATGGATGACACGCGAAGCCTTTTTCGAATATTTTGCGGACGTTTTCCATCCATATCTACTTGAAAGTATTGTAATATTGAATTACCGATTGTATGTAGTATTCTTGAATTTCTCACTTGACCATACAACTCAGCTCTTTCTGTAAAGAAAACGGGATTGAAATATGCTGCTTTCCATGTCATGCTACTCATATGCTATAGTCGCTAGATGTTGCTGTTTTTTTTTCCCTTGAAGCAAAAATGGAAAACCCTCATGAAAAATTGGCGCATAGAGCATGAGGGGGCCGATCTTCAGAAACATCAAGTACCGACATTATTGTCACACATTATTTTCAAAGATTTTATCGGCACGTTAAAAAATGGATTTCGAACGTGTGGTTTGTATCCGTTTAACGAAAATGCTGTCAACTATACAAAATGCGTTGACATAAGCAGACAGACATCGAGAATCAATCTAATCCAGTTGACTATACGCATCGGCCTTACGTTGAAAATAAAATTGATCCAGAGTTATTGAAGAAATTTAAGGAAACAAAAACAGTGAACGCAACTTGGCAATTTGATGACCAACACAGCGCTTTTTATGACCTCTGGACAAAAATTGTTGATGATGACCCTGGACCTCACGCATCAATGACCGCAATCGAAAGCCCTGGTGAAAAAGTTTTGGAGTTTGATTTCCCAGAGTTCGAAACGACCGATCTCAATACGAGTAAGTTCAAGATAATCGGGATGTAACCATAACCGTATAGATGCGTTATTTAAAAACAGATCTTTCGGAACTCGTGTCCTGTCAGATTATATACAATTGTCTATCGTATTAAAGGTAATGTAGGAGGCATTTAGTTGGTAAAAAATCGGTTTCCAAGTTTTGTTCTTAATATATTTTTTTTCAAGCAAATAACAGAAATACGTCGAACCACTTCCTCCCAGGGAGATTATTTTTTAAGGGATTTGGTAAATTTGCTTCCTCCACCAATTGCTTCACGGAATACATTAAGCAATCCTTATTGACAGGGAAGCCCATCTTACTTATCTGCAGCACCCATTTTCATAATTTTTCTTCAATCTCACGTCCAAGCACGGTTTCTCTGCCGACTCGTCCCGAGGTTTCAGGTGCTTTTCCGGAAAGTTTATTTCGCAAAGTCTACCGGGGAACTTTGTGCATCCGCCTCGCTGTTGCTACTGGCATACCCTCTTTTATGACTTGTAATGCATTTTTAACGTCTTCTTCACTATAGTTGCAAAATAATTTTCTTCTGGAACTGTTTATTTTTTGCTTCATTAAATTTGTTTCCTTTTTTTAACATTTTTTGTGTTGCTTCCTAAAATTGAATAAACCATTGATTTATCATAATATTTATTTATACGGGTTTTTAAATATTTTATAGCTTGTTATTTACGTTTTCTTCTTAGATTTTATTTATTTTTTTTTAGACGGCGCCATTTTTCACGTCTAAAAAATAATTAGAAATAATAACAATAATAATATAAAAACATATCAAATTGGTATTGTATAATATTAAATATGTTTTATTTTAAAAATAAATAATGACGTATATAATTTGTAAATGATTTATTTCTAGTAATTTGTTACTTGTAATAAGAATCACAAATAACAATAAACGAGACACTTAAAATAGCCCGTGTGAGAACGTGGATGGCCATAAATGGTAAAGCATGCACCTTATGTGGCCACGACATGGTCAAAAATGGTACAATGACTGTTCTAGTGTAGCATTTGTGGCCACACATCGTTACAAATATACTTTGGAGGAAATCTCATAAAATATTTATTTTATTACAAAGAATGATATCAATTTAATAAAATACATACTTCACTGGCTCATATTTATGTGGAATAAATGAAAAGTATTGACATACTTACCAATAGTATCCTTAGCGATTTTTCTAAGGTTTCATCAAAAGTGACACAGCACTACACATTAAATCGTCGTTATTTGCAATGGAATTATTAAACGGCTGTCAATTGAAAGAAAATGCTGCGAATATATCTCTTGATCATAAACGTACGATAAATGTTGCGCTGTGAAGTCAGCTACGCTTAATATAAGGAGTTAAATATGAAATTGGCCACAAACGGTACACTGGCCACGAATGGTTATGTGGATAAAAAATCGACCATTTGTTCTATTCTAAAAAAACTATTTCTGTAGTTATCCAATTTTTATTATTAGTAAAAGAAATTTTTTCAATCTTTTTTTGTTTGATTTTTTTGGTAGATGTACATTCGTTGCATTAACGAGCTTTAGGAATCGCTTAAGGCCTTACATACGTCCAGTATTTTCAAAAAATCGATTTTTTTTTTTACAGATTATTATTCTCTATAGTTTTAGGCGTATTTCTGTGTAAGTCGATTGTACAAATTCCCCATAGATCGAAAGTTATTATAGAAAACGTGACTGCCCAACGAGAGTCTGATGCGCGCACTTGAAACTTTAAATGCATTTTTCTCAAAACTACTTTTTCTGGCACGGTCTGCATGATAACTCATACAGTTTTTAATATTTTTTGATGCTTTTTTTTTTTAAATATTCGAAATTGTTTTCTCTATAGTCTGTCGGGTCGGATTTTCGATGTTGTGATTAAAAAATTTTATAAACATAATTAAAGTGTGACATTTGTGACACAAAATGCATACTTTTTTTTAAACTGCCGTAAATTGCCAAAATTTTTCGAATTTCAAAAATCCGGCTTGACAGACTATAATTACAACTTTATTTTACAGGAATTTTTTTACGTTTTGCAGATCCATCAGCATTTCAAGAAGAAATGATGCAGACCGTGGAGCAACTTTTTTTCATAGTGCTTCGGGAAACGTGATTTTTTATGTTGTAATTTTTGAAAAAAAAATGAAATAAATTTTTTTATAAAGTTTAAATACTAATAAACAATGTGTAAAAATTATTTTTATTAATTTCTATTGCTATCCCTTCTAAAAACAGTTTTTCTTTTAGTGCGTTTTAGGCGCTGCTGGACGTATGTAAGGCCTTAACATTTTTATGCTCCATTATTCGCCCTTGCCGATCCTGATCAGTCATATAGTTTTTAAGGTTCCGACTGGAAGTAAAAAATTGACAAATTTTTTAACACTTTTATCACAAAAAATCACAAAGAAAAATTCTGTTATTGTCAACAGGAGGCATTTATTTATGACATATTGCGTTTTTATTACACATCGAGAAATCTGAAATTCAACTCAAATCACATTTTAGGCATCTCATGAAAGACCTTGAAAAGTTCGTAAGATGTTCGGTGCTTTATCTGAAATTAATTTTTTCGTAATCCTCTCGTGTTCTTGTGTGATCTCCATCGACATGGTATGAGGAAAGGGGAACAGGCAGATTGAGAATAGAAGAAAAACGTAGCAATATGAAAACATATAAAAAAAAAGTGAACACATGTGAACATATAGACTTCGATGGTACCCTGCTTTGTGGATTAGTTTAGTGCATATTGAATTTAAAAACCTTTAGACAAGAAAAAATTTGGATATATGAACTATTACATCTAAAAAGATCTTTTGGGGAAACGTAATTCTGTACAAATTTGATTTTACAAAAATTGAGTTTATTTGGGATTTTACAAAAATCGGGCGAAAGTGTTATTTAAACAATGTCTTGGTTCCTGTTAAAAGAACAGCTAAACGAGCCTTTACAAGATTCGAAAAACTGTTGATATTTAGTACAATTCAATTATATATCAAACGAGGAGGCTACATTTTATGTTTATGTACTCCGAAAATAAAAAAAACTGTCTAATTATATCGCCTACCAAATCTTGTCAATTTAGGTTTTGCTCAGAGAATTTTGTCTGATGGGTTTTACCACCGAAGTCACATGTATTGGAATTAAAGATAAATTTGTTTGTCGCAACTTCAGTAGTTAATTCGATTTAATCAACGCCATTTGTTTACTCCACGTGGCCCACTAAAGTTCGGAGTTCAAGACTGAAAAAAGAGGAAGAACCCGTTTAGAGTGGGAACGGCAGAATACATATAATAGCGGCCATGGTTCGAAAATTGTTCAGTTGATCCAAAGAGTTGAGCAAAGTATTTTTGTTAATTGATGCAGAACTTTAAATATGAAATCAGTAGTTTTGGTGTATTTTGTCGTGGTGCTGGGCTGCGCATGCCTTCGGGCCAATAGTAAATCATTATCGCCAGACTGTAAGGAAATAATAAGATAAATAAATTCAACTTATTATTTACATAGATCAAAATTCCATTGGAAATTAAAAAAAAAAATAGAAACTGTACAAATAATCCAACGTTTTTGAAGTACTATGGTATGATGAAATCGTTTCAATGAAATCGCACAGTACACATCGGCAGGGTTCAAATGTTACACCTCGACGAAAACCGTCCACAAAACATGACATACATGACCATCGTTCAGCATGAAGACGGATGTTACGGGGAGCGCTTATTCAAAAACGAAACCGACGAAAGTTGGAAACCATTATATATCGAGGAGTAAGTTGCATGCACCACCAAATCATCAAGAATTCTTTACAATATGCCAAGCTTTCGAATCATGCAAAAGTTCAATGCCTGTTTAAACCTCCGTTACACGCGTCATCAGCAAAACGTCGCTTTTTTATTCTTTTTTTTAATTAATAACCAAAAAATGATAAATGATACATTTCTGGAATTTTCATGAACATTTCTGAAGTGTTTCGCAGTACGTATGCGTTTGTAATGATTTAGCTCACGGTGTGATAAAAGCTCTTAAAGTTGATTATAAAATTTACAGTTTTTTTGGCGCGTGTGACGTGGGGGTAAAAACTAAACGAACGATGACCGATCAAATGATCTTTTGTCATAGAATTTTCAATAGGGATACACAAAGTGACGGTGCGTTTAGTGTTGTAATAGTCCGAATATTAAATGGATACTGAAATAATTATATTTGAGAAAGCTAAGTTTTTTATTAATAATTAGTAATTAAACTCAATTTTACAGATGTCCTTCACCGCTGTGTTATGACGGTTTCACTGGATATAAAGAAGGGGATTTGTCAAAGCCGTTTCCCGAATGTTGTAGAAAACCCATATGCAGCGAGCCATTTGGTGTCCGGGATTAACATACGTATGACTTGCTGCTGCTGGCTGAAAAGGAAATTGAACAAACAAATAAAATGTATACTTAAAATAAATATGTTGTGAAAAAAATGTGATTGCTGTAACTATTTCTCCCTCGAATAGTTCGAATTTAGAGGCTAGATATGTGGGTTAAAAAATCGACCATTTATTTCATTCGACAAAAACTGTTTATTTAATTATTCAATTTTTATTATTAGTCAAAGAAATTAATAGTCAAAAAAGGGAAGAACCCGCTGAGAGTAGGAACGACAGAATACATATAATAGCGGCCATGGTTCGAAAATTGTTCAGTTGATCGAAAGAGTTGAGCAAAGTATTTTGGTTAATTGATGCAGAACTTTAAATATGAAATCAGTAGTTTTGGTGTATTTTATCGTGGTACTGGGCTGCACATGCCTTCGAGCCAATAGTAAATCACTATCGTCAAAAAGTAAGGAAACAATGAGATAAATAAATTGAACTTATTATTTAACTATTTTAAAGTATTACGGTATAATGAAATCGTTCAAATAAAATCGCATAGCACACAACAGCCGCGATACAATTTCACTCCCCCGGGACGAAGAATACGTGATCACCGTTCTGCATGAAAACGGATGTTACGAAAAGCTCTGTTTCAAAAACTCATCCCTTCCTTGTTGGATAAATCCGTACAGGCAGTAAGTTACATGAACCACCTTCTAAGCTTTCGAATCAGGCAAAAGTTCAATACCAGTTTAATGCTAAAGGTACGACGGCCGATCAAATGACCTTTTGTCATAGAGTTTCAATGGCGGTACACAAAATGATGATGTGTTCAGTGCAGTAGAATTCCAAAATATTAAGGGGTCCGGGGGTCTAGAATTTTCAAAAAACCGATTTTTTTTTTAAATATATTTCGATAGTATAGTATTTAGAGAATATACTGTGAAATTTTCGTAAGGATATTCACAATATTCTTGCTTCTACAGCCGGTTTAGCAAGTAGAGAGCGGTCCGCTCGCTCCGTCAATAGATGTATTGTTCGGAGCGAGGCAGCTGTCCCGGCCCTTCTCCCCGGCCAAGAGTAAAATAAAACATTAAAAGGGCGGAAAATTAAAAAATCAAAAGATAAAACACCGAAGCGTAAACAATTGACGAATAAATTATTACAAGAGCTGTCAACTTATTACGGTCTAGCGATTAGACGACATTCAGATTCTATTGAAGGGATGAAAAGTGAAATATGGGCAGCATATTATCATAAAATTTCAACAGATGACAATCCGCAACACTCATACTGTCCTCCAGGTCCCAAATCTTGGTGCAAGTGGCGTCAAAGTGAGGCTGCAGGTACTTTAGATACCTATGAGCATCCATCTGCTCTGGACGATGACGCACAAGAAATATTAAAACCTATTTATGAAGAATTAACAGCAGATAATTTATTGAAAAGGTGTATTGGTAGTAATATGCAGAACAATAATGAAAGTTTCAACTCTTGTGTGTGGCAACTAGCGCCAAAACATCAGTTTGTTGGCAAAAAAATCATTGATATCGCCTCTTATATTGCTGTCTGTACGTTCAATGAAGGATTTGCAGATTTGTTGAAAATTATGGAAACCATGGGCATCACCATCGGGCCACAAGCAGAGCAACTCGCGCGAGACCGTGACGCGCGGCGAATATATACCGCCAACCGTCCAAGCACAGAAAATTCGAAACAAGCTCAAACAGCTCGAAAAAATCAAAGGAGTGAAATAGCCGAGGAGTACGAGCATTCAGAAGGGATTTTATATGGTGCTGGAATCGCTGATTAACTGTAAGTATTTAAAGTTTGTTCAATCTTTGAAAATATCTGTACCTAAAACTTTAAACTCATTTATCTCAAAACTACTTCTTTTGGCATGTTATAGAAAAAAAAAACTATTCAACCGAATCACTTGAAATTTGGATATGTTATTCACAACATGAATGGCTATCGTCGGGACTAGAATCATGTTTTTATTCCAATAATTTCCTATTTTTTTAATTAAATAACTGGTAAAAAACCCCGATTTTTAGAACTTCACTTTCAAAAGCGCGTCATTTTGTCAATTTTCAATTTTTTTTTTTTTTTAGTCCCGTCCATAACTGCACTCATACTGATTGACAATTTTTCTGGTTTTTATTTTTCAGATAAATAATAGATCCAAAATGACTAACATCGTCCAGGTTCAATTTTTCGAGAGGGTCAACTTCAGCGGCATTTCTACTATAATAAATTTTTTTTTTAATTTCAAAATAATTTTTTTTTAATTCACAATTGATGTTATAATAAGCCTGAAAAGTTGAAGTATCGTTTTTCTTTATTTTTATGATAAAAAAAAATTCCGCAATATATCTACAATTTTCGAGCTCTAGACCACCGGGATCCCTTAAATGGACAATAAAAGAATTATATTTGAGAAAGCTAATCTATAGATGATTAGTAACTTTTCTCATTTTTACAGATGTGGAGGGCCGTGTTTTGACGATTTGATTCTGTACGAAAGAGGGAATTATTCAAAGCCGTTTCCCGAATGCTGCGTGATCGTTATGTATGCGGGGATCCACCTGGACCCGATTGAAAAGGAAAATGAACAAACAAATAAAATGTACACTCAAAATAAATAAGTCGTGGAAAAAAGTTGATGGCTGCAACCATTCCTTCTTCGAAATGTTTGAATTTCGAGGTTGGATATGTGGATTAAAAAATCACCCATTTATGCGTTTCTGTAATTATCCAATTTGTGTTATTATTGAATGAATTTTTTTCAATGTTTCAAATAATCAATAATTATTCAGGAAGATGTTCTTCATAATACAATAAATGTGAATTTATTAAGGGGACAGAGCTAGTTGGAACGTCAAAAAAAAGGCCTTTTTTCCGATTTTTTTTTGGTCAAACGATAAAATAATTCACAACAAAAGTTCTTCCGTTTAAAAGATACATATGTAATGTATATGTTGCAATTTTTTCAACGCAATACATATCGAAATAAGCTGGTGACCGTCAATTGCCGAGGACGCTGCAAAAAAAACACGGTTTGCGGTGATCAAGCTCACGCTGCAACGGCTCATCTGAAACAAAAAAAACGGAGGGGATTTTTAGTTAATGATATAATGCTCCGGTTGAACGAAGGGTTTTGAAAAATTTCCATTTTTCACAAAATGGCGGCCGTTAAAAGTCAAAAGTGTTTTTTTGACCAAAATATCAGTTCCATTTTTTGCTATTAAAAATAAAAATAATTATCCAAAAAAAAAATCCTTCGTTCATATGGAGGACTACCATGTATAGAAGAAGTGATATAAATTTCAACCCGATCGGTAAAGCCGTTCTCGAGCTACAGTGATCACCGACTTCAAAAACATGGTTTCGAGAAAAACGCATTTAAAGTTTTGAGTACGGTTTGCATGGCTCAGACACGACGTGCTACAAAGTCTTGTATTTCGGCGAATAATGGTCCGATTTATATTTACCTGGGCGGAAAATGTTCGTAAGAGATTCTACTTTTTGAAAATGAAATAAAAAAAAAATCAATTTTTCGAAAATTCTAACTAGGTCTGTCCCGTTAATTCTATGTATTTTATTTATAGTGTGTTATTTCATAAAATGAATCTGAATGGATGAATCCAAAGTTGTGAAATTCTTGGCTGATGTAAATTCGTTGCGTTAGCGAGCTATAAGAATCATTCAACATGTTTTTGCTTCATTATTCGCTTCTGCCGAACCTGATCAGTCATATATTTTTTTTTATATAGCGCGATTCTCACCATCATCATCATTTGTTCCTACGTCATTGTTGGGTACATTCAATCATCGAGCTTTACATTTCGACACATTTTTCTTAAATTTACGTTATTTTATCTGGTGGCCATCATATTTAAAACAATAAATTGATCCATTTTGATAATCCTAAGGTTACTCGATTTATACATCAATTTTCAGCCAATAAAAGTGTTCGAAAATTGATAAATCTTTTTTCATCACGCCATTTTTTATACGAAGCTTTATTCAACAAATTTTCATACCGATTATAAGTTTAATGATTGAGTTTGTGTTTTTAGATTTCTGACAAAAAGTGCATAAAAACGCAAGTGAAAACTCCAAGTTTCACAATTATTCATTTTATATGAAAATAATTTGTACAAATTCCTACTTCTGGGTCCTTTGAATAAAAACACTGTTACATATATGCGTAAACAAGAAATGAAAAGGCCATAATCAGTGTAGTTACATGATGACTTTATTTGAAATATCTATAATTTCTAATTCATCCTTATTGGCTATGTTTCCTAACGACAGCATAATAAATTGTAATACATGTAATATCATAACAAGTGATTTAACGAATAAATGCTCTATTAGTCTTCAATGCACTTAACATTAATTAATAAGTTCTGGACCGTTGCCTCACAGGAATTCACGGTTGAGATTTAGCGTATACAGAACGTTTTATTGATGTCAACGTCTAAGTTACAATGTTTTTTATCCATTTTTGTTGTTTTTTTTGTTTATTTGTTTTATTCCGTCTAAGATTACATTTGTCTCCAGTATAACAGAATCGAATTATCCGACGATTGAATAGCAATAGTTATTTGTGCATCCAGTCAATGTACTTATATTTCCTTTCCAAATGAACAAAAATGATATATTTTTTATTTGTCACCATTCATACACATTTTCAATTTGAGTCCAGCAAACACATATCGAACTCCACATAATAAAACGTTTAAAAAAATATTGAAATTATTCATAGAATCGTCTGTCAATTGCACATTTGGGAATCTTCTTGCAGGTTCGTTCGATTATTTTTTGTGTCATTTATTGATTTTAATTTTGATTTTTCTATTTTGACGCTTTCACTCACTGACCATTAATCTCGTTATCACTTTGTAGTGTCCTCTTTATCATACCTTCGTCCTCTATCGTTGTACATCGGATTTTGTCTTCCATTCGGTGTTCTGCTAGACCGTCACGTACCAGAACCCTTCACGGAAAAAAATGATCTGTAAAAATGAATGGTAGATATTTAAAAATTACTGAAACTAAAACAAGATGTATAAAAGAAGAAAACTGTAAATTACTCGTTTTACAGTATGTTCCATTACAAAATAATGAATTTAATGTATTTTTTACTCTCTGATCAGTTATTAATGCTGATTTTAACTGTAAAAAACTCAATGTCCACAGCAAAAAAATGATATAGCAGGAATTAGAAATAAAAACGAGGAATCCCACTGTGTATGAAATGTAAAATTTACAGTACCCCCAGTAAAATATTCAGTTCAACTACCTACACGGAAGCGTTACGGACATGATAAATTGTAATATATAAAAATTCGATATTTTTTATAGTTCAAATTTTTCTTACTTTCAAAATACTTGTCTCATAGATTATTCATTGATGCTACCGATTATATTCCGGATTGGATATGTACCAATCATGGCCACAAATGGTGAAGTCATGTCATGGAAGTATTTTAAGTTTTTTTGTAGTATGGCTCGTCAATTTTTTTTTATTCATCATAGATGGGTTTCCTATATATTTAGGAGGACATCGATTACTATTTTCCCGTATGAAAAGGTTATACTTCAACGCTGTCTGTCGATGAATCTTAAAAAAATGCTTAACATGGCCAGAAACGGTAAATCTACCCTTCCGGCCTCTTGATTCAAACAATTCGAAGAAGAAATGGCTACAGCAATTAACTTTTTTTCACCACTTTTTTATTTGTTGAATTTGCTTTTTAGCCGATAGTAAGTCATTTGTATCTTTATGGGTCCACGTATAAGCGACGATCACAACATTCGGGAAACGGTTTCGAGAAATCTCCCTTTTCGTACCGAATCGGACTTTCACGACACGGCTCTAATGGAACACATTTGTAAAAATGAGTAAAATTACTAATTACTAATAAATAAGCTTTCTCAAATATAATTTTTTGAGTATTCCGTTAATATTCAGACTGTTACAAAACTAAATGCATCGTCACTTTGTGTATCCCTATTGAACACTATATGACAAAAGGTCATTTGATCGGTCGTCGTACGATTAGTGTTAAATAGGTATTGAATTTTTGCCTGATTCGAAAGCTTGGTATACTGTAATAGATTCTTAATGATTCGGTGGAACATGCAATTTACGGCGTGATCTTTATTTGATAACCGGTTGCGTTTAGAGAAAAGAGCTCCTTGAAACATCCGTCTTCATGTTCAAGAACAGCCAGGATTTGTTCGTAGTAGGGGAGGGTGTTAATGCCACGATCAATTCCCATTGGGAGGGGGAAAAAATCGAGAATCAACAATGAGGTAGTGCCGCAGGTGAGTCGGCGATGAGTCGAGATTGAGCGAACATAACCCACGAAGCTTTCAGGAACATTGACAGATTCCGAAGAGGGGGGGGGGGGGGGGGGTTATTAGGACTATCAATAAAAATGCGGAGGTTAGAAAAAAAACTAAATTTGTCATATTATTAATTACAGCGTTAGGCTTATTCGTACATTAAGGGTAGAGATGTTAATGAAGGATCATAAATGCCTAGGTCTAAATGGATTCCGAGCGGGAATCTTACGCGTAGATAAAATAACGAAAGAGGCGCCAAAGGTCTGCCCTGGTAATCGAAAACAACCGAAACTCAAGAATTATTGAGGGTAAAAAATAATAATGATAACAAACCAAAAAACACGAAATGGATTTTACTGGTACGGTGGTCATCCTTCGCGGCGTAGAAGTAGATTCTCTCGCTCCAAACCGATATTTATACCCCGGCAGCGGCGAGCGCCGAGCTCTCCCCACCAACGGCCGCGCATGCGCAAACCACTGTTCAGTGGGGATAGCCCTCGGGACAACGGGGTGGGGTTATACCCAATTATCGATCTCGGTCGGTATGTTACCATTGAGGTAGATAGTTATAAAAAGGAAGTTTAATACACCGAATAAACTAATTATTTTACCTATTTTGGGCAATAATAATATTTTGTTTGCAAACTTTTAGCGCATGTTTATGATTAATTAATTTGATAATAATTACTTATTATAAACTTAAACATTTAGGAAAGTTAAATTTTTATTCGCGAACGTTTGGGAAACGTTTTCCCATTTTTGGGAATAATGAATTTCTTCATAATGATTAATAATTGACTGAGACATTTGGGAATGTCGAAATTGTATGTGCGAAGGTTTGGGAAACATTTGCGCACGTTTAGGAAAACTAATTTTTATATAACTATTTATGATTAACTCAAACACATTTAGGAATGTTGTAGAACATTAAGGAACGTTACGAAACAATGCAAAGAGCTCAAATTGAGTTCTAAGCGTAAGTACTATTATTATGAATAACTATTATTATGAATAACACGAGAATTTACTAATTAATTGCGTCAAACACTTAATTTTCTACTTATTAGGCGTAATCTTTGGAGATTATAAGGTATGATAAGTATCTAACGTGAGTAATAGACTTTTGTTTAGTAAAATTAAGTAACATCCTTTATCTTGTTTTTTTCAGGTACGAGGACCTTCGGCGGGTAAACTATGATAATTATTTACAAGTATATACATTTTTTACATAGCTAATATTTATTTTATTTTTTCAGAAATAAAGACATCGACGGAAAATAATTGTATGCCAGAAAGTGGCGTACAACAAGGGTAACTGCATCGCTGCTGTTGTGTGCTGTGCGATTTCATTTAAACGATTTCATTATACCGTTAGTACCTCAAAATCGTTGGATTATTTTCATTATACGATAAAATTCACCATCGCATTTTATTAACATAATATCAAACTTATATCAAGAATATTTTCGCTCAAAATTTGTACAGTTTCTATTAAAAAAAAAAATTTCCAACGGAATTTTGATCTATGTAAATAATAAGGTGAATTTATTTATCTTATTATTCCCTTACTTTCTGGCGATAATGATTTGCTATTGGCTCGAAGGTATACGCAGCCGAGCACCACGAAAAAATGCACTAAACCTACTGATTTCATATTTAAAGTTCTGTATCGATTAGCGAAAATACTCTTTCGATCAACTGAACATATTTCGCACCACTGTCGCTATTTTATTTATTCTGTCGATTCCACTCTCAGTGGCTTCTTCCTCTTTTTGTAACTTTAAACAGCGAACTTTTGTGGGCTACGTAGAGAAAAAAAGGGACGTTGATTAAACTGAAATAATTATCAAAATTTCTAGACACAGATTTATTTTTTATTCCAAAAAATATGATTTGAGTGGTAAAATCCATTAAATAAAATATGGGGGTGGGGTGGGAGGGAAAATCGGGTCACCAAAGCAACGTGGGACACCCTCCCTGCCCCTGAAAAGATAAAAAAGTAATTTAGTCACTACAAAACTGTTATAAAATCATCCACCAAGAACACACGTTTCAAAATGATCAGCTACATATTAAACCTACCGATTATGCATTTTATTAAAAGAAATATTTGTTTTTATTGTAAATAAATACGTGTTTAATACTCGGAAGTGCGCAATGAATGGTCGATTGATCAATCCACGATTCCAAGAAATAATATGGTTACAGCAATTAACTGCTTTCACATTTAGTTTATTGCAAATATACAATTTATTTGTTTGACAATTTCTTTTTCAATCTGCACCAAAGTCATAGGTATATATTTTAGTCTGTTCATTAATCCACGCATATGGGATGACCACAACATTCGGGATAGGCCTTCGATACATCCGTTGCGCTGTATCCAATCTGTTTTCCTGGCGCACACTGAAATCGCGCACATCTGTAAAAAAATGAGTGAAACCTCAAACCACCGATTCTTAATCGAAGTCTAGAAGTATTGAAACATTTGTTTGGACAATCGATAAATTTTAATTTTAGAACCTGTTTCATTTTATTTAAAATTACTATTGATTTTTTCCATTTTTTATTAACTTTTTTAATTTAATATAAAATTCTGAATTGCACAGTGTATCTTACTTGTACCACCTAATTTTTAAATAAATGTTCGAAGTAATTTACTAGACCTTTTAGTCGAAAGTTTTGTTTCATTTTTCATGCCACATTGACTGAATTTGAAAACAATTTTAGGTGTTTCCTAATATTATTTGGTTCCCATAATTTTGAAAATAAAATCAATTCATTAATTCATTTTACTATTAATGATTATTCATTACTAATTGTTCTATTATTATTTTTCAATTTTTAGTTTTGAATAAATTGAAGACAAATGACTAGGACTAGAATTATTTATAATTCTTTTGAGGTGCATTCAAACTTTTGAATTGTTTCAACACTAAACGTCCCAGCCCTTTGTGTATCACTATTGAATACTCTATAAAAAATGTCATTTGATCGGTCGTCATACGTTAAACAGGAAGGGGAGGGCCGGGCAAAACGGTACTTTTTTCGAAACAAAACTTTTTTCAGTGGAAAACTGAAAAATTTGATAATTTGACTCAGGACATGCGTTGAAAATGTAGTATCCATTGAAACGACTGATATTTCTAAAATAAAAATTTAAATATATTTATTAATAAAAAAAATGAATATTCAACGAAAATTTGTATGAACAAAAATGTCTTTTGCTGCAAAACGGAGATGCGAATATCTGACTAGCATAAGAATATTACTAACAGTGTTGTAAGTATGTTTGAAAATGATTAATTATTCATTAGACTGATGCAAAATGTTTTTTTTTAATTTCTTGTTCCTACTCGTGTTTTCTTTAGATATTAATAAAAAAAAATCTATTTAAAAATAAGCTCAATATACCTCAATATTTAGAGGTGACTCTCTTGACTTTTATTGATGTTTTAATTTTTTTAAATATTTTTTTTTAACTTTCTTACTCCCTATTGTGCATGATTTTTTAGATATTGATGAAAAACAAGTTCTGTTAAAACGTAAGCTCAATAGCTCTATTTTCAGAGGTGCCTCACCCAACTTTTATTTTTATTTTTACAATCGCACGATTTTTAGAATTTTTATTTTCGGGCACCTACTAGGTTTTCCTTTAGAGATTGATCGTGTAAAAATTGTTACGTCTCACTATCCTGTTTATGCGCATACTACTGAGGAATCATAATAACATACCCACTCGTCGGATAAGGTAAATAGCCTACACGTTAAACTCAAGAATTATTACTCAAACTCAAGAAAGACGGACATCATCAAAATCCATTAGCCCAAATCCATTAGTGAACATGAATTAGTAATAATGCCTGATTCTAAGCCCCGGGTCATCCTCACTAATATTTTATAAAGAACAACACCGAGATTTAATTGAAGGGAACATTATGAACCTCTCGAATTGTCAGCGAACACAGTCAAAGCCAAAGACGCTGCTGGAACGCGTGTTTCAGTCGTACTCAGCACACATCGAGACGATGGAAAGAGATGAAGCGAGTCACACTGTAAAAACAGTGTGGGGTAACCTGTATACCTACTCGCGCTGAATCGTTGGGCACCATCACCGTAATCGGCTAAATGTTCAATTTTCAAAAGAAGATCACAAAAAAAGCACATACCATCAGTCACCCGAGACCAAGGACAACCCTAATAGAAAAGGCTTGTCTAAAATTTAATGCAGACAAGCCAGCCCAACTTTTATCATTACCAGAATGAACCCGCGTCTGCAACTCATTGGGACTAAGGGTACAAAATCAGGTCCTCGAGTCGCCGGGGGGCAGTTGGCGAACGTTTTCCAAATCGGTCGGAGACTCTGCCTGAAAGGAAACTTGACGTTTCAAATTAAAAAAAAAATACAATTTTTCTAAGTCTGAATTCATTGCTAAGTCCAATTTACGAATAGAATTTCTGTCTCATTTCAAGATCAAACTTTCTAAAAAGTTTCCACAAAACATAATTTGCAAACTCTAAAGATCAAGAAAGATTAAATCGTCTAACAATCAAATTAGCGTAGTAAATGCGTTTTGAGGAGTTGTATCATCCTCTCGGTGTGTAGAAATAGTAGAACTATTTAATCTACGTAACTGTGTGCGCGTGTAAATAAATAATAAAGCTTATGGTGGACTTTTGGTTCGCATCTTCATGCGAAATATTATTGTAACGACCTGATGAAAAACCTATGACGAGGGCTTATTCCAGGACATTGTAAAAGGGAAAAAAGAATTCCGAAATAAAAGGAATCAATAAATAAGAAATAATCATAGTGAGTAAACCTTTCATTACTCAAATTTTTCTACTCATCACTGCGTAAAAAAATTCAATCAATACGGCTCTATGGTCATTCCTCCCCACATTTCTCCCCATATCGAAGACGAGGCTTTTGTCCCAGGGTAAAGGGCTTAATCGCCTTAACCCAAAAGAGAGGCCGAATACCGTGTTGCATCTTCCCTAATTCCGATCAACTCACGGGGACGTAACAAAATTCTGGCGAAAAAAATGATCTTAATTCGTCAAATTTCACAGGTGTCTATATCGACTGTGATACGATTACTTGATACCATTTTTGAGACCGTTTTATGGGCATCCTTCCACAAAATCTGTTGAAAAATACAAGATTTTAAGGATTTTTTTTTTTCATAAAAAAATACACGACGTATTCCGTCATCTTTCCAACGCCATAAAAAACACGTCACTCGAGGGACGAGGACTCGACGAATCTGGAGTAAAAACACCATGAAAAAATTGAACCATTTGAGGATGATTATCGCAAAAGGAAGCATAAACGAAAAACAAATTTCCTCGATTTTTAACAATGGTTTAAAAATAGAGTTTTAAAAAACCCAGACTTTTTACGTTCGTTTGTTTATAAAAAAAAATTGATGGACAAAAATTAATTATTTGGGACAGAGCTATAGCGAGACTAATGACAGAGAGAATATCGAAGAAAAAAAATTTATTACTTCGAAAAATTTGATTGGAGGGTACCCTCAAACGAAATTATTACGAGTAAATAAATAAATTTAAAAAAAGTCAAAATAGGCATCTTCGAAATCTTAAGAATTAAGCTCATTTATTAACGGGACTTTTATTTCAGCAATACTGAAGAAAATAGGTTAGGTTATACGAAAATGATTTATAATTATTTTTCAACGGAATTTGTCTTTCATCGATATCGAAAGAAAACACGAGAGGAAGCAGAGAAGTTAAAAAAATGGCGTTTTTAAATAGAAAACATTTTTAAACAATTAAAACATCAATAAAAGTCGGAAGAGTCGCCTCTAAATATTATGGAATTGAGCTCATTTTTTAGCAGATATTCTTTTCATCAATATCCAGAGAAAACACAAGTAGGAGCAAGAAGATAAAAAAAAACATTTTGCATCAGTCTAATGAACAATTAATAATTTTCAAACATGCTTACAGCATTGTTAGCAGTTTTCTTATGCTCCTCAGATATTCACATCTCCGTTTTGCAGCAAAAGAAATTTTTGTTCATACAAATTTTCGTTGAATATTTATTTTTTTTATTAATTAATATATATTAATTTTCATGTTAGAAATATCAGTCGTTTCAATGCTCTGCATATTCAAAGCATGTCTTGAGTCAAATGATCGAATTGTTCAGTTTTCCACTGAAAAAAAAACTTTCACTTTTTTCGGGGGGGGGGGGGGCGTTCCGCTTTGCCCGGGTGTTCCACTTTGCCCGGTCCTCCCCTATAGAACTTTTGTCTGATTAAAAAGTTTGGAATTGTAAAATTCTTGACGATTCGGTGGTGCGTGAAACTTATCCCTTTTCCCAACATCCTGTACCGTTCTTGAAACAGATCTCAATGAAACATCCATTTTCATGTTGAATAGTTGTCACGATATCGGCATCGTGGGATGCTAATACTGTATCGTTGTTACTGTGAGCTGTGCAATTTTGTTTAAACAGTTTCATTATACTGAAATATTCAAAAATCGTTCGATTATTTTCTTAATACGAGAATGTATCGTGAGATGAAATCCTTTCATCAAGAATTTTTTCACTCAAAATTTGTACAGTTTCTACACTGAGAAAAAAATTGAATTAAGTCAAAGAAAATCAGCATTGATTCAATGAAATCTGTGATTCAATAGAGCCACCGAAATGTACGATCGTTACAATTATATAAAATATTGAAAGATGTAGTGAATTCAACGGCATAATTTTTTCTTTCGTAATCAGATGTTGTTCTCCGTATATTTCTCTTTTTCAATACTATACAATGTTTTATCATAAGCAAAGTATCCGTAATCGGTAGAACAACTCTGAGCTTTGAATCAAACGTACAATGAATTATACAAAATAAAGATCTCCTTAGCGAGATAATTTAAGAAGTTCACATTATCATATACGTACTCAAATCATTTGTCGACTTACATAGATCAAATAAATTTGCAGTTGATACTATTGTTTCTCCCTTCAACAGGACCGCATAATTAATAGAATAAATTGCTTCTCCAAACTAATGAAATAAAAGTGCAGCTAGTAGAAAAGTTGGTTTAGTTAGTAAGATTAAATGAACAGTCAAATGAAACGTGAATGTGCGTCCGTGAAACCAATATGCAATTGCTTTGATAGATATTGAGATTGAAAGACTCGTGTATGTGCTCACATCATTTTTTGACTTACATAGATGAAATGACTATGCAGTTACTACTATACTTTTTACATTTGATAGGACCGCATAATTAAAATAATAAATTGCTTCTTCAAACAAATGAAATAAAAGTGCTGTTGATAGAAAAGTTAGTTTAATTGGTAAGATTAAATGAGTAGTCAGATGAATCGTGCATGTGAGTTCGTCAAACCAATATCATCACCAATGAAGTTGAATTTCACTTGCATCAAGTAGATATTTCTTTGAAACTTGAACTTAAATAATTGATAGGATTGAATTTGATCATATATATATTTTTTTTTAATATTCGCTCAAAGATCTGAGTAAACTGAAAAAAAACTTTTTGTATCAAATAAAATGTATTTTATTCAAATAAAGAAGTTATTGGGAGGAATATACACGTAATTGAAAACATTACATTAATTTAGTTCAACCAAATACGTAAGAGTGCAAATGAAGTCTTCGTCTATTTTTGTAAAATTACAATTAATAAAAAATAATAATCTGCAATTAGATTCCTTCGTTTTTAATCATAATCATATTTTATCATTTCCACCACTGCTGATATAAAACATTTTTGTGGAAAAATTTTTCTACCTACACGGGGGATTTGAACCGACCTACCTACCTATTTATGACCTAACGGGCACGAATGCTACCTATTACGTTATCAGCTACTTGATAATCTGAAATCAAAAAATGATACATACGTTGCGGATCCAGTAATAAGTAATCCAACGCATGATGTATGAGACAAGTAAGTTCATTTTCAAACATTTTTTGAAACCATTATTAACGCTTTACATACGTCCAGCAGCGCCTAAAACGCGCTAAAAGAAAAACTGTTTTTAGAAGAGATAGCAATAGAAATTAATAAAAATAATTTTTACACATTGTTTATTAGTATTTAAACTTTATAAAAAAATTTATTTCATTTTTTTTTTCAAAAATTACAACATAAAAAATCACGTTTTCCGAAGCACTATGAAAAAAAAGTTGCTCCACGGTCTGCATCATTTCTTCTTGAAATGCTGATGGTTCTGCAAAACGTAAAAGAATTCTTGTAAAATAAAGTTGTAGTTATAGTCTGTCGAGCCGGATTTTTGAAATTCGAAAAATTTTGGCAATTTACGGCAGTTTAAAAAAAAGTGTGCATTTTGTGTCATAAATGTCACACTTTAATTATGTTTATAAAATTTTTTAATCACAACATCAAAAATCCGACTCGACAGACTATAGAGAAAACAATTTCGAATATTAAAAAAAAAAGCATCAAAAAATATTAAAAACTGTATGAGTTATCATGCAGACCGTGCCAGAAAAAGTAGTTTTGCGAAAAATGCATTTAAAGTTTCAAGTGCGTTTCGCTCGAGACATCTACCTGCGCGGATCAGACTCTCGTTGGGCAGTCACGTTTTCTATAATAACTTTCGATCTATGGGGAATTTGTACAATCGACTTACACAGAAATACGCCTAAAACTATAGAGAATAATAATCTGTAAAAAAAAAAATCGATTTTTTGAAAATTCTGGACGTATGTAAGGCCTTAAAGCGATAATTTTTGGTGTAAAAAAATATCGAGCCTAATAGATATTTATATTGTCCTTTTTACTCATTCTAGCTTGACGGTGAACTTTTCAAATAAATAATACAATCGATAAATCCGATGACAGTATTTCTTGAACCAAAAAAAACGAAAGTAGTTTAAATGGGACTGCAGCAGTATCCTTAGTTTAACCATGCACACGTTATAATTTTAATAGCATATACTCTTTTGCACCAAGTACGTGTATTCAAAACTAGATACTTTTTCTCAATTTAATATTCAATGGAAGCGATTGTACATATTTTTCATTAAACACAACTGCAAACTCAAATCAATAAAATATAATTTTGATCTAACTGCTTTGTGCATTTGGGAAGATCATAAAATAATTCCAATTAAATTTTTTATTCATTCCATCCAATCACCGAACGTTTTTATTTTATTTTATTCTTTCAAGTATTTGTTGCATCAAAGAAATTAAGTAATCGAAATCAGACTGCATCAGTGTGTTTGGTTCATACGCGCTATAATTTTAACGGGATCATCCCATGTGACAGCTATTTTTTTCGCTTTTATTGGGATTTTTTTTGATGAACCATTAAAATACACTTTTTTTGAATTTTTACCATACATTTATTAACATTTTTACAGTCTCTCAGAATTTTATAAAACATAAATAACGAGCTGAATCAACTTTACACCGTTTGGAAGACACTCATGTGTTGGTTGACGGTTGCCATGATTCCGGAGGTTTTGCTCATCTAAAATCAAAAAATCAAACGGCATTTTAATTTGTCAACCTGAGGCTATCGCTGGAACTAGAATAAAGTAAAAATATCGAAAATTGAATTTTCGGCACGGTTTTAAAAGTTAAGTTCCAAGTTTCGTCGTTTTTTTCGACTTTTAAAACCGTGCCAAAAATTCAATTTTCGATATTTTTACTTTACTCTAGTTCCAGCGATAGCCTCAGGTCTACAAATTAAAATGCCGTTTGATTTTTTGATTTCAGATGAGCAAAACCTACGGAATCATGTCAGCCGTCAACCAACACACACGAGTGTCTTCCGAACGGTGTAAAGTCGATTCAACTCGTTATTTTAGTTTGACAAAATTCTGAGGGACTGTAAAAATGTTAATAAATGTGTGGTAAAAATTCAAAGATATTGTGTTTTAATGGTTCATAAAAAAATGCCCAAAAAGCGAAAAAAAAATAGCTGTCACATGGGATGACCCCGTTAATAACATATTCATTCGCATCAAATATATGGATTCAAAACTAGATAAATTTTTTTCAATTTAATATTCAATGGGAGCGATTGCATATATTTTTCATTAAACGCAGCTGCAAACACAAATTAATAAAATATAACTTTGATCTAATTGCCGTGTGCATTTGCGAACATCGTCTAATAGCTCTGATTAACTTTTACATTGAAACCGTCTAATCGCTGAACATTTTTAATCAAAAATTTATTTTATTGCCATAATAATTAATACGATGTAAAAATTAACATCAAACTTCATTAAATAAAGACAACACCAGATAAATCCAATTAAAGTATCTCTTGGATCGAAGAAACGAAGTAATCGAAATCTGACTGCAGCAGCGTATTCAGTTCAACCATATACGCCTTGTAATTTTAATAGAATATTCTTTTGCATCAAGGGTATGGATTAGAAATTAGATAGGCTTTTCTTAATTTAATATTCAATGCAAGCGATTGCATATATTTTTTGTGAAACACAGCAGAGAACACAAATCAATAAAAAATGACTTTGGTTTAACTGCTTCTTGTATTTACGAAGATAATGTATTAGGTTTGAATAACTTCTTCATTCAACTCAGCTAGTCATTTAACGTTTTTGATCAAACGTTCACGTTGTTGCCGTAAAGAAAAATGTAATTGAGAAATTGACAGCAAAGTTTATCAAGTAAATGAAACAATTAATAAATCCGATAAAAATATTTCTTGAACCTGAGAAACGACGTAATCAAAATCTAATTGCAGCAGTGTATTTGGTTCAATCATACACGAGCTGTCTTTCTAATAACATATTCTTTTGATTATACATACGGATTCAAATCAGATACTTTTTTTGGGATCCAAATGTCTTATGAACTCAATTGCATGTATTCTTCAATGAATAAAATATCTGATTGGATTAAAAAAAAATTTCAGTATCACCATGCTATTAAAAACAGTCACACTTTTTTGGACCACTATCTTATTAATTTCAGTCAAGAACATTGCGATTGAATCAACTAAATATCTTCCAAATCACATCAATGTTATTGAATTAACTTTTTTTTTTCTCAGTGTATTAAAAAACAAATGTCTAACGGACTTTTGATCTATATAAATAAAAAGTTAAATCTATTTATCTCATTGTTTCTTTACTTTCTGATGATAGTGATTTTCCATTAGCTCGAAGGTATACGCAGCCCAGCACCACGAGTAAATATACGAAAATTACTGATTTCATATTTAAAGTTTTGTATCGATTATCAAAAATCTTTCGTTCTTTCCTCTTTCGATGAACTGAGTATTTTTTGAATTGCTGTCCCTATTTTATACGTTCTGTCGCTCCCACTGTCAACGGGTCCTTCATCATTTAGTAACGTTGACCTTCAAACTATTATGAGCCACGCGGACAAATAGTGTTGATTAAACTGAATTAACTATCAGACTTTCGACAAAAAAATTTATCTTCAATTCCAATTCATATGATTTTACTATAAAAACTTATTCGATAAATTTATATATTTTCTCTTACTAAATCATAAGTCGACATGACTTGACAGGAGATTGAGTCCAGTAAAAATTTTTTTTTCCGGAGTACATAAACTTCTTTGCTTGATTTATAAACTTCTTTGCTTGATTCATAAAACTTCTTTGCTTGATTTACGATTAAATTATAATAAATGCTAACAGTTTCTCAAATTTTGCATTGGCTCTTATTAGATTTTCATAAACATAAACATAAACTTCTTTGCTTGATTTATGAACTTCTTTGCTTGAAAACATTTTTTTTCTCGGAGTACAGAAACTTCTTTGCTTGATTTATAAACTTCTTTGCTTGATTCATAAAACTTCTTTGCATGATTTATGATTAAATTACAATAAATGCCAACAGTTTCTCAAAATTTGCATTGGCTTTTATTAAATTTTCTTCTAGCAGCAACTAACAAATCAATGAAATGAAAATTTTGCCCAATCTCTGTAAAATCCCAAACAAACCCAATTTTCGTAAAATAAAGTTTATTCATATTCACGCATTTCCAAATAATTGTTTTAGATGCGATTTTCAAATAAGTATTGATAAACAACTCAGAGCCACAAGGTGCTCGGTGGCTCCCTCGGTTCTCAGATATGATTTTATTTAATTTTTTCTTGCCGAAGTATTTCATGCGTGCAATTTGCCATGAAAGAATCTACGAATTCAAGTATCGAACTATATATTTTTGCTTTTTTCTACATTTTCATATTTTCCTTTTGTTTTTTTTAAAATACATTCTTTTGTATTTTTATATCTCAAAATTGTTATGTAATATTGAACTTTTATATATTTTTCCACAATTTCAAATTGTCTTATTTTTCTATTTTGATTACTCAATTAAATTTATTTTTTTTTTAATTTTCATATTTATATATTCTCACGTTTTTCTTTTTTATTTTATAGAAAAAAATCGTTTTACAAACTTCTCTTTACTAATAACCTTCTCGAGGTCTTTTATGATGTGTCCGAAATATATGATTTACGTTATATTTCACTACATCTGTATTCGATAGTTTTCGTTAAGGATTGATTGAATGAAAAAAAGATCGATAAAAATATATTTGAAGTCTTTCGACTGCAAAGCTCGACAATAAACCTCCATAGCTTCTACATTTTCCGATAAAAATTCAAACGATATTATCGGTCGTCTTAAATGACCGATAAATAGAGTTTAGATGCCTCAACTACGACGTGGGAGCGAATAATGACGACATTAACACTCGACGTTCAAAGAAAAATCGATATGACTGATTAGAATCGGCAGGGGCGAATAATGATGCAGAAAAAAATGTAATGTGATTCCTAACGCTCGCTAATGCAACAACTAAGAATTTTTTTTCAATTCATAACTTCAGATTCAGCCATTTAAATTCACATTATGTGGATAATAAAAACCAGATTTTCGATAAATGATTTATTATTCGAAAAATTGATAGCTTATCTCTAATAAATTACCCGATATTCAAATAATCAATAATATAATTAATTTATCATCACAATTCTCAATCTATTGATTTTTAATAGAGGTCTGGAAGGATTAAAAAGATTATGTAGAACAACCAAAAAATCAGTTGTTGGTTCCTGTTTCATTTCGTATCGTATGCCTATTGATTTTTCTATTTTTGGTTAAATATTTTTATAACAGTGAAATTCTGAACTGCGTAGTACGTTTTCTTTGTACCACATAATTTTCAAATTAGGTAACAATTTCGAAAAAGTTATCTGAAACGTTTTGGAAAGTGCTACTATCGAAAAGATTGGGCGAGCATGATTTCGCGTTTGAAAAATACATTTTTCAAATATATGGTGCAATTTTTCTTTCGTTTGCATTCAAAAGCATATTATTGTCCAAACATGAGGATTGAAAAATTTTAAAGAATGTAAATTTGTTATTTGTGAGAGAGTATTTAGATTCAAAGTTAAATTATCACAAATTTTTGAACGATAAAACGATGAGAAACAAAATATAATATCAGTTGGAAAAAGATCCGATTTACTTCACAGAGGCGAATATCGTTTGGTAGAAGCAAATAAACATACATACATACGTACGATGTATCCATATCATATGTACTTTAATCTCCGTGGGTTCGGAGCTGACTTCACGGAGGTGTTATTGTGTGTGACACAGGTAAAGTGGCGCCGCCACTTTACGACATAGCTCGAAACTCGACGAAATTTACCGAAGTATTCTTAGTCCTAGGTCGCCATTTCCCTCGGGGAGTCATCGGTACATCGTGTTTTTTTTATATATTATCTTGATCGAAGTGTATTTTTTTCGGTCAAGAGCACCGCCGAAAATTTCGTTTACTCAAAACCCGGTGGTTAGACCTCAAATGGCTTGCTTGAACACCCTCAAGCAGGAGATAAAAACTCTCGAGTCTGTCTTCCCAAAGAGCCATGAGAGGTTTCAGATAATGTCCGCGAGTGTGGACGAGCTCAGTTGCAGGTTCGTCGGTAAAAATGGAAAGAAGTACGAAATTCACGCCAATATTACAGTAAGTCAATAAAATCATTTGCCCCTTAGTAATTGAGTGTGTTGTTTATTAAGCATGAAAAGAGTAATTAAGTGTATGGAGATAGTCTGTATGGGGAGTATAGAGTTTACGAAAAGATTGAGTTCGAGGGGACAAAGAAACAATAACATTTGTGTTGTTATTTGTGATTTGACAAGGTCTCCTCCTCCCCCGCTTTTCTGCCAAAAGATTCGGCATACGTTGAATACCGTTCGTCAATTTTTCCAACTTTCCATGTATTGTTTGAAACGATTGAATTACGTCTGATTCTCGTTACGGGATCTCTCTGAATTATGAGTTTTTTGGCGTCAATCAATGTTTAGGGGGTAGAGGTCAATGCGTGTCACAGAGGGTAAGGCCCTCGGATTCTACCCTCCTTTATTGAAAAATAAATGACTCCGTATCGAAGTCTTACCTTTTTTTTTCTCTTCAATGCGATTTCCTAATCGTCCTTACGGTTTCGTTGTACCAGCATATATGCAGGGAATTTTCGATAGAGCTCGCGCCATGTATATAGATATATCACGTTCGTTTTCGTATAGATGTATACATATACAGCTTGTACGTATTAATTAACCGTCTACAATTCATTGTGCCAGATTCAATTGGCATATGTTGTTGAAATTGGCATTGTTCATATCGTGTATTATAATTCTATTGTTCCGTTATCTTTTTCTTACACTTCAACGTATTATCGCGATTTATACGATTCAAGGTCTTACGCGTTTTCCGAGATAACTTTTGGAAACTACAAATTTCGATGATTTTCGTTTGTTTCACCACCAAACTTTCAAGTTTTTTTTTAATATTATCGACTGTAGAAATTTATCGGAAATATGGATTTTGCAATCATTATTTTCATTTCAAATTGCATTTCAACTTGCCTGGGTATCAGCAATTTGTGAAAAACTTGCTTCTATTGCATTTGACAGCACCGCCAGCGTACCTTCACAATTCTACGATGTTGGAACAATGCTTTCATTCATATCGTTCAAATGAATTGTAGCGAACAATATTTTTTACATAAAAACAATTTTTAAAAATATTTATATTTTTTGTTTAAAGCGTCGCTGGTTCAAACACTTAAAAAATCGGTAATATTGCCATCAAGCATTTTGGGAATCGTATGAAAAGAATGATTGCCAGCTGGTGTATTTCTAAAATGAAAAAAATGAACACATTGATTTTTATTTTGGTTCTACTGCATTGGCAAAGAAAAAGGACAAACTTTGTATTTCCATTTTTTTACTTTATTCATTTGGAACAAGCCATTTAAATAACTTTTTGTTACACAAACTTACGTTTACTGCAATTTGAGGTTTATTACACAATAATTCTTAATACACAGATATTAATGTCTAGAATTAATTTTAATATTTAATGTAAAAAATTGAATATGTGCTTTCCCTAAGACGCTTTTTAGCGACATTAAAACAAATTTGGATTCCGTTACATTTAATCAATTCGAAATTATTGATTTATTAGGCATAGAATTAATGGAGGAATTGTTGTAAATTTTAGGAAACTTATCCTTCCACTCCACCCGTTTGGTTTGCCGAATCTGAGGAAACGAGCGTTACGAACGCCGTACAAATTCTGAGTAACACAACGGGACGTGACAATCATGTCATAAACCAAGTCGGCATACTCCTCAAAGAGCTGTGTCGTCTTCACTCCCTGCCCGAACCACCGGACGTTGAGCTACTCAGAACAGCCTTGGATCCCCTTCGCCTTGGTGGAGCGACCGCCACAGTAGCGCAGAGAATGGAAGCCGAGGACACGGAGGATATCGACGACGACGAGGAGAGCGAGACTGAGGAAGACCTTCATTTGGACATGGACGAGGGTGAAGCTAACGCCAAGAGTAAGGTAATGAAGGACAAATATTGTTTATTAATCAATTTAAAGTTGCCTTCGTCTTAGGGCTGGTTAAATTTTTACCTGACTGTTGTAACATTGGGTAGCAGACCTTTAACTATTAGATAAAATTTATCGGGAGGTAGAAAAACCGGGCGTCAATGCAATGAAAATTATTCATTTAAGTCTTCGACTTCTTTGTAGATTTTTGCTATGAAATTGGTTGAATGATCTTTTTGGTTTCCAATAGAGAAGGAAGGACTAAATGTGCATAAAATTTGTTAACAATTGAAAAAAATATTGAAAATAGATAAAGAATGAACATTTTTGTTGAATTTGGACAAGGTGAACTTTGTGATTGTTCTTTGTTTCAATTTTCAGTCAACTTGTTCAGTTTTCGTAAAATTTTTGCGATCGTCTATCATTGTTAAGATTGAAAATGTTGATTGTATATTCAATCATATTTTAACATTTTATTCTGAAAATTCGATGTAAAAATATGTAACATTCTGATTCTTGAATTTTGGTGATGGAAACTCTCATGAGTTGCTTTTAATGAGTTTCGAATCATCAGAAAACGTTACATTAAAAAAACATGATGCAATGAATAACTGAAATACTCGATTTTAAACACAGCCTTTGAGCTTTTATCGATTAACAAAATATAAATAATAAATCGTTCTAACTTCAGTAGGGGCTGTGGAAAATTCGCTTGATTGAGAACCATATAAGTTCTGAATTAATAAAACGCTTTTTAGTCAGGAGTTCCAGTAGTTTTGCGATAAGTGTGTTCAAAGTTTTTGTTTAAACGTCTTCTGTGTTTAGAGTTTTATTGTGAATCATTATAATTCTCAGTTTCAAACTTTTTAAGAAATTTTTTTATGTACTAAGTTTAGAAAGTTCGTAAAAATGTAGTAAAATGTACAAAAAATCGATTTTTTCATTGCACATATGAAAATTCTTCCTTATTTGAAACGTTGACAAAGATGAATTTCCTCATTCCAAGGCTGACGAAATGGATCTGGAGCACCTAGCGACGTTGGAAAGGCTGAGACAAAATCAGAGACAGGATTATCTTCGAGGCTCGGTTTCGGGGAGCGTACAGGCAACCGACAGGCTTATGAAGGAATTACGCGACATTTATAGAAGCGATAGCTTTAAAAAAGGTGAGCTGGAAATTTAAATCAAATTTCTTTTTGATTTTTCGACGTATTTTCAGTATTTATTCGTTCGTCACTCCCCTGAATAAGAAAACGAAAATAAAATCATGTAATTCTCTTAAACAGGAATGTATAGCATAGAGCTAGTGAACGACAGTTTGTACGAGTGGAATATCAGGTTAATGTGTGTCGATCCGGATTCGCCTCTTCACAAAGACCTCGTTCTTCTCAAAGAGAAGGAAGGGAAAGACAGTATTCTTCTTAACATGATGTTTAAGGTGCTTAAGATGTTCTTGAACTTGCTAAAATAGTTATGTTTATAAATTTGATTCTTCTTTTATTTTATTTGAACATTCAATTTTTTTCATCGTCATAACTCGGTTCCATCATCAGTCTTAAGACCAGTTTTCTTATAACAACAACATTTCTTCAAACGAAAACGAAAATAAAGCCTTATATTCAATGGATATAGTATAAATAAGTTTTTTTTTACGTTCAGTACAATAATTTGAACACTCGATGCCAATTAGACAGAAAATTCTAGGTCAAGTGTTGTCAATTCGTTTATTGTATATAAAAATGAGTAAATCAATCAATCAAGCTATTTGATCGATGAATTATTTATTAATTGATGCATTATTCTTCAGGAGACGTATCCATATGAACCACCTTTCGTTCGAGTAGTTCATCCTATAATATCCGGCGGTTACGTCCTTGTTGGTGGTGCAATCTGCATGGAGTTGCTTACGAAACAAGGCTGGAGCTCGGCGTACACCGTCGAAGCAGTTATAATGCAGATATCGGCGACTCTCGTAAAGGGAAAGGCGCGTATACAGTTCCAGGGAGCGGCAGGGGCTGGAAAAGTTTGCGGTGGACAAAGCCAATATAGTCTCGCGCGCGCACAACAGTCATTCAAATCTCTAGTTCAAATACACGAGAAGAATGGTACGTTTTTCAAAATCCATCAATTCTCCTTAAGAGTTTATTAAGAGATTATCTCAAATGATCAAATAAATTATGAGAATTTGACAAATCAATCGTAAAAATGTTCCAGTTTGCTTGAAACGCATAAAAATTTCATCAATAAATGTCCTTGGCAATTTTGCTTCGTCGTTAAAAACGATTACAAACATTTGTGACAAATTGAATTTTCAAAATGTTAATTTTCCTTTGGCAATTTTTTTTAAAGAAACTTCGTTCAACGACGTAGATCCGTTTTATCTGTAAGTTTCCATTTTATTACGAAAAAAACAAAATATGAAAAAATTCGCGATTTTTCGTCAACTGCCGGGTTAAAAAAAATCAAAAAACGAGCGATTTGAAAGAATCTACGCCAAACTTCGAAATTTCATTATTTCGTTTGACGAAAAAAGAAATTGTCTGAATATTGTATGAACTGAAATTATTTGCATTTAAAATATTGAATCTGCACCACTGATGCAACCACGATGAGAAAAGAATCAATTTAGGCGGTTCGGCCGTAGGAAATTGCAATTTCATGAAAAAGAAAATTTTTGGACCTCCTAAATTTTCATGAATGTAAGGCCAGTGACGAAATTTCTAAAACTATTTTTGTTATTCGTTTGCAGGTTGGTTTACACCGCCGAAAGAGGATGGCTAATGAAAATGGAGTTTTGAGTAAGGAAAAGAAAAAAAAGAAAAGATATGATGCGTGCTTACAGCTGAGACTTTAATACGGTGTGTGCCCAACAAATAATTGTTACGATAATGATTTGATACACGAAAACACAATATTAACTAGGTAACTTAAGGATATTGAATCTAATTTTACGTAGAATTCCTTCGATTGCTAAAAAGGCTGCCGCGCAAAAAGAGAAACAAAAAAAACGTAAAAAAAGAAAAATGTAACGGTGCAGTGTTTGGGAGCTTGAAAGCGAGCAAGGTCAAAGAGTGATTAATTATTTGGATCCTGAATAACGACGAGAGCGAGACTAAGAAATTAGAGCAGAAGGGGAAGGGGGGGGGGGTTCACGGAGAACGAGGAACGCGCAATCATCGCTAAAAAGTGGGAATAACTTCTTTTTTCCTTCGTTTTTTTTTGTTTTTTCGTTTTCCCTCTTTTTATTTTCCTTTGGAAGTTACCCAAGTATTGCCTATATTCCAATTGACGTACCAAAGTCTCGCGTGCGTCGAAACTTATTTCACGTGTATATATATACGTATGAAAAATGCGTGTCGTCACAAGTAGTAGATTGTGTATACTTTTAGTATGGTTTCCTCTCTCTTCCTTCTTCTTCTTCGTCTTTGTTAACTACGCGCTATTTTTTTTCTTTTGCCTCCGTCAAATGGCGATTGACAAGAATCGCCTTTAACCTTAATCATATGGAACGACATTGCGGCGGCAACGATGAGCGATATTTTTTTTTCTGGAAAAACGACTTCGAACTATTTCGTTCTAATTTTTGGCGTGCAAGCATTTTTTTGTTTCTCACAATTCGTTCTTACGTTACTGCGTCAATATTTTTTTTCTCGTTCATGTTTGAAACTCGGGTGTCGAATAACTTTTTGCTTCGACCTCGATATTTGTTAAATTTTGAGACGATACGAGACGTTCGAATTTTGGATAAAAGTTAGAAGAAGAATAAATCATTGCGAATCGAATGAGAGTGCGAATGAATCGAATTAGAGTAAATGGACATGAATGCATCCTATTTTTATTGCCTTTTTGTTCCTTCGTGTAAATTGAATCGAAATTCACTTTTTTACGAGGCACAAAAAGTTCACATTATTTGAAACTAACGTAAGATTTGGTGGTTCCCTGAATTTCTTCGCCTTTCAAAATTGTATCAATTTTTTTTGGAAATTCAGTCTGTGTGTTGTTACGCCCGGCAATATCGAACAAAAAATTTCGTTGTGTTTCAACGATGCAAACTTCGTTATCATCGTGCGTGACAAATCTGTGACATATTTTCGTCGCTGAGAAAAATGATATTTTGAAAATTGTCTTCGTTATCATCCATTTTTTTTTAAAGTCTGTTGCTCTTCCGTTGGCCACTTGGCACTCTTTTTAGTTTACAATTGAAATAAATACGAATGAGTGGAGAATTTACATTTGTCAGTTTGAAAAAGCATATTGTAATGCAATGAGGGAAAAAGGCTATTCTTGTAAAGGAAAATAATGATTCGACGAAGAGAAATGCGTGAATGAATAGAGCCGATAATTCGAGTGGCCGATGGCAAGGCGAGTTCATTTCGACGATTGTTTAAGCGATAAAAAATACGAAGATACAGCACAACAATTAGGCGAACCAATTAACGTAAACAATCGTCCATTATTGTCGCTTATAGTTCTTGTTTTTTGTGTTTTTTTTCTACTACGTTTGCGTATACGTTTTTGCAGTGGTGATAAAACGTGATGTAGTATGTGCGCGAGTTTGTATCCTTGTGATTTAGATGAGAAAACTTCTATAGGATTTTTGAGCCGAGTACTTGGAAGATTGGACATTTTTTTTTGGATGCATCGATTCTAAAACCTGCGAGCCGAAGGTTCCGGCTTTGTTTTATATATATATATCGAATATTAATTTCCTCCTTGAGCAGATAATTGACGAATAAATAAATGGAATGCTGATGAGAAAAATAAAAAGAAAAAATAGTGTGTGCTGAAAAGCGGGTGCGTGGGGGAGTGTATGAAACCGTAGATTTTTTATAGTAGTAAGCAATATTTTTTTACATCTGATCTAATGGGAAATATACTTTTTCCTCGCGGATAAAAAAGTCAGGGAGAAAGGAGAGGGCGCAGGCGGGGGAAAGATGAATGACGCTCGTCGCCGGAAAAGAGGAGCGTCAGTGCGACGGCCAAAATTCTCCAGCGAGTTCGATGACTCGGGAACAAAAAACAAGGGAAGAAAATGGAAGAAAAAGAAAACTTCGTCTACTAGTTGTCGTAACTGTATACGAGATAGTGCAATTAGATATGGATAATTTCGATTTTTTTTTCGTTGTTATAGCATGCGTAAAGTATAACGAATCGTAAAATAGACAATGTCCTGAATCCCTTTTTTAAAAAGAAAGAAAAAAATAATACGAAAGGAAAACAAAAGCCTTGCCAAAGCTCATCGTTGTTCGCATCATTACTCGAGTTTAATCTGTAAACTTCAATGTATCGCGTGCATTCCTCTTTATTTAATAACGGATGGAAGCATTAAAACTGTTATAGATGTACATATAAAATATATATCTTCGTAATCCGTCTTTATTCGTTGAGGTATTATAATATATCACGTCTCTTACGATAATACGATAACGATACGTCAACGGGACTAACGCGAAACTCATCCTGAGAGGCCGATAATTTCTTCTTTTATTCCTCTCATCATTAAGGATGCTTCACCACGTGTATTGCCAATCAAACAATGTTTTTTCCATCAGAATATCGGTACTTAGGGATTATAGAAATATTTGCAAAAATTCAGTCGTTCAGAGTTAATATACACGATTTTTAATACTAATTCGGCATAATAAAATGGACCAAGTAAATTTGTCCAATTTTCATGTAACAAACGTAATAATCAGCACTCTCTTTGCGCATTTACAGGTACCGAACACTTGTGAGAAAGCTTCTAGTTTTGAAAATCAATGGATCGTCAATAAAAAGAGATAAAAAAACAGGATACTAATTCGACGAGAGAGGGAGAAAGAGAGAGAGAGAGAGAGAGTTAGAGAGAAGGGGGTAAAGAAAAGGCCACGTATAGGTAATTACGTCGTAAAAATTCGTGACAATGAAAAAAAAATCACTTTTTTTCGCGCACGGTGACTAGACATGTTTGTCTTATTCTTTGGTCATTAAATCGTTCCGGTTGCATCAAACGCGACGAAGGACGAAGAACAAACGAGATCAATGCGGAATTACGACCCCCAGCGCTTCTCAATTACATACCCTTGTGTTTTCCTCGTCGCAATTGGACTGGTGGTTATCCCCAACGTAATACATATTGTGATTGTAAATTCCGCTTCTTATATTCTCTCGTTATCGTCTCAATACGCGCTGGGAATCGTTGAGAAACTAATCGAACGAATAGAAATTAGAAATACGGTTAAAATACGAAATAACTAAATTGACGCGACACTTTATACGTTTCGGTGATTGTACAAATAGATTTTAGGAACACACGATGTCATACTGTTGCGACGATTTTTGAAAAAAAAAAAAAAAAAAAAATCGGATCAAGGTTTTTTCTTTTACTTTAAATTAATTTTTCATTAAGTCATTCGCAAGTTTGCAATTTTTTTTTGGTTGCCCGTTTCCAACCTCGATTTATTAGCATAACCCTTCGTTCTTACGACTTATTTGTTCGTCGTCTACACTCGATATACCATTTTATGTTGTAAATCTACACTAGATATAGCCCATATTGTAGGGAGTTGAGAAAATGTATGATTATTTGCTTGGACTCACGACGTTTCACCTATTTTAAAAGTGGGAAGTGAAAAACAAAGACAAAAAAAAATTATACAGTAACGAGTTGCCGAGCTCTACTTTTCAACTTTTTCGAAATCTCTTCGGGGATTCACATGATCGTTTTATTTTTTATTTTAATAGCTTTTGAAGTTTTTTCGGAATCTCGGTATCTCGATGTCAACATTTCATTGATCTTGAAAATCGTTTAAGGGCAGAACCTCAATTAGAAGGCTCCAAAAGTGTAATTTTTCCGTTTCTTTTTCTCGGCTCCGATGAAATGAATTTTTTCAAAAATTGTAGGTTGTTTTATTGCATATTTCGACAATATAGAACAATTTTTTTTTTTACGGAAATATTGATTTTTTGTATTACAATAGTCTGAGAGTTTTAAAAAAATGCATCGACGCTCCATTGCCGGCGTACATTTTAGCGTGCATGATTCTTGTCCAAAACAATAAATCAAAGATTTTCTTACTTTTTATGTTCGAAAAATTGAATTTAACAACTTTTTTCAATAATCATGTTGAATATTTTTTGCGAAAATCGTAACTTTTTTTTTCAAAGTCTCATAGTTTGTTAAGTTTGTGGTGGTTAAAAAAAATTGAGTTTACATCGAAGATTATTATATAAAAATAGAAAATTCTTTGGTTTCTTTTGTTTTAGAGTGAAAAATAAAAATTCCAGAATATTTTGTTTAAAAAATCAAC
Source organism: Rhimphoctona megacephalus (assembly GCA_963989365.1). Taxonomy (NCBI): domain Eukaryota; kingdom Metazoa; phylum Arthropoda; class Insecta; order Hymenoptera; family Ichneumonidae; genus Rhimphoctona; species Rhimphoctona megacephalus. Next base: position 13,314,484 of record OZ022420.1, on the reverse strand, counting down.
AAGTTTGTATTAAAAAAGTTGTTTCGTAAAATCGAAATATGTAGTAAAACGTCCCAAAAGTTTTCAAAAGATCCGTTTTATTCGAGCTATGAAAAAAAATCACAAAAATTACATTTTTTTGACGTTCTTATTCAGTTTCCCTTTTTGAATGTACATTCAAATTCAACAGTTTGATTCAATGCGAATTTCATTACTTAGCGATCTGCTAACATGAAAAAAATTCAGCCATTTTAAAAAAGTTACGAACATTGAGTTTCAACAAAAGTAATAGCCAATAAGAAATTCTCATATTTCTGTAATAAAAAAATCTTAACGTTTTTAACGTTAATAATAAAGGGTTTAAGTTTTTCCGTCATTCGAAATGGATGCCTTTTATTTTCCTGCATAATTTTTTAGTTTAAAATATTAAAAATTCGCTATTGGCTGAGAAAACATTACAAAATGTACAATTCTGAAAAGAATCAGTATTCAGTGAAATTAATTTTTTTTTAAGAAAAAAGTGTGATTTTCGAACAATTTTTTTTACGGATTTTATTGATTTAACTTTTTCGCCTTTATATTGTTGAAAATGAATGTTCGTAACATTTTGAACCCGACTGAATTCGTTGAGATATTTGTCATATCGTTAAATACAAAAATTCTGTTCGAGCAGAATTCTTGGCTATGCTTGTTTCTTGTAAAAATGGATCATCACTATTTCTCTTCCATTGTCCATTTTGCAATCATAAGATTCTGAATTAGCCTTGGTATTGAAAAAAAAACACGTAAAATTCCAAATAATTATTCGAAATGTACTCAATCATTATTGTTGATTTGTCGTTAATGCGAAAAAGTAATCTTGCATGCAGATTGGGCGTGAACGTTTATTTTTTCTGTAATTTTTTATTTCATTCATTCATTCGATCTTCCGCAAACCCAAGACTTCGCATTAAGTTATGTTAATTATTATTCACAAAAACGCTATGACAAAAATAAAGATTTTAATAAATAAATTAATAAAAAAACAGCATTGTAAAAACAACCAACCCAGAAAAACGAAAAATGTAATGATTATGTATTTAAAAATTATCCGTAACAGCAACATGGTACTTTATTCCATTGGCTTTTTTTGGTATTTAAAAGAAAGCTCTAATAAACATAGTACTAAACGGATTTTGGGAAAAAAGTATAAAACTGAATATTTAACGTGGATTGATTATTAGTTGTGTTGATATAAATTTAGTTGCTGATTTGAGTTTTCCACTTTTCCCAGAACACCAATACGGAACGCACTCAGTCGATAGTAAAACTTGCAATCGAGTACACTTGACGCTCCCATTTGTCAACCGGAGCGTCGACTGTATTTTCGAGGGTTTTTCATCGTTTAGAAAAAAACTAAGTTTCATTATGTTCGATTATTACAAAGGTAATTTCTCGATCGGAAAGTTTTTTGGAATTTACCTTATTAATTGTTCCCCTTTTTGCCAACGTTTGGTTTTAGAATTTTATCACGTTTTGGGTAATGATACTGCGACTGATAACCGATAGTTGGTTTATTTATTAAAGACTGGTAAGCAGTTCTCTAGTGGTTACTTGCCAATATAGCATGCAAGTTCAGTTTATTTTTCTTACTATGTGATGGCTCTTCTGTCATTAATTCATCACATCTGAAACCACATTTATCTCTGTCTTTACTGGAACTTCGATGTAGAATTTATGGGCGTTTGAATTTAATGACTTTTTGAGTTCTTTTGAAAATGCCGAAGAACTGTAAAACTGTCCTAACTTGCGTAAAATTTAAGGTTCTCGGATTATTTATAATGGACAAATTTAATGTTATTCGATGAATTTGAATAATGAACACCAGAATCGAAGAAACGGTAACGATTTAACAAAATTTTGTAATTTTTAAAAGCTCGTGATAACAATTTTTTCATTAGTTTGTTATTCAGTCGTCCCAAAGTCTGTACTTTTTTTTTTTTGGTCGAATAATCGAACATGCGACAATTCGTTGTGAATAAAGCAGAAAAAGTAAAGCTTTGAGTTTTACGAACAGGGAAACGGAATAAAAACGACGAAACATACAAATTCTTTCTTCGCAATTACACACAGAAAACTTTCCATGACGAAAGCATGTATCAAAGGGCACTTCCTGACTAAAAGACTTTAGAACATTGTGTGCAATTTGTAAATATGAAATTCGAGCTCAGCTTGTAGCTTTTGACATTATAACTTTAAAAAATGATATTTCCGAAACTTAGTTCTCTAACAAAATCTTCAAGGCTTCCAAGTCTCATTGTAGAAGGAAACTCTTGTTTTCTCAGAATCTTTTTGCAGGAATTCTTTCAAGTTTTTTTTTAATAAAAAGTTCAAAGTCCTTAACTGCAATATTTTGTCTGAAGGTTTTACTTCAGTGTATCTGTTGGAAGAAAAAAACAGTATTAAGGCAGTCATCCAGTTTAGAGGGTAAAAAAGATGATTTTCGAGAATTTTTTTTTTAAGTGAAAAAAAAATTAACCTTTCTGAACTTTTGCACATATTTTATTACATTTTTCGAAAATACAAAAAAAAATTTTCATCGAAATATAATAAAGGAATGGTGTACTTTAAGGTCCATAAACAAAGCGCCTCGCCACAGGAGGTTCAAATTGGCGAGAACTGTGGAAGTTTCAATTCTTACCTGAAATAAAGAAACCAAAAAGATTTTTATTTTCGATACTTTTTTATAGTCGACGAACTATGAAAAATTGAAGAAACAGTGTAAAACATTAAAAATTTACGAATTGAAACGTAAAAGTGACGATTTTGAGTAGAAAGTTTATCACTTTTTTTGTAATAAATATTGTTTAAAATAAAGTTTTCAACAATTTGCTTAGTTCATTTAGGATGGTTGGCAATCTAAAGAATAAGCCTTGTTTTAAGCCGTTAGGTCAAATAGTTTTTTTTTTTTTGCTATGAGTCTCGCCAAATTGGATAAATCACAAAAATGATATTTCGAGAAAACGCGGTTTAAAGTTTGTAGCGTTTGTACGTACCCATGCGGCATCTATCTGCTCTCGGCTCTGCAACTTTCAAAATACGTTTCGATGGTCTTTAAAACTTTGGGATCATATTGCTCGATACTTGAACTATCGATTGAAGCAAAAAAAAATCGTCTTTTTCGACCCTCTGAACTAGACCACTGCCTTAAGGGAAGGTTCTAGTCCAGAGGCCCAAAAATGTGCGTAATTTCATGATTTTTCTTTGAGAGTACATACGTATTTTTTTTTAAAAACTTTTGTGGCATTTATTTGTCTATATTTTAAAAAGTTTACAAAATTTTTTCCAGTCAAAATAATACAAAATGGCAGCTCCAGCCCTCACTGACGGCGGTCGTGCGCGGCGGTGGACAGTGTGCGCGGGGCACTCTACAGCCCTGCCAAGTGATCTGAAACGAAAAAACCAAAAAAAATCTTAAAGTAGATGAAATTTGGGGGGCCTTATGATTTTCCGATTTTTAAAAAACCCTTTTTAAAAAAAATGGGGACCCTTTTTAGGAAAAACACCTTTTTTGCCTTGTTTTATTTGTTTTCACGTTAAAAAAAACAGTACTAAAAAATTTTTTTTTACAAAAAACGCTTCCTGAAGGCCCCCTAAATTGAATAAGCTTTAATTAGAGCCGCCAAACGTCGAAATCGGTGTAGTGGTTGAAGCGGAATCACGCCCCGCGCGCAAAAAAAAGGTGTTTCGAGAAAAACGCGTTTAAAGTTTGACGAAGACGGCTCCGAGCGCGCGCTTCTACCTGTTTTTCGGCCGACGCGCTCTCTCGTCTATACGCTATAACTCGTAAAATCAATTAGATAGGGAAATATCCTTTTGCCTACACATTTTTAAGACCGTAAGGATGAAAATAAAGCAATAAAAAAAAAAAAATTTTGGTCGATTTTGACTAGAACCTCCCCTTAAGGGTATGGGTCAGTCGGTATCTCACCACCGTAAGTGCGAGAGAGGTAGCTACAAATTTCGAAAGTAAAATTCTTTGACACAGTTTGACCGATTACAAAAGGGCCCTGTCAGCCCATTTTTGTCATCGTCCTGCGTGGGCTGACAGAGTTTTTTTGTAATCGGTCAAACCGTATCGAAGAATTTCAACTTCGAAAATTCGAGATGAGGTTAGGTGACTGATCCATCCACTTAAGGTATTCCTTTCGTGGAGAGGGCCGCATTTTTTGGGCTCATAAGCAGGGTCCTCCACATTTGTTCATAAATTATGCTGGATTTTGTTAAAAAAATGTTATAACCAATAATTAGTCCCAACTGTAATCAAAAATCGATAATTTAAGCTTAATTGTGCAAATTATGAAACTCTGATATTTTTTGGAAAGCTACAAATGTTAGCAACCACACTGTCAAAGAGGGTGGCCAGACTTATTGTAGCATTAAAAATATTATAGCATTAAAAATATTGTAAAAACTGCCGAAGATAACATAATCTCTTGAACGTCATGGCTATGAAAAGTCGTCTGCTGATCATATTCGTTCAAGTTCTATCGTGAATACGGTGACTCTCTATTTTTATCGCTGCTACGGAATCTTTAGAATTTGATGTAACCATAGGACAGTTTATATGAAACATCTATAATTAATTGATATATGAATTATTAAATAGAAATGTGAGGAGCAGGTCATCTCTATAAAGTGTCGTATACACTAAAAACCGAATTTTGTTGAAATATTGAAATATTTTGTTGAACGTATTCAGCAAAATTATTTCGTCCAGGCAACAAAATTTTTGTCGTTTCAATAAAGTTTCTTTTCAGTGTAATGAAGTTTTGTCGTAATATTTGAAATTTTGTTGCCTGGACGCAATAATTTTGTTGAATACACCCAACAAAATATTTCAATATTTCAACAAAATTCGATTTTCAGTGTAAATTAGACGATTTTCAAAGTTATTATTCTTTTCTAAAAGTTCGGTAACTTGGCTTGATATTTTTCCAGTGGAATGGGATGTATTTTTACTTTTAGGTACAAACAAATCTGTTAATTGTAAAATATTGAAGTTCGTGAAAGGAATACCTTAAGGGACGGTAACCGTCGAGAAGCATGAAAAATGCATGAACTTCGGGATTTTTTTTAATATATCAAAAATTCCAGACCCGTTTTGGTCTGCGTGCGGCGCCCCAAAGCCTTGCCAGTTCATCTGAAACAAAAACGGGTTAAACATGATTAAACTAGACTCAATTTGGGGGGCCTTATCATTTTTCGTTTTCTGAAAAATCCCTGGATAACAAAATGGCAGCCGTTTAAAAAAAAACCCAATTTTTTTGCTTCAACGGACGAAAAAAATATTTCTAAATCAATTTTTGACTAAAATCGCTTCCTGATGGTCCGGCAAATTGAATTACCTTTCGCATACCTTAATTATTAAATTTATTTTATTTAATATTTTATTTTATATAATAATTATATATATATATAATAAATTAATATAATAATTATATAAATTATATAATAATTTTATTTAATAATATAATAATATTTAATTAAATATTATTAATTAATAAATTTTATTACCGCAGAGATTCATTGTAATCGGTTCATCCGTTGAAACTGCAGAGCGCCCCGCGCGCTGAAAAATACTGTTTCCAGAAAAACGCATTTAAAGTTTAACGTACCTGTTTTCCAGCCGGCGGACGGTTCCGCTCAACTTTTTCGGCCAAAAAATGTGTGGGATCAGCGTTTCGAAACTTCGCAACTGGACGAACATCTGAAAAAATTCAGCTATCTTTGAGACTTCCAAATCATTGATTCTCAGTATTAATAATTCTGAAAAGTTATTAACATATTGAACGCTCAAACAAAATAGTTTAGTGCTTTTTTAAATTTATATGATTTTTTTTTAGTTTTCCTCTTTTGTTAAGTTCTTCCTATAAGTTTTACAAAAATTTATAAAAAATCACAAATTTTGTACATGTTTTTGTAAAAAGATTCAACATCACATACACGAAATTTCGAAAGCATTGAACAAATATCGCACTCAGAAAAAGGAAGCACTCAGAAAAAGGAGGAGTTTCAAGAAATTAAAAATAAAAATTCCGAAAAAAATAGAAAACTCTTGGAGAATATTAACAACAAATTCATTTCATACGACGAAAAAAAAAATCTGATTATTTGTTGGGACATTTTTTAAAAAATTTGTTAATAATTTTATTATCGTGCATCAATGTTCGTAACTTTTTAAAAACGGCTGATTCTTTTCAGATTTTTTGCGAACCGCTAAGTACCAAACTGTTTATGGAATAAAATAATTGGCATGCATATCCTGAATAATAAATTGTTATCACTAGAACAAAATCTATAATGATATCAATATATTAGACGCGAGTAAGCTCCAATTTATTTTAGAGTTTTATTTAAATGACTTGGCGTCGTGTTTCTCTTAATTCTGGTAGGACGGCGAGTAAGAGGGTTCGCTAGGTTCATTATATTATTACGTGTATAAAATATAGGGGGTTGAATTCACCGAGCCATGAATCCACAAAATCGCGATCGATCTGAAGCATCCCGGGCACGATGCCCAGTATTATAAACAATGAAAGTATGCAAAAGCAGCAATGAGAAGAGAGAGAGAGAGAGAGAGAGAGGGAGAGAGAGAGAGAGAGAGAGAGAGAGAGAGAGAGAGAGAGAGAGAACGCGAGAGGGTAGAAAGAACCGTCCGTTAACTAATTTATGATTTATAGTCGGTAAATTATAAACAAAACGTACTACTTTAACGCGGAGTTGAATCAGAGCTTTATCGTATAAATCAATGAGACTGGAACGTGGGTCCGATGAGAAATATGTTCGCGTGTTTTTACTTTATTGGTGAGGGGTACATGTTTCGAAAGGTCCAACAATATTGCGCCGTTTATGGAGGCTCTAAACTTTTATTTATTTTCTTACCAGAATTTACTTTTCCCTTTTTCGTCTCCCACTTTCTTCATTTTGACCCCTTTGACACACACACACACACATACACATGACCGACTACCAGGCACGAGATTAATTTACGACACGCGGTGGCTCGAATCCATTTTAAACGAATGGGGGAATAGTAAAAAAGTTTAACATGAATTGGTACACAAAGTTGATACGATGCTGGAATATATATTTCGAATATCCAAATATTTCGGGGTGTACGTCAGTGGTTACGCGTATCAAAACTAATAATAAGTTTTTTCGGCCAAGTAGTAATATCGATATGTGGTCAGACAGTGGTGACGTCGCGTTTCAATCGGCCAACAGTTATACGTTAACGCACGACCGTACAATTGATCGTGTCATGAGCTTCGTCCACCAAGTAGTTATGCCACTGCGTGGTCAGTCAGCGAATACGATCGCATTTAGTCCGCCAAGTAGTGAGATCGAATCTCGGTCAGCCCTCCTGTTGTAATGATCAATGGAGGGCTGTTGTCGCCACAAACGTGATCGGCGTTTGCGGAAGTGTAGACATATTGCCCAAGTAGTAATGGCCAATATTAGCATGAGATTGTCCTGTATCGAATCATTTGTAACATCAAACCGTTTCGCCTCAATGGTTTCGTTAAATATTGAAGAAATTTGCTCGGGTTCAACGAAACAGTAATGGACAAAACACTGTATTGCTAAACGTTCACCAATCCAAGTATTGGCTTCATCTGACGCTGATGGAACTGGAAGATTGCTAAAGCCATGAATTGACCGCGCATCCATCGCTGTTGGTCATCTTATTTACAGGAACTTTAGATCCAGTAAAATCGGGCAGCTTCGTTCTTCATTGATTATAACCCATAGAATTCACAACCAGCGTCGAATTTCACTTCAAATGAATATCGACAAAATGAGGTTCTTGTTGATTTTCTCAAATTTTCAGTTTTTAACCTCTTTGTGGCATACATTTTTCCTTACGTACGATTTACTTGAAAGCTTGCAAGCATGGATTCTTGGGGTTGCTGATTACGAATCTGAATTAAAAATTCGAAAATAAGTGAAAGTTTTCAGTCGTTACTGTTGTTAATTTAGATCTAGTACGGAAAGGATATTTATTTATTTTTTTTTTCATAAAAAACACAGACCGGAAAATTTTCAAAAAATTCTGAACAACTCTTTGGAGTATATTGAAGTTGCGAAAAAATTGCGATCGCGATTTTCATAGTAGATTAGTAGAAAATGCATTTTTTCATGAAAAAGTACGAATTCTGACTATTTGTTTATACATGATGATATTCATACAATTAACAAATAATGAATGTACATATATTTTGTACATTTATGAATGTCCTACGGACCGTGTACAAACGAAAAATCCAGCACTCGTTGCGGCAAAAGTAATTAAATAATAAAAAAACTGCAAAAAAGGTGAGCAACGTGAATCTCACCATAGCTCAAAGTGTGAAATGAGTTTTTCGTTAACTTAACTTTCATGAAATTAAATTTTTCACGTATCATTCTATTCGTTATTAAAAAGCGAAGAGATTCATGTGTTGGAAAGTCTTTTTATCTCTGTAAAATCAAATTTACCGCCAAAAGAATCATGAGGTCAATAACGATCCCGCTCATGCGTTAGAAGGTAAAAAAAAATGGAACATGAGTTGTAGGAGTAATCGTCTTAAATCTGTTCATTATTCACCGCCCTTGGATCGTTTTTTTCAACGCACGCACACGGTGAGGATACATTATTACCATTATCGCGAGATCTAATAGTTCCATGGAAATGTCATTAAATGTAGACGTGTACACAGTTGGTTCCTGCAAAATCTGTATTTTCCATTGAATAAGGACTTTGGTGAAAAAAAGCTTGAAACAGAAGTTTAATGTACAGGATGGGTTCATAGAAAATACATTTATGCATTCCTCCATCGATAAGAACTTTGATCAAAAGGGTTTGAAACGAAAGATAAATGATCTTGCAAGTGATACATTTCTCACTTCTCCATTTTTTCCTCTTTCGAAATGATAATCTGAATTTCTAATCGCTTAATCACGAACGATTTTCGCAGACAATAAGAAAGACCTTATTGGGATCTTTGAAATATATTTTAGGATTAGAAGTATAATATTTAGACTTTGCTCGTGGTACGACCATAAAATGAGAAAGTAGTAGACGAGTATAAAATGAATATTAATTGTTAAAAATGTCGTGAGAAAATATTTGCATCGAACTGACCGTGTGTACATAGGCGCATAAAAAATCAAGAATAATCTGGTCACAGTAACGAATGCCTGCACGTCCATTCCTTTGTTGATTGACTCGAATCGTATAAAAGAATAACTGAAAAGTTTATTCATAACTCGATGCACATTCGTTTGTTCTTTGGTGTCTTTTAAAAAAGCTTTGATGTTTTTATGCAATTACGTTTGCATACGTATAAGAGTCGATGAAAACCCTGGGTGGACGTGTCCACATAGCGTGCAGATTACTATAGACACAGCCCTCTGGCTAGTCCGTTAATTATGAAAACCTTTTGATGGAAATCAAAGCATTCGAGCTCTAGCAAACCCACTGGTCAGAAATTTCTTCTTCGCCGATGTTCATACATACGTGTGTTGACAGATGTTTCTGTGTTGAAAACTTTGCAAATTATTGGACATGCTATGCACAGGTATGAGGCGACAAACGAGAGATTCACTAACTTTATAGTTCGGCTTCTGGCTGCCATAACAAGATGTGAACTCTTCTCTTTCTGGTTCTCTTTCCTCGATTCGACCCCCACTTCTCTTTGCTATTAGAAGTCCATTCAACGGGACGTTTCATTCAAACTGGACTTTATCAAACGCATCGGAATATTTCATCCAAATTACTCCTCGTCTGAATCGCTTCGAAGACTCATCAGTGAAATCAATCAAGCTTTGTTTTAATCCTACCCTCGGCATAATTATGTACTTTAAAATCAAGCGGCTGTTATCCTTTCCAAACTCAAACTCAATAAAATCATTTTTTGTTCATTCGCAATATCAGTGAACATTTCAGGCTCGACGATAACGGATTTATTTTAATTTCAGGATTACAATGACACAGAATATTTTCAGAAAGCCTCGAGATCCTTGAGATTGTTCTTGATAAAAAATCCATGCGTAGTTACATTTTTAGTACCGTCACTATAAGAGTTGAGGCATGTTTCATTCTAAGGGAATCGATTGACGATAGCAGTACGACTAATAAATGATTTCCAGCACTCTGGCTCAGTGGTTTGCGCCCATTATTTATGGAGCGTAACATGGTACGTCTCTTCGATTTCTGATGCCATATTGATTTCCTATGAAAATCTTTTTTCCAGCCTTATTCAGCATTTTCATGAAAAAAACATGAAACAATGGATTATTTAAAAAATAGATATCATTATTTCCGTTGCACCGCGAATCACTGTAAAGTGAATCATTCGTTTCGAGTACAATTGTTTATTGTTAAATGAAATTGAAAACGTCCATTACTGGTGTTTATTTTGACACATATACTCGTAACAGAACGACTATTCATTGCTCTTTTTCATTTAACCACCGGCCCGATAAACATTCTAATTCTATTATTTGTATACCTAAAAATAAATCAGATGTAATAAACCCCGCATTGAATTAAAAAACTCAACAAATAAACCATTTCTGGCTAATGTATTGAGATCGTATATAATTGTTTTACACAGCTCACAAAATAAGTTTTCGAACGTTTATTTTGCATTTCTGTGACTGGACGAACGTTTTAATAAATTCATTTTGATGCGAACGAACCATAACTATTATCTTTTTTCTCTGGCAGAGTTCTATTTCATAAATATTTGAATTAACTCAATAATGATCTAAATCCGTTGAAAGAACATAGAAAAAGTCTTTTTCTTCATATCTCGGTCGAAAGTACGCACTTTCGGCCCCGATTTCGGGGCCGAAAGTTCAACATTCCTGCATTGGTAAAAAAAAAACACGCTTGCCCTCTGTGACAGCGGACGCAAAAATTTTTTCCTGCCCTGCCGCCGATCATTTGTCTCTAACCGTGTTTTTTTGTTCAATATGTCAAAGCTGTCATTTCTTTTGGAATTGAGAGCAATTCATCACCTCAGCAGTTCATTAGATTAGTTCAGTTTGGAATTAGAATCAGTGTTTAAAATAAAATAATTAACGAAGTGATTTCCACTGATGACTCCATGAACGAGGAAGAGGTGTTAAGAGATTTTGACGCGGAGGCGGAATTAATTATACAAACGGAAACTTTACCAAAAAAGTCGGCTGATCGGTACAAACTCGTCTACGAGAACTACAAAAAATGGCAGATAGAACATCAAAGTTCTTTGTCAAATTCAGAAGAAACGAATTTAGTTGTTTATTTTAAAGACTTGACCAAAAAACTGAAGCCGTCAACTTTATGATGCATTTGGTCGATGTTAAAAAAAACTTTAAACACAAGAGACAATGTCGATTTAACCAAGTTCCAACTGCGTATTTCATGGGTATATTGTGAATAATTTTTATTATTCATCGGAGCAAACATCGAAATCTTGCTCAATTAATCGATCTCATGCTTACAAAAACTGCGTATTTCATAAGAATACATTGCAGTCAACAATTTTCATTATTCATGTGAACCCGATAAAAAAAATAAATAAATCGATTTAAAAAAATGGTACAAGTTTGAATTAATTTTTTTTTGTCTGAATCATGATTATATTTCATTTTTCTTTATACTTCGGTCGCAAGGACGTACATCCCGCATCGATTTCGATGCAGAAAGACCGAGATTCTTCCATTGGTAAAACAACAGAGTGACGGCGGGAGCAAAAACTTTTTTCACGCACATCTGTATGTAAGGCTGCCGTAACTGTCATCGATGACATGTCTCTAACCGTGTTTTCTCTAATGTCAAAGCTGCCCCCAAAGCTGGTGATTTGATGCCTGCCCCCGACCAGCTGGCACTCGCTTCGCTCGTGCCGCAAATGTCGGGGCAGGCATCAAATCATTAATCTGCCGTAAGTCTATTGTACTTAATCGTACTTTCGACCGGGTATGAAGAAAAATAGTATACACAACACGGGCAGAAATTTGAGAGCCCTGAACTGCGCAACATGATGGCCCTCGGCTTCGCCTCGGGCATCATTGCAGTGCAGGAATCTCAAACTTTCTGCCCTTGTTGTGTAATATACTATTGTTTTCGTTTTATATTTTTTACAAAACATTGATTTTACCTTCAACATTACGTTACGTAATTCATTTAACTTCTGACTGTTCAAAGTCCGCAATAAATTAGCCATAAAAAACGTTCCTTTTCATAAAAATTTGAATTAACGTAACAGTTACCTAAATGTGGCGAAAGAACGTAAAAAAATCTGTCGTTTTCGTTTTCGACTTTCAACAAGAGAACATTTTTTATCTTCAACATGACCTTACGAAATGAATTTTACTTCTGACTGCTCGAAGGTTTTGTTTTTTAACGTGTGAAAAAGAATTTCCAATATATTAATTTGAGGGTAATCGCAGTAGAATTTACGGTTCAAGTCGTGAGTTTAATGAATTGATACTGATTAGTTTGAAATTTCTGACCTACAAAGTATCTTATTTAAGCATGTGCAGTCTTGATGAATTTCTAGACAATGCACAAATGTCCGCGTCAGTGGCACACCGGTGGTTACCGAACCATTCAACAGGTGCTGTCAGTCGCTTTGCTTCGCTTAATCGGTATCCGTCCAACACTACACTTCAAAGCTTCACCAAGCAATTCGCAGTTTCCCAGGGTTTATTGTTCCGTCTCTTTTCATCGTGTACATACATATCATATGTGTCTATCTCGAACGGTATTTTGTTTGATAAAGCAAAAGCCTTTCACCAGTTAATTGATCGAACATTGATTGGGGCATTAAAATGTTTGCTTGGAACGAAATTGTGTTTTCTATTCCTTAAACAACTTTCCCAGTAATTCATTGACACTTTAATACAATTGTAAATAAGAATTTTCCAGCAGTTAATGAGATATTCGCAGGTAATCCGAACATAGATAAAAGTATTTTAAAAAAGTTTACGTTTCTATTGTTTCATGGTGAATGTGCAAACGTTATTGTTACACTGCATATTTCACTAAAGTTCACTATTTAGAATCGACAGATCTTTAATACAAAACATTCTCAACAATAATTTGGAAGAACTTCATTTAAGGGATCTCGTGGTTGTTTGCACTGTGACGTGGCAATTTTGCCCACGTCACATAATGTTAAAACTATTGGCACGACACGGGAAAGGAGCGTTTTTCGTCATTGACGAATTTCTCTCGAGCATCCAGAAGGGCCAAATGCGAGCGTATTTTCGATTTATTCATTTCTTTTGTATTATTTTTATAATTCATGTACGAGCGAGCGACGGTTTCGAATCAACGAAAATACATCAAGTCGGAGAGGGGAGGCTATTGGCATCATCGTGGATCGTTTGCGATTCGAATTTATATCTCTAACATTTAAAAGTCATCACGCGAGGGTCTCTAACTCGAACCCCTCACCATAAGCTGTCGAATTCAAGATGCGTCTTCAAGCATTGGGAGGATCACCGTTTTCTGTCATTATCAAGGCTCAAGGTTGTAATTTAATCTAGGCCGAATGTCGAATTCAAATATTGCCAGTATTTTCGTCGAGCGGTTATCTAACGAGAGAAGGTTCTCGAAGAAACGATTGTGATTTCCGCGAGTAGGCTAAGGATGGGGGGTTGGGACACTGGGTCGCGTAATTGCTCTCGGTACGATTATTTGTCGCAATGTTTTGGGCAGCAACGACAGACGACATCTTTTCTCCAGCCGTAGCCGTTCCCGTTCAAGAATCCGACGTCGCTAAAATATCGAGGAAAGAATTCGTGGTCTTTTCCGGATCTCATCCTACAGAAATCATAGCGGTGAGCCGTCGTCTCGTTCTGATATTTTTGTGTTGTTTATTTATTGCACTCGCGAGTAATATTTTGAGAATTTTGGGAATTAACCCGTCAGTAGGCGCGCTACGTACACTTTAAACATTGGGCGCGCGATGAGAGATTTTTTTACATGTAGAGCTTCAAATGCTTAATTTGATAAATAGGAAATTGAAAATAATTTTGCTATAGTGATTGTGGCTATTAAACATTTTTATTTTAAAAAAAACCATGAATACAACGATAATTAACATTAAAAACAAAAAAAATATAATTAAAAAAATTCAAAAACAAAAATTCAAAAATTTTTTTTACTCTTCTATCATACAGAAGAATAAATTTGGTAAAGATAGAAAAAAATTCAAATGATTATGCCATTTGAAATTTTCGAGTAATCATCGTTTTAATATAAGTGTGAGAAAGAGAAAAATAGTGAAAAAGTCTCATAGCACGCCTGCTGATGGGTTAAAAGAGCGATATTGTTTCGGGGTATGTGCGTGCTTGAAAAATTCTAGTTACGCGTCTTGTGACGCGAGTAAAGATCTTTCACGAAGTTATTGTTGTTTTATTAATTTAATTGCCGAGAGGAATTTTAATATTCTATTTTACCCAATCTCGAGAGTCATAGTTTAAGTTAGAGTAAGACAAATTGCATTACCGATCGTTCAGTCTTGTTTCGTTGAAGTTAGTTAAAGGCGTGTCCTTTTCCGTTAAATATTTTGTTGCGAACGATTGATGGAAATTATTTGATTTATTTATGTGAATTTGTTTGACGGTTAACTGAAAATTCCAATTTGTAAATGGAATTAACTGGACATAATTTTGCTATTCAAATTATCTACAAATTGTGAGCGTTAATTTATTTTACTATCGAAATTTAATAGGATAATTGTAAAATTCTCATGACTGTTCTCGATATACTTTGTGAATTATATTTTCTATATTCCGGAACGATAATTTCTAACAAAATTGTTATCGCCTAATATTTGAATTTTTATTCCATAATGAATAAATTATATTGTATTTCCGGATTTCTTTTGTATTGGTGTGATTATTATTTTGTGAAATAACCCCTTCCCCTCTACCAATTTCTTTAGCTGTATTCACCGATGTATTTTGTCAATGATAATCCATCGACTATCGTCCTGGAATTATCGAGAGCTAAGGCTAATTTGAACGTTTGACGAGAAAAGTGTTACAGCACATATCAAAAAAAGATTTCGAACCAGCTTGATCGACAAGCACGAGAACTTCGAAGTCATTGAAGTTCACTTTGCTCACGAATGGAATATATGTGGGACGTAGGTAGCATCATTGTGGTAGATATAACGGGGACCGAGTGGCAGTGACATCCTTGGACATAAGTGCTCCAAATGGAATGGTTTCATCAGCATATACAGTCACGAAGTTAGTCAGTGGTCTTCGAGAGCTTATGCAGAGTCCACCCTGTTCATAAAATAGCCCCGTTCGCAAAGCCCGAAAAGCGATAAGGTGGAACGAGAGATCGGAATGGACAGAGAGAAGTAGGAAAGACAGCTGGAACGGAGTTTCTTGGAGGACAAATATACAAGTTAAGCAAAGTGGAATCGAGCTTTGTTTGGCTCATTCGAAAGAGATAGCCAGCGCTGCAGACAATGAGAAACTCAACACGGAGTAATTAGGACAGTTGTTTATTCAGTTACCCAGAAAATAGCAGTGCATGAAGTTTCAATTGAATGGAAATGTATACAAGGTTTTCATTGGTTTCAGAATTTATAACTCACGTGATATATTCGAAATAGTATTGATAGTATAAATTCTAGGCTATTCAGGTCAAAGTTTAAATATGACAGAAGCCTACGACACACGTTACGAAGTTTTTGGATTTTTTCCATCAATAAAGACTTCGAAAAAGCTAAAATGTTTTGATATGACAATAATGAATAGGACACACGATGCGGACGAACAGAAATTTCTTCATTAAACAAAAGAATCGATGAAGAAGTAAAAAAAAAAGGAAACAAAAAAATTTCTTGTAGAAGCGACCTAGTGAAGTCGCAAAGCTATTGGGAAAATAGTATTAGGTTAAGCTTTTAAAAGGAGGCAGATCTTAACCTTGTGCTTCGCTAAGAGGCAAGTGCAGTCTTGAGAACTTGCAACCGTAAAGTTCAAAGGGTAGAAGAGGTGAATATATATGCCTGAGTCGAGTTTAGAATGCTTTTTACTACTTTATGGATCCAAACTTCTTGGCCAAGTGTTGCCCTTGGCTGGAATACGAGTCACAATTGTTCTTGTTAGCAACTACTTTTAACAGCAGAGGCTGAAAGACATCAGAATTTTTTGGCTTCTTTAAATAATGAGTAACGACATTTTCTGGTTCATCTTGAATAATGGCCTAATTTTTTAGTAATTCAAGCCAACAAATCCTACTGTCAGCGTGAGCTGGAGTTATGGCCCGAGTTATTCCTAAATCTCGAAGAGCGTTTTTCGACTCCCAAACCCTATTACCATCTGGCGCTGGCGCTATGACCCGAGTTTTGGGCACTTTTCGAGTTCCACGTTATAGTTTTGATAGTCTTCTATGTAAAACCGCAAGTTCTTGCCTCCTGGAATTTTCTAAACAATTTTAATCAACGATTGTCGACTCCCAAATTTTCAAGAGCCATTTCCGACTTCCCAACGCTACTATCATGTGATTCTGGCGCTATGGCCCGAGTTTCGAGCACTTTTCGACTTCTACGTTATAGTTTTGATAGTCTTCTATCAAAACCGTAGTAAAACCGCGGAGTTCTTCCCTCCTGGAATTTCAAAAAAAAAAAAAAATTCCAACGATTTTCGACTCCCAAATCTTGAAGAGCGATTTCCGACTCCCAAAAATTGCTAGGCAATTCCAATCAGTCTGTAGGCATTAGATATATCGCGGCAGTTTTCATCTTCACTCTACTATCTTACAAGGTATTTTCTATTATCGAAATTTACACTTTCGCAAAGTGTAAATAGGTTTTCGATATATGCTTTATTCAGACATTAAGAAAAAGACTATGAAAACCAAATCGGAACACAGTAAAATTCATTCGCTAATTAGCCGATAAAGAAGAGAGAATTTTCTACTCAGAATAAAGGTGGGCACATGTCCAAAGATCTATCAGCCAAAATAGCGTGAACTCCAGTAGCTATACAGCGATGTTTTTCAGAAAGGACAGCCTGCGTAAAAACATGAATAATATAAAAAATTGCGATATCAAATATATTTTTTCTACAGCGGCTCTAGTAATTAGATCACTCACTATAATTATAAAAGTTACGATTCCTCCGATCGGTGTCGTTAAACCATGTGGTTACTCCAGGCGTTATTTTCATCGAGAAATCTTAAAGGCAATCGGGGACGGTCTTTTACAACAACTATATTCAGTTATTTGCGATCCGCACGTAAAGAGTATAAGTAGTGAGCTTTTTTGTCCTCGTTGGACCGTATCCGTGGCACGATAAGAGGGGACGCATTAAAGCATCGTGAGAAATGAGAGTGAAAGGAGAGGGGTAAGGGAGGGGATGAGGTGAAAGGTAGTGATGTTGGTCAACCGAGAGCTTTTATGGGATATTCCTTAGCTTTCCACGGTTCACTATATGTATATGCTGTCGTCCGGCTTGTCTGATCATTCGCAGCAGTTCTCGGTGTGTCCGGGATGTGTGATAAAATTCGCGATAAAGGGAGATGGCGGAGCCGGGGGAGAGGAGAAAGCGGGGCAAACGGGGATGGAGGGTAAAAGGGAACGAGGACGAGAGGCTAACTGGCTTGCGCGCGCGACCGTGCAAGAAATAAGCAATCCTCCTGACAATGGTGATGCGAGATCCGTGGCAACTGGAATGTTAGAGCTATATAGTTCGCGTCTGGTAGTGTGTGAAAACCAGCGGGGGTGGGGGAGGGAGAAGGGAGGGGACCAGCTGACGATGGTTGTTCCTACATCGACGGGAGTGCTAGAAAGGGATGCGCTGCTCTGTAACCAACCCTCTCGGCGTCGCTCGCATATCCTCGTTCTGCCATTGCTCTACATACGAGTATTTTGTCCTTCTTTCTTTTTGCCTTTCTTTTTCTTCTTTTCTCTCGATCTTCCTCTCTCATTCTTTTTCGTTCTGCATTCCTCTCTCTCTCTCTCTCTCTCTCTCTCTCTCTCTTTCTCTTCCACCTGAAGAATTACTGGCCTATATTCCACGCGACAATAAAGCTCGCGACGCAATTTTCTCTCATCCTCCCAAGCTCGATCGATGTGAATGAGTGAGTGAGAGAGACAGAGTCAATCCCGAGTCACCCCAGTTTCAAGGGAGTGACCGATTTATCGACAGAGACGCCGATATAGAGAAATAGAGAGAAAACGATAAACACTGAGACTGGGGAAAGAGACAGAGGCTGTGTCAACGTCCGCTCATGACGCGAGAGGAATTCCGAAGGGTTATAGAAGAACCGGAAATATGAGAACGTGCTGTGAAAATATCTTCCCGCTAATAAAGAAATGAAAGTATATGATAAATATGTACTTAGTTATTTCATTCTTTCGCTTGACCGAGGTCGTGTTACATTACGTCCTTGGTCCGTGTTGCTCGAAACTTTAAGAAGTTTTTCAACTACTTTCCTTCAATTCCTGCTTTATCGATCTGCTGTCTTTAAAAAAAATAGCTAAATGACATTTTTTTTTTTAATAATCAGATGAAATAAGTGTGAAAGAAAAATTGATTTAAAGAAAAATTAAACAGCAGTATAATTGATTAATTGTGAATATTAATAATAAGTTTCAAGACACAGATACATCACTGGAAATACTGAAAAAAACGTGGAGGAGTAACCATGAATGTTTTTTTTTTAAATTCATACCCAAAAATCAATAATTTAATTGTTGAAGGTCGATAAACATAGAATACTCGGGTTTTGGGTGGGTTGACATGGAAAGGCTCATACCAGTGAAGCTGGTCGGAAATCTAGATATACATATATAAATGTATGGGCTTTCCACTTACTTAAATGCACCGGATTCTATAAATGCATTCACTCTGTTGCAAGAAATGGTCGTAAGAACGTCGACTAATCGTATGAAACTACTTGAGGCACATTATATCTAGCCAGGCATGTATGCGTATATTTGTGATGATCGTATTCTGGAATCTATTCTGACGTGCACAGAGTTACGATTAAATCCCGGGTTCTCATCGAATCTTCGATAGGTACATTCCAATAAGAACTGGAGCGTTGAAATCATTTTAATTATTCTGCATATGAATATAGGGTAGTGATTGAAATTTAATTATTATTGTGATTTATTACAGCTTTAACCCTTTGAGCTATACATTTCGGTACTCGGGAGTTTTTCGGTCGCTGATGAATCTGAACACGAAATGTGGAAATTCAAAATGGCGGATCCAATATGGCTGACCAAAATGCGAAAAATTATTTGATATTAATGAAATTCGGTATTCATAGGTTTTTGGGGTCGCTGATTACGAATTTGAACTCGAAATTTGGAAATTCAAAATGGTGGATCCAATATGGCGGACCAAAATGCAAAAAATTACTTGATTTTAATGAAACTCTGTATTCGTAAGTTTTTGGGGTTGCTGATTACGAATCTGAACTCGAATTTTGGAAATTCAAAATGGCGGATTCAATATGGTAGATCAAAATGCAAAAAATTACTTGATATCAATGAAACTCGGTATTTGTAGGTTTTTCGAGTTGCTGATCACGAATTTGAACTCGAAATTTAGAAATTCAAAATGGCGGATCCAATATCTTGGACCAAAATACAAAAAATTACTTGATATTATTGAAACTCGGTATCCACTGATTTTTGGGGTCGCTGATTACGAATCTGAACTTGAAATTTGGAAATTCAAAATGGCGGATTCAATATGGCGGACCAAAATGCAAATAATTACTTGATATTAATGAAACTCGGTATTTGTGGCTTTTTGGGATTGCGAGAACTCGTTTTTTGTAGGTTTGGGACCAAGTGATTTTTGCATTTTGGTCCGCCATATTGGATCCGCGATAAAAAATTCAAAAACTTGAAATGGCCGATTAAAATATAGAAAGGGATTGGATTTGGATAAACACCAGTACTCAAAGCATTCTCGGTTACCTGGTTATGTATATTCA
The DNA here is from genome assembly GCA_963989365.1 of Rhimphoctona megacephalus. Taxonomy (NCBI): domain Eukaryota; kingdom Metazoa; phylum Arthropoda; class Insecta; order Hymenoptera; family Ichneumonidae; genus Rhimphoctona; species Rhimphoctona megacephalus. Next base: position 13,294,512 of record OZ022420.1, on the reverse strand, counting down.
TATTTTTTAATTTCTTGACATACGCAGCTACAACAATCTTCCAGTCCAATAAAAGTTAATGTTGTGAAATTGTTACCGTATTGTTAGATTCCGTCAATATTAAAATTGTTGGCGATTAGATAGATATTCAGTGCAGCAGAATAATTGAGTGTAAAGAAATTCTTCTTTAGTAAGACCTGAAGGTTGAAATCTCAACCAATTCAATGAAATGCCCAATTTTCTTATATAGTTACTCACTACGTCCCCGTTGTTAGTTCCGGATAAATTTAAAAGGGAGAAAATCAATTTAAATACACGTAACCATTTCATTTTTATATCTATTTGGGTTTGTTTTTGGTCCCATGATTTTGAATTTTGAAAATAAAACTTTTTTTTTATATTCGAATGCGAAAAACTTCCAAAGCGAAAGTTTCCAATGAGTATAATTGTTAGTATGGACATAGTACAGAAATTACTGTATCTTTATTTTTTTAAACAAAAACCGCTGTACGAAAAATTTCGAAAAAATTCTGTAATAATCTTTGAAGCGTATCAAAGTTTGTAAAAAAATTTTCATTCCGATTTGCATAGCAGATGAGTAGAAAATGATTTTTTTCATGAAAAAGTACGAAAATCGACTATTCATTTATATGTGGCATTTGCACAATTGACAAATGATGACTGTTTATATTTTTTTTTACATCCATGAATGTCCTAGAGACAATGTAGACCCAAAAGACCAGGTATTAGTAGTTGTTAAAAAAGTAGTTTGAGAGACCAGTCCACTTTGGAGCCACGAAAAAAAGGCTATTTTCGCGATTTTTTTTTTGAGGATTTTATAAAAGACATGAATATAAAAGTTGTTGGGCTTGATAAATAACGTCTTGAAATATATCGGATATAAAGTTTTATCAAAAAATAAAAAAATGGCAGATGAAAAACGAAAAAAGTAAAAAAACGCGTTTTTTTCGCAGTTTTTCACAAAAAAAAAGAGTAAAAATCAAAATTTTAAAACCATCGAGGGTCATCTTGTTGCGAATCATATTTACAATATGTAGTTCAAATTTCAAGAGAATCGGTTTATTAGTTTTAGAGATACGATGGAGCGAGATTTTGCAAACGTTGTTTCGAGAAAAACGCGTTTGAAGTTTATACGCTCAGGTAGACGAAATGAGGTCCTGACGTTCAGGTAAAAAAAAAAATACCTAGAGAGCTCGGATTTTCATAAAATTTTGACACAATATTTCTGCATGCATGTACTTTCGAAAACAGTAAAAAAATCGATTTTTGAAATTTTCAAAGTGGACTGGCCCCTTAATAATTGAATAGCTGTAAAAAAAGGTGGGACAACGTATGTCCCACTATGGCTCAAAGGGTTAATTAAATATTGGTTACAGTTTGTAACGAATGTTGCTTCTCGTTGATAATTGAATATGCCAACAATCCAACTTGATCGACAACTATATTCATGTGAAAATGGTTTTTAGCGAAGAAATTTTTTTTTAATCGATTTCTTTTTTCTTTCTTTTTTTCTATCGATTTTATTTATTCTAATTATCGATTCTAAAAAAAGTATCGTTGAGGGGATAAATAAAAAAAAATTTGGATCAGCAAAAGTACGGGAAATTTTATAATTTTTTTAAACAGATAACGGTTTGTTAATTAATTCGAGAAATTTAGGTGCTTTTTTATTATTGGTTTTTCTTGTTACAGCGTATTTTATTTGAAACAATATGTTTTAAAATGGCGGGGTTACACGGTATGAAACAAATTAGAAAATTTTTTCCTCATTGTAAACATTTATATGGTGTGCTTGAACCATAAAAAAGTGTAAAAAGTTGAAAATAAAAAAAATGGCATTCTTTCGAGAACAGAGTTCCAATTTTACATCAAAATTTTTGCGTTATTTTGCAATAGAAAAATACTCTTTTCAAATCATTTTTTAAATCTTGTAGGTTCACGTACTAAGTAATATTGTTATTTAGATGTGTGCAAAATTTCAAGGAGAGCGATCAAATATTTTTCGAGTCATCGATTACGCCATTTTTAAAAACTCAGTTTTGAGGAAATTGATTTGTTGAAATTTTTGTAGCGCGCTCCAGCACCAAGTACTTCTCGTTGCTAGGCTAGAATGTATCAAAAGTACTTCGTTTTTCACTGCAAAACTTTGGAATTATATTCTTAAGATATTATACTAACATGTGATGAAAAAAAAATTCAAATTTTAAAAGTTTCCAAAGTTATTTCTCCCCTGAATGTCGTCGATAATATTTATTTGCATATTTACGTTATATCAATTTTCTGTTTCTCGCATCGTGAGTGAAAATCGTAATGGCAGATTATGATGGTGAAGTTATTTATCGAATTCATTATATTCAGACGCATAGCAATAAAATAGAATTATTTTTTTGCGGGGTTCTAGTTTTTCGTCATTTTTCTTCCACTTTTCAACAAGAATATCCATTTGTTGGGTAGCCTTAGAATGGAATATTACCGGATAGAATACGCCCATGGAATTTCCAGGGGTGTCACAGATCGTAAAAAATCTGTACAACAGAAATACTCTTCGACGTTTCATCCTGCCATTGGGAAGTTTCTAATGAAATATTCATAAACCAGAAAAGTTAGAATTTTAATATGTGGATGTTTAACTATTTCATTTCTTCTAAGATGATCGCTAAAGTCGTCCAATAACAAGTATTTAAACAATTGCACATTTTTTCACACGGTCGCAAGTAAGTACGACTAAATCTTAATTTTCTATTTTTTTTAAATTTTTCCTCGGATTTAGGCCATAATGGTCACTAATGAAAATGTACGTGAGAGAGAAAGTGGCCGACGAAAAAACTTGTCCTTGACGCGGGGGCGAAAACTCTTTCATTCTCGTAGCACCGAGAAAAAAGTCTCAGACAAGTAAACGATCCGTTCATCATTTTGTCGGTCCAAGTATCATTTGTTATGTTTATTTTTATACTTTCCTTTATCTGTTGAATTATTACGTATTTTGATATCAAGATAAATGTAATTTTGTGGTTTAATTGAAAGAAATGTACAGCTGATGAAAAAAAGTCGAGATTGACGTGAGCACGCAAAAACGAAGATAAAAAAAGAGAGAGCATTATTCAAGCAATCTTGGTGCAATATTAAAATAACTGGCTTGGAAGGTGGGCCGATATATGGGAATGCTTTCGACTCTGGTGTAGCGCAGTTGAAAAACGGAATGGTGAATAAGGGTAAGAAAAAGGGGATATACGAGGAAGAGAATCAGAAAAATAAGCTAGAGAGAGAGACAGAGAGAGACAGAGACAGAGACGTATAAAAAGGGAAACTGGACCGTTTATTCCTATGCGAGAGGAAGAAATTCGGAGAAAAAGACTGAGAAAGGGAGGAACGGATTTCCGGAAAAAAAATTCCACCGTCCTGGCGTATCCGATTTTTAATAAAGGCACCTGTAAGCGAGAACGTTTCGTCGATAAAAATAGAAGAAGGTAACACCAGTCGAGGATCGAAAGAAAAGAAGAAAGAAAGAGGGAGACCAAGTGAATGAGCGGTATGTAAAAAAAAAAATAGAGCTTTGTGCAAAAGAAAGAACGCGACTTAGACGCGTTTGCGCAAACCTCCTACACCCAGGGAGTTTCAGCCCGCCGGAAACTAAGTTAAAAATCCCAGAGAGAACATGCCAGCTCCAGGAATAGTGATGAAGCTTTTAATATAAACTTTAACGTGGCGGGAACTAACGGCTTGATGATCGATGCCGTCGATCAATCAGCGTCTGGCACCACACGTGTAAAAATCCGAATGTTGTCTTTTGATGCTCTTTGACGGTTTGTGACCTGTGAAAGCCGAAAAAAGCCTGATGGACCGACGTCATAATTTTTTTTTCTTACGGAGACTGAATCGGTCTATGGATTTTATTCGTTGAAAGTCAAGTAGATTCTACAGTACACAAAAAATATAAAGAAGAAATATATGAAGCGAAATTTATCAGATTTATCATTTTTTGAGATTTGATTTCTTTGAGTTCTTATAGAATCGTGTAGGCCTCTGAAATTCAGTCGTTTATAGGGGAAAATAAATTCTCAGATCTGAATATAAATTGATCTTGCGGTGTTTGATAAAATTCTTATAAAGAAATGAAATACAAATTTTATTAAATTTTCAGGTTTCAAAAAGAAATAAACATATCGAACATCGCCGTTAAGATAATTGAGAAGTGAAATTCAAAATTCTAACTTAATTCTCTTCCTGCTTGGAACATTCTGCTGGCAAAACTTAGTTTTAAAATCGAACAAATTTATATGCATAGATGCTCACGTTTTCATCGACATTCGCCTCAGTTCTTCAAAGAGTGATTTCGCATCGAAGTTATCTGTGCATGTGGAAAACGCCGCCATTCGAGAAAGACATATATGTGCAAGCGAAAACACGAATTGCAAACTTGGTGAGATTTTCGATTTCGCGACGGGGGCCAATTACCTTATTATCACCATCTTCGCAATCAATTTCGAATAAGCTGACGTTGAAACGAAGGGTAAAAGGCAAACAAGTTTTCTTCGCCAAGCATTGATATTATAAAATATTAGCAGCCTCCGACCGAACCTTCGGGACTGCATTATTATTGCAATAACATGAGCAGCTTCGAGACAGACTCCACAATACTAAGTTTTAGTCTGAGCACTAAAATTCAGCAAGAAGTAAAACAACCAAATGAACTCATCGCGTAAGCCATAGTAAACTCGTACAGCGATGTTTTAATTAAATAACAACTTCGTTACTTCACGTATAAAGTTAAACTTGCATGTTTCGACCTCGTTTATGCAAATCGCTGGCAACGTTGGAACTGAATTTGGAATTCTTATGTCCATTTCGTACAAGGTACGTTATGAACGCTTTCGGTCGAAGAATTTAACCGAAAGTAAATGATCAGTCGTTATGTTTTTGAGTGACGCTGTCAAACTCTGGATTTTTTCAACACTCACATATACGACGTTTTTTAGTCCGAAATTAGCAATGCCCACGAGAATCAAATAATGAGATTCATAGCTTAAACATTTTTTGATCCTTTTACCGATCTAGCTTTCTATATTTTTTAAAAGAGAAAATATTCATTTAGAATAAACCTAAAACGCTGTTTGAATAGTAATTACTATTCGATCAATGAACAAAATAAGTTACTCGCAAATAATTCATTGACGATGGCTGCAAGTATTTTATAAAGAAATAAACATTGTAATATATTGTAGCAGTGAAATAATTTTTTGGACTGGAAAAGTATTCAGTCCAAATATATAACAATTATTATATTTTGGTTGTTACAAATCCTTTGTTCAATTCTTTTTCTACACGGAATATATTTCGAGCAAACAACAAGAACCAGTTTGTTCGCTTTTTAACAGAGTGAAAGATGATTATTTTCGTTTTTTCTGAACGTCTGCTGTTGTGGAGAAAACGTGGAAACGCGAAAACAGCGACCTCACTCGCTCTCAAACCAGTTCTGTCGCTCTTGCGTTTGGGCTTAAATGTTTAAGGGGTTTTAGGGGTTTCATTTCTATCGTGAGTGCGAGAGAGATGCAAGATGGCAGACGCATGACCACGAGAGAGACGGATTCACGCGACTGATGCTAGCCTTAGATCTACTATTAATTATCGAGACTGCAAGAGTCTTTTAGCCTAAAAATAAACGTTTGATTCAGCTTTCAGGAGGTTGAAAAGCAATGTAGGAACATTTCTGATTTATTAACTCTGTAATGATGCTGTATTAATTTATTAATGTTTTAGTGAGGCGTTCGAGAGATACGGCGGGTTCATAAATTAGTAGAGAAATGCTCTCGACTCCGAAGGGTTGAAATGGCGTTCTAGAGTCTCAGTTACTTTTATCTCTATGGTGGCCTTTTTGATAAAGGGCTAATTATCTCATAGGCTAATTATGAATGTTTCAGTGCGGCTCTTGTATACCTACGGGCAAACTTTCTTTCTTTGTTTAAAGCGACTAGGCAGCGAAAATAGGCCGAAAATGGGATAAAATTCAAATGGCATTTGTGAAGAACCGAAAGAACATACATACATTTTCATTTTTGCAATGTTTTTATTGGAGTTTTGGCTATTAAATTCAATGGTTGAGATTTCACAAATATAAATATTTAAGGGAGATATGGGTGGACAAAGAAGACCATGCGTCTCATGCAGTGCTCCCTCATTGCCACGATTCCGAGTGGCCGGTTCAAGTTTTCGGCAACTCCCAAACGCCATTCTCTTCAGGGGATGTTTCTCCACAGATTGAACCGAAAATTTTTGAAAAAACTTAAAAATTTCAAAAATGACGGTTAAAATTTGAAAAATATCGAAAAACGGATGACATTTGTTGTAATAACAATAATAATAAATTGATTTTTTTACATAGACGGCGGTTCATTTTGTAGAGAAACTTGATATCTTCATTTAAAAAAAAAATCAAGGCGATATCTTCAATCGTTTTTGAGTTATCGCGGCAAAACTAGTACAAAATGCTGTTTCGAGAAAAACGCGTTTAAGTTCTCGCGCAGTAGCGGAGTATTGGAGTTTTATTGTTCTCCTGAGCTCAATTTTGCGAATTTTTCAGTTTTCTTTGCGTCAAAATGTTTGAAAGAGATTGCAGTGACAGAATACAAAAAAAAACGAAAAAAATCGAGTTTTTTCGATGCCTAGTCCCCTTAATTGATGTGACATTTCAACGTTGAATTGCTTGGAGACATTTTGATTTTTCGTTTTATCGAATTTCTGTTCGTTACCGAAACATTTTTTAGTTGTGTCATTTTCTCGAAGATACTTACAGCTCAAACCTTTGTACGTGATGTCCTCCGAGTGCTAAATTAAATTGTAACTCTTTTTTTTACTTCATGATATGGAATTTCTGTGGCAAAATCACTTAATAATTTAATGTTAAACAAATTTAGTGTGCAGATACGAAAATTATACACGAGTAAACACGTTTCAGTTATTCATATCCTAATAAAAGAAAATTTCATTATCATTATGGAATTAATTGACTTAATTAGAACAATATTGGTGTTTGATTAAAATTTGAATGTATTCATCGCTCTGAAATACTCTGAAAATTATTATACATATGCATATGAATTAAAATACAGTTTGACACTATATGATATGATTCAGTGAAGATTTAAATCTAAGCGTTTGATTACTATTAAGGGGACAGTCTGCCATTTTTTTTTCTTCAAAAAACCGATTTTCTGAAAAGTACAAATTTCTGTAGTAGATATGTATATAATTACTATAGAAAGTGTCATTTATGCCAGAAAGACCGAGAACAGGTAGAAATACACATAGCAAGACGAGGATCTCAGATGCGCCTAGGCGCTTGGCGCGTCTTTAAACGCGTTTTTCTCGAAACAACGTTTTTTGACCTGGCTGACATTCTAGAAAAAAAAGTTTTGCACCTATAGAGCTGAAATTTGTCACACTTATTCTACACATGTATAGCTTCCGTTTGACCTAGAATTATAAATTTTTATTAATATTTAGTCGATTGTTTAAACAATTAAATTTGAAAAAAAGGTAAAAAATTCCAAAAGTCCGCCATTTTGTTTTTTGTTATTACACGTGAATTATTCTAGGCCGAATGATAGCGACAAGTCTATATTTTACTAGTTTCGCCACTTTTTTTGTTTCAAATGATACAAAGTCAAGATATCGTGTCAGCCAGATTTTAACAGGGCTAACTTCAGGCTGCCGTATCAGCGAGATTTATAGTGAAAAAAAAAAAATAAAATTCGTTGTATTACTTTCATATGTCTACTTTCATGTATTAAAAATCGATGTAAATAAATCAAATTTATTATAAGAAAAAAATTTATGAACAAAATCATTGAAAATAGCAGACTGCTCCCCTAATGCACAAACTCTTTTAGCTATAAAATCCTTGACGAATGAATTTCGTTGGGATGTTTAATTATTTATTTATTCATAAATTACTTCTTGGACAATGCATTTTCTTAAAATATACCGATGAAACGATAAAAAGGAAAAAAACACCATTATTTGATAACTATTTTTAACGTAGAGTTTGCACTACGTTAATAAAGCAAAAAAAAAACATAGAGCACACAATTCGATCAAGAATACCAATGGAAAATAGAGATATGAATTAAAGTAATAAATTGAGTTAGCAAAATAAATAGATTTATTTTTTATTAAAAAAAATGTCAATTATTTAGTTGAATAATAAACTCTTAAGGATTAGTTTAAATTAAACTATTGAAGGCATTGAATTGTTTAATTTTGAACCTCTTCTCCATCAAATTCAATAAAAATTGATTAAAAAAGAGTTTTGAGCATATTTCATTGCTGTAAAGTTAACGTTTTACATTATATACCAGTTTTCTTTCAGTTGAAGAGAATTTTTTTTTATAAATAATCAGCAAAAATTTGGATATTTCCAAATTTCAGAAGAGCATTCATTACAATACGATAAAGTCATTCACCATATATGCTTTCCTTTATAAATAACTAGTTGCGAGTTCTTATTTATCCTATTCCGCGTGGCACAAAGTAAATTCATGTTAGTACATGTTGAACGTGTTAGTAGGGTGGCATGTGTGTATCGGTAATGTGCGAAGGAGGTTCTGTGTACCGTGTTCTTGCTTGCTTAAAACGTTATGTAAATTAATGAGTAACGCTCCTATTCACAGTGGGAGGATGTCGTTAAATCGGTCTTGCCTTCGGAGGGTTGCTCCCGCAGCAATAAGCGGCACATTTCGTGTTACAGTGACGGTGAAGTTATGGGTTCTGAGGTTCGTATTCGCGTGCCTTCTCTTCTGTTCTTATGGCATTACCAGCGCCGAGGTTTGGTCTTTCATTTTTTTTAAATTTGTCCTATATATGGAAATGGCCTTAGAAAGGACAGTAGATTGTCACTTTTACCAAATCAATGTTATTAAGAAGAAAATATGAATTTTCTTTTAAACTGCAGGATGTAATACACTTTTGTTTCGAATTTTTAGCTGCATATTTTATATACGATCGATATTTCTCCAGTTTTTGTTCTGCATTGTTATTTTAGAACAATAGTGGAAAAATAATTTTGTTTTTACGTAAATTGAGTTCATTTCGTCAAATAACAGTATTCGCAATTCGGTATACTCATTTTTTATTATGTGAAATAGATTCCATTTACCACTAGTTTCGTGATATCGATGGCTGGGGAAAAATATAAAAAAACAGTTTACAGAATTCAGATTCGGTCGCATTTTAATGATGGGAAGAGGATCGGATATCGTCGGTTATATCAATATGTTGCAATACGCTTTTCCTCAGCTGTATGTATATTTATGATTCTCTAATTGACGTTAAAAGCAAACTGGAGTTGCATACATCTCATATGGAACTTTATCTGGAGGCTTTCATTTATTAATGGGGTATCACAATCGTTCCATGGAAATATTTGTTGGACCGTGGGTTACTATAAAAATGTTGAAAAGTAAAATTATACATTTTGGAGGGGGACTTATTGTTATGAGCACGAGTTATTTTTTTTTTAATCGCATTCATTTAGTGTTTTATTTTTCTATGTTTTTTTCGAAACAGTTCGAATGTCGTTTGAATCATTTAATCAGCAAATGCAATTTTGGCAAATGTTTATATGGAAAGATCACAGTGGGTCACCCTGTATACACACAACTCGTTATTGTACTTAACGAGAATAATTGTCAGTTTCCTGCGTCTCTACGACGTTATATACGTGTGTACAAACGTTCATATATAAATGATAATAATAACTTCCTCATTTGTGACGTTTAATAGCGCGATCGTTAAAACGTGGAATTTGTTGAATGGCACAGATGTTCGAGTAGTTGCAGTGAGAATGGTCGGTGTCAGGTCAGACATATCCTGCGCGGGAAACAACGTCGAGGAATCGTCGTTGGTCATGGCTATATGCTTTCGAATTCATGACTGGTCATTGTATGCTCGTCGAAAACCCCCTGCTTAAGGGAGAATTTCAATCTCTACTTGGTTCTCTCGGGATCAGAGCTGGTATAGGTCAGGGATGTGATGTATATGAGGAGATCGAAGTTTCTCAGTACACTGCACGCATGCATTATTAAAAATAATACTGAAACAGTTTTATTATGAAATCATAATAAAACTGCATGCAGTTTTATTATGGTTTCATGAGCTTGAGAAAAGCTGAATAATAACTAAGCCCATATGGAACTGTTTTTTTTTAGATGGAGGTTTTTAAATATTTTTTGCTCACCTTCAAAAATAAATTACATTATTATAATAATATTAATGAAAATGCAAAACCTCATCGGTTCATTTTATTCTGCCCTCGTCTGCGCGGATGATATCCTGATTATTTCTTCAATGGATGAAGTTTCATGACATTATGCGCCTTCATTTAAAATAAAGTTTTAGTATGAGCTTATGAAGAATTCACTTGAGTAACTTGTCTGAGCGAATTCTAGTAACTAGTCGAGTGAGCAACGCCTTAGTTTTGTAAGGTGGGCTTTCAAGGACCCTATTTGACTTTCGAGTTTCGCAGCTAAGTAAGCCTTCAGTCAACGCAAGGCTTGGGCTTCCCTTGAAAAAGTAATCCCGGTTATGCTTTTATACTCCTCGGGACGGCTAGTCATGTGCTTTTGAAGCTGGTTACTTCACTTTCTTGGCTCAAGCTTTCCTTATGTTAAGTACTCTTCATGTATTGTCCTTGACTATCGCCCTTGGTTCTAAAACCTTGTCAATGTTAAAAGCGACTTAATTCACGGATCAAAGCAAGCGTCTGCTGCTCTCAAGACTTTTTCAATTCACATTTCATTCATTCTTGACATCATTTCGCGATCTATTGGCTATATTACGAATATTTGGTTCAACGCGATTTTCGAACATGGAATGTACGATTCAATGAACTAATTTCAAAGGTTTTTTCCATACTGTTATGCTAAAAAAAAATATTTCCTTTTGTATCTTCTCATTTATACATGTAACCTAACAAAGAGATGGAAATAAAATTTGCATAACCGTATTATGAAGTCACAGCATCGACAAAAGTTCTTTCATCAGGATGCGAAAATTGGAAATCGCATGCGCTCAGAGAAAATGTTGTTTAGTTTCTTTTTCTTTCTTTCAATATTGAAAGAGCATTGTTCTGATTTAATTACATTTTATTTGTGATGTTTTTACAAATTGGGGTTTTCAATTGCAATCGCTTTAAAATATTTAGTTTTTTTAAAGGTCGGAGTCAAAGTCAAAATCAAATTGACGAAATCGCTAGGTTCAAGTGCCGATGTTTTCCTTTTTGTTTCATCGGTGGTAACGTGTGCTAATTTCCTATTGTTAACAGCCCTATCGCCATAATTCCCTCCAGCCCCGAGGCTAATCGGGTCTTCAATCGCTATATGCGGAGAACATTGCTATGCAGCGTGTCAACTGTCGGTGAATGAGCTTGCAGCTGGATATGGCTGTATCAAAGTAGCCCTAAAATAGCTCTGTGCGTAAGTATATACCCAAACTTTCTTCTTTATCAAGTTTGAAAGAAACTGGCAATGAAAGGGGCGAGTAAGACGAAGATGCTGGAGAGAAAAGAGAGAGAGAGAGAGAGAGAGAGAGAGAGAGGGGGGGGAAAAAAGAGAAATAATGAGAGAGAAGTGAACAGTGAGGTAGGGGGTGACGCATCGAGGGAGATAGGAATTCGTACGTACTGCCGCCAACTGAGTATGGACCATAGGGATGAGGTGGGTAACAGAGGGGATGGGAGAGTCGAACTGGTGGAACAGTTGGCGTGCGGTGTACATACCTTCCGCTAGAGTGGAGGATGGGTTTGGGTGCTGCGTCGGCTTGATGCGCTCTAGATTTTGCCGCGGCGCCTGGCAGTCCTTTCGCGAAGCCCTAACAAGCAACCGGCGATCGGGAGGAAGAACGTGAGCGGTCTTCGTCCTATTCGACGTATTATCGCGAAAGACCGAGTGGTGATTTTTCCCCCCTTACAATCTCGTCGCCACATTGCTATCTAAACGATACGATAAAGCTTGAAAAAAAAATGCAAGAATAAGAAACTAATAAAACCAATCATATGACTTCAGTACATGGTACTTTGGCTTTGTTTACACTCGGGTAAGATTGCAATAAAAATAAATTCGCAAGTAAAAAAAATGTGACAGGATCAATAATCAGTGATAAACGATTTTCGTAACATATCGACGAACCAACAATGGTTTCCTTTGACAAATAAATTTACGGTTGGTTTTTTTACCCGTTGGTTAACGTGCTCCAGATTGAAGTTTATCAACGTGACCAGTGACCGCAACCATGTCAAGAATCTCTACGAATTAAGGCGAACTGTTTGCAGGCGATTGTTTTTTCGCGTGAACTTTTCGTACCTCGGTCTTGTGGTTCAAATGGTTGAATGATCGTGCAATAACGTGTGCTAATTTCTTCCATTACTCACTTACGATGTTTTCAAACTATCCTTGATTTGGTGCATTACAAGCTTAGCACCCTCGATTTATATGTAAGAGTTAACAAGAAATACTACACACGGATCATTAGTTTTTGCTCGGCGTGTTCCACTTTTTAACGAGATTCTTCCACGCGAGGTTTTATGGATATTCTTTAACGATAATATATGAAGTTGCCCGCACAGATTCATATAAAAAAATATTGTTGACAGTCTTGGAAGGGAATCTTGTTTATGACAAGAGATTAACATTGACTTAGGAGAAGAAAAAATATTTGACACAATGTTTTTTTGTCGTGACATTTTTACCATATTATGTGCAGGAAGCAAGGCTCGGTTTTTCACCTGGTTCCAGCATTATTTGTTCAGATCATTACTCAACTAGCGTGTAACACAAAATATGGATAAATAGTAAAACATAAAAAAAGAAAATAAGTTTCTGAACGTTTCGTAGTAACTTCCATTTCGTTACGCACCAAGAGTAAGCCGCCTTTTATGTTACATGAAAAAGTGAAAAATAAAGAAGCATAGTACACTCTGGTTGAACCAGCCAACTGTGAAACGAGCGATCCTAGCTGCCGGCATTTTACCCGAACAAAAAATGAATAGTAAAACTTTGCTCGTGGTTGAACGCGAGAGAAAAAAAAATGACGAACTCGTGGAAGTTTTTTAAACAGAGACTATTTCTGTATACAGCGCCTTAACTCGTACATCCTCCACCCTGGTCAAAATGCAGACGAATTTTTCGATTCTATGCAATTGAGAAAATTACTTAGAAGGGTTCCTGCCAGTTGAGTGAAGTTTGGAATTTTTTCCTTATTATGCTTTCGATGGACGACTGGTGGTAACGCTCATTACCACCAAACCAACCAAAACAAATTTAACCAACAAACAGTTGATTAAATAAGTTGTTTGAGTTATTTTTTGGGTGCATATATCTTTTTCCAGCTTATAACAAAAGTATATATTTTCATAGAAAAAAAACGAGTCAGCATTCTTGAAACAATCAAGTGTATGGGAAGTCGATAATAAGGCAAACAAATTGTTTAAAGCAGATTAAAATTTGATACCAATTGGAAAATAATTCATTATTATTGAATTTGGAAAATTCGCCTATATATTCTTGGGATCAAAGTTACAGTACGTTATCTGGTATGTATAACCATAGGCCTAATGGTTTTCTGGCATTGGGCCATCGTTATGTACTTGAAGATTGTGGTTGTCCTGTCCCCTACATTTAGGTTTGCTCAAGTTCCAACATACTACATTGGAACGCGGTTATAATCTTAGTGGGTTTTGAATTTCTGGTGTTTTCCAGCGAGCATCGTGTAGCTATTGTACTAATGCTGTGCTGTACACGCTAATTGGCAAGATGTTACCAGATTCCAATTCGAAAAGACTTTTGATAGTTTTTGAAAGTATAGAAAGAAAAAAGTTGTCATCAGCATCGAGTATTAACGTGAGGAATGTCATACATATTATTTTTTGTGTAAAAGCAGGTTTTTCATTCCTGTGAAATTCAGGAGACTCGGACGGTATTAAGCGTGTGAAGAGCACTCCATGCCCTTTTTTATTTGTTAATCCTTACAGACCATTTTTATTTTTCACTTTTTCGTCCTTCATTTTATTGGTGAGTGACGAGTGATGAGCATCATGGATCACATGCGCTATCGCGGTAGGTAGTGAAACGGGGCACTGTGTTGCGAGAGAAGTGCGAAAGTTGAGTTAGTTGAAGGATACAGCGAGAGACGAGTGAAGGGGAGACGCGAGGTGTCCTAGAGAAACACTACGGTTTGATGTCACACTGAGCTCTGGGTTATCGAGGATTATAAAGTTTTAACGGCGATTCATAAGCTGCAACATTTACCCGTCGTTTTATATATGTACTGCGGATTTATTCTGTATATCTTACCCTTCGTGCTTTAAGAATGTTAGAGTGGAATGAATGGAAGGATCATCTAGAGCATGAGAAAGATAAAGCATAAGGCAAATGCAGCCATGAAAAGAGATTGGAGAACTAAGGAGACGAGAAAGATTGTATTTTTCGCAGAGAAGTAACTCTCTCTCTCTCTCTCTCTCTCTCTCTCTCTCTCTCTCTCTCTCTCTCTCTTGCTCTCTCGCTCTCTCGCATTTTTTCAACAAGCGCCATTTGTTTTTTTAGTTCATAAACTAGTTGCTAGTATTTACTTTTCCGTCTATCGTCGTTAATAAAAGGCTTGAAAAATTCATTAAACAGAAGAGGTGATTCTTTTTTCAAATCGGAATTCATTAAAACTTGCTATAAAAACAGAAGGAACGGTGAGAGTAACGCGGGTCATTACTTCTTCCATTACCCAGCATCCATTAATTCCATTTTATTCGCGTTCTTCAATTATTTTACGTGGAAAAAAATGATCATTTTTTTATTTTTTCATGAAACACTTCAAGACTCTCATAACTGTGTAGTAGGTACTTCAAAAATATAATTTGTGTCGAATAATTCGTGTAATAGATTCAAAAGCAAAGGCATTAAGAAATTAATGGCAAAGATTCAGAGTAAATTTGTATGTACAGCAATCCTTGCCATATAACATCGTGTGCTCTAAAATTGTACCAATATAAATGATTTTAAATGCGGCTTAAGGGTATTAACACCAAACAACTCTATTAATCGCTTTCATTCTCGGCCCTTTATCACGTTGTAAAAAATAGTTGCTTGTATACTATCGACAATACAATTTGTGTAATCGAAAGTTTATGATTTAAAAAAAATAAATAAAAGTTTATGATTATTTTTTTCTTTTAGTGAAGTTATTTTCTGGATGCAATTGACTTTAGCGGTGATTTTTTCATCGTTATATATTCCCGCGTAATATGTAACTGCCGAAAAGACAAAAAAACGTTAAGAAAAAGTAAATCTTGTACAGAAGTTGTGATGAACTAATTTGGCTTAAAACCAACCAAACACCATTGGGTTACTTGTCGCGTAAAGCATTACAGTAAAGTAAATATCCATATCCGTGTAACGTACCGTGTTTCAAAGACATAATTGTGAGCTTGATCGAGTTTGCTTAAAAAACAGAACCGTGCGCCCAATTATTCGCGAGTGTGTTTTTCCCTTCGTTGGTGAAGTTAACCGTGGAGTGAAGATAACCCGAAAATTGTGCCGCTACGTTGTGACTCATTTAACGGAAATTGTCGCTTCATTTTACCGCAAAACCTACGGGAACAGTAGTGCAGTGATTTTCCTCTTCGAACCCTACGGTGATTTTCGTTGCTTCGAAAAAAGGTAAGCTCTACATTTTTATATTTTAATCATTCGACTTTCTAGACTGACTCGACTTTGCCACGAAACTAAATTCGATGATTCAATGGAACGGTCAATAAAATCTATAGGAAACTGTAAAACTATACTGGGTAACAGTAAACCTTAGATTACTATCAATAGGTCATTCTGACCCTGGCCGAAAACTGTGACACTGGTCTAAATTGAAATGCATCTTTTCATAAACTTCCAACGTAACATTCGCTTGGTCGAAATTTGTTCCAATGTTAAAAAAAAAAAATATATAGTTTTTTTTAATAAATACCAATTCCACCACGAGTTATGAGCATGGAAAGTTGCCTGGGCCACAAAGATCCGTGATGATAACGACCAGGACTCTAAAAAAACTGATGGTAACCTACATTTAATCCGAAGTTTCTTGTGAGATACTGAAAGTTGCGATGATAATTTTCATTCACGTCTTTTTAAGAACCCGAAAAAAGATGATGTGAATGCAAATGTTAGCCATTTGAAGAATTAACAACTCACGAAAATGAATTCGTCTTCTTTTAACGATATAAACTCCAATGTGATATTTGTCAAGCATTTTGCTCAATGCGAACTTGCAATCCTATTAATTTTTGAGTACTGTATTTGAGTTGGGAGGAACCGGCATTGGCAAAGCGAAAGATGGTCAAATAACCGATACAGGCTCTACCAATTAATATTACTCCATTAAGGCACAGAATAGGACGTCGTTATTGATTTGTTTTTCGGTAGGCTACGGCGCCCTCGAATCTTCTCAAAACAGGTGACTCTGATAAAGGGTATTACTGACGGGTCTATACTGCTCCAGACGATTTGATAGCATCGTGATTAAGCTCCGAAGTTGTAATGCGAAGCTTCGAACTTTAACGTTCCCAACCCGACCGCTAATTATCATTCATTTAATTTTCGGCGATTCTGTCTGTTCTTATATCAGTAACTTGAGAATATGACGTGCCCTCATTCTATGATTAAGTTTCCATCGCAGTATACCGGAGGTTCGCTGCCAATATCGCTTTCAACGGTACGTTTTGTATCGCCACAAAACCGTTCGATATTGAAGTACACTTCGGAATCTTGGTGGTATCCTTTCAATTTATATATTGTCCTCCGTTCCCATTATTCCGTCATTTTTCCCTCTGGGGTTAAAGTTCTCTTGAAATGAATTTAAGGGGATACTCTCATGAAGTGTCTCGAATTGATTTTGAAAACTAATGCAGCTATTTTATTGTTCTAATACTCAGTCGAGTTTGCTATCGAGTTATTTATCACAGCATTTCAATAATCTATTTGTTTTTATAAGTCGATGCGAATGATTTTACAAATTAAAGTTTTTTTTTGTTTATTGTTAAACAGTAAAAAATAGAGAAAAATAACGTAAAAAAACGTCGAAAGACTACATGTGATGGGATTGTTTTGATCGCAGAATTTTAACAATACACCTTCAGTAAAGTTAAGATGTTAAAGACTTTTTTTCATGCCCGGCTTCTCTTTTACATCGATTTTATTCCATGTTCATCATATCATCATCAATATGGTTAGAAATCGAAGTAAAATAAAAAAGATAGAAAATAATGAGCGTTGGAGTTCTCTCGGAGGATTGACGAGTGTTTCAAACGATGAGTTTTTTGTCCTAAAAAACAGGAATCGGGGACTTTTTCGTTATTCATCAGCGATGAAAATTCGAAATCGAACTTCAATCTTTCTAATTGCGTACAAAGTAATACGAACTGCATGAGCTAAAAAAAAACGGATGAATCCGAAAGCCTGACATTTTTCCCTTGAGCAATCACATCCAAAACATTGTTTGGACAACGCGTTAACTATAGCTACCCATTTTGGAGTCTGATTTCGTCGAAATATGAGAGTTGAAATTTCTGCCTTGTAAAATTGATGAAGCTCAGAAAAAAGAGTGTGTTCCATTGAAATTTGATCCGAATCAGCGATAGTTGGAGCTTTTGCACTCCGACTTCTCCCAATGTTTTAAAGTTCTACTCGCAGTTGACGAGTAGTGAAAGACGTGATATATGATCTCTGTTTACTTCGATTCGCCTGGCATTTCGAGAAAAAAATTTGTTCTTGCTCGAAATTGAAGGAATGCTTTATTTGCGCTTGAAAAATCAATCGTCTCCGAAAAAATTACGCCAGTGGAATTTTTGACATTTCAGTTCTGATCTACATTATCTGGAATCAAAAGTTAACAAATATTTTAAAGAATTTGACGTCCTAATAAAAACGCTTACTATCTTTAAAAAATCCTAATAAGCAAAATTCTCAACTGGATACGTTCTGTTTTTTTACTCGTTCGATAGAAATGATGAATATATTCCGAGTTTGTTGAAGCGGTAAAATCTTCGTTGAACCAACTAATTCTGCTGTCGAGTCAACTAACAGGCAGCGAATAAAACATTTTGTTGATCCAACAGAAGATTTCATTGTTCCATCCATTTCATTTGCTGGTTGAAATAAATATTGTTCACCATGACGAAACGTTTGTTTATTCAATAAAATTTATTTTGTTCGCCGGATTTGATTGATTGAGCAAGTCGGGTTTTTAGTGTATTCGAAGTTTTCGTATGCGATATTTTCGTGTACCCATGGTATTGCAAATTATTTGTTAGCAAATGTTGGCTTACGGTGTATAATTGCTCGATGGAAACATTTCATGCATTGCTTATTCAACGAATGTTTGATGTATACTACAAACTCTAAATGTGTTTGCCAATAGTGATAATTTTATTATTCCCTAGAGGTGCCATAATGAGGGTCAATTTCACTCATTTTGGTCATACCGAAGAGTTTTTCTATTCAAAAAATGTTTTTTTATTTGATATCACACATTGTTTTTATGGATTTGAAAAATTTCATTACAAAAAAACCATCATGTCCGCCCTCGTCGTCGTCCTTGTGAAACATTTTTTCACAAAATGTTATTTGCGGTAACTACGATTCCGATTGTACGCTGTAACTGAAAAATGGTACAAACATTTTTTATTGAAGTTAACAAAAGCAACGAGTTTTTGTCGTGGCCGATTTTTGTCCAATGCTTTTTTCGTAAAATGGCAGAAGTCTGAATCGAAAAATTGATTTTTGCTTAAAAACTTGATCTTTTTGTATTTATACAAAAAAAAATATGATAAAAGAAAAAAACAATTGCGTAACGATCTTCTGTACTAAATTTCATCTAAATCAGTCATTTAGTTTTCGAGATACGATAGTTACCGTTTTCAAAAATGGGGTTTAATTTTGGAGAAAACCCATTTTAAGGTGGTTTTTTAACCTTTTAAATTGAGATGCAATTTTTTTTCTACTTGCAAGATGTTGTCGATTTCTGGAAAGTTTTTGTAAATTATACGTAACGAGCGACACTATCGAATAAAAGTATTTTTGAAGAATCATTTTTTTATAGCACCCCTAAGAGTATGTAAGCCCTTAACGATAAATTCATTTTAATTATAAAATATAAAATATTAAAACACGATGTTTTTACTTACTCCGTGGCTACTTACTCCGAAGTTCACATGGGTGTTATTTCCAAGTATGTACAGCAATTTTATATTCAGAATACGTAAGTCGTACGTTGCCGATACCATCTCGGTTTCCACCATATTGCTTCGAATCGAAAGTTCAACTTTTCCAATCTGGGTTTCTATTCGTAGAATAAAAGATCGGGCGATAAAAGTTTCCCAGTGATTTTCAGTGAATCAGAAAAGAGTGACAGACATGGTGGAGAGCGAGAAAAAAAAAAATTCCATATCTTTTATGTTTGTCTTTGTGATTCCAGCGTTTCGTATAGCGAACTCCAAAGTCGACCAGAATCGGAAAGTGAGACTATTTTTTTCATTCTCAATGGGAACAGAGTGTAATTCAATGATTCATTCAAGATCAAATTTTCGCCGTTTATATTTAAGGGGCCAGCCCACTTTGGAGCCACGAAAAAAAGGCTATTTTCGCGATTTTTTTTTGAGGATTATAAAAGATATGAGTATAAAAGTTGTTGGGCTTGATAAATAAAGTCTTGAAATACATAAAAAAAAATTTCAATTCAATTTTATTCATTTTTAAGTACAAAAACTATAGTTTAATGTAACGCCTCAAAAATAGGTGGGCTAGGTAGCTCCATCACAACTCGGCAACGGCTTGTCTGAAACAAAAAAATCAAAGTCCATTAGATTCAGTATGACACCAGCTACAAAATGACCCTCGGATATAAAGTTTTATCAAAAAATAAAGAAATGGCAGATGAAAAACGAAAAAAGTAAAAAAACGCGTTTTTTTTGCAGTTTTTCACAAAAAAAAGAGTAAAAATCAAAATTTTAAAACCATCGAGAGTCATCTTGTTGCGAATCATGTTTACAATATGTGGTTCAAATTTTGAGAGAATCGGTTTATTAGTTTTAGAGATACGGTGGAGCTAGATTTTGAAAACGTTGTTTCGGGAAAAACGCGTTTGAAGTTTATACGCTCAGGTAGACGAAATGAGATCCTGATGTTCAGGTAAAAAAAAAAAATACTTAGATAGCTCGGATTTTCATAAAATTTTGACACAATATTTCTGAATGTATGTACTTCCGAAAACAGTAAAAAAATCGATTTTTTTTAATTTTCAAAGTGGATTGGCCCTTTAAGGTATTGATTTTATGTAGATAAAAGAATCATATCGCACATTTATCTTGAATAAGTTCTCATTCCATAGGGGATAAATTATGCTGGTCTTTAACCAGTTAACTGGTAAGCCCCTGAGCCGTTGTCAAAACTGCTAAGATCGAGTACACGTTTCGAAAATCGCAAACCGTTCGAAAAAGGCATTTTTGGGCTTTATATTAGCTGAACGATGACGGATTTGTGGTCCCCGAGCTCAGATTTGGATTCAGCGACCTAAAAAACTTTTGGAAACCAAGTTTTGTAAAATCCAGAATCATGAAATTTCATGGGAGTCCTTGAATTACCTGTTAATTGAATAATGAAGCAATTACGAGATCAAAGTGTACGAAGTTTGGTCCAAAATTGACACCAACGAAATACTTTTCCTCATTTGAATCTTTTCTTCGTTACTGACAATAATACAACAATAATAATTGATTATGGGGGAACATCCGAGTAGATAGCGGAAAAAATAGGTGAATTTTAGAAATTATTATCTCAAAAACTATTTGATCGATTTTATCCAAATTTGTTTTATTCGAAAGTATACATGTTGAGGTATGCTGACAAATTTCTTTATAAATATATTTCGACTGGGAGCGCTGCTGTCATGGTAAAAAATGTCCCTCATTCGCGCGGTCTGCGGTCTCCAAGATTACATGCAGTCGGTTGATCTGAAATAAAAATTTCAAAAAGATTCGCAAAATGTAATATATGACGCCCTTCGCAACGTAAGACTTGTTGAAAAAAAAAAATTTTTCACGAAATGGCGATCGACTGAACTTTACATTCATTTTTCAACCTTAATTTCCGACCTTTCTGGCTTGATAAAAAAGTAATAATTGAGTGAAATAAATCCTACGTTCCGAAGTAGAAAACCTGTTCGAAAATATTGTCTCAAATTTTGGAAGCAATCGATTGAGCCGTTTTCCGAATATTTTGGGGACCGTTTTTGAATAGCATGTTTCGAGATAATCGCTTTTGAAGTTTGGCAAAGAATAGACGCGCTTGCGAGCTTGGTTGCTCGTCAGCTTATATAATTTTCACAAAACGATGCACAAAATAATAAACGTTGCTCACTACTGCACAACTGATGATAGAATGATGCTCTAGACGAACCGTTAGAATTCACAAAGGGTCCAACCCTCCATATTTGCTAGACAAAAGAGTCTGGGTCAGGCGGCGCAACGGGCGGCCGGCCGCTCGACCGCATTCCGGTTAATTGCTCATAACTCCGACAATTATTGGAATTTTAATATGAAATTTACACACAATATTCTTAAGACTACAAACTTTAAGATGCGCGAAAAAAAAATTTGAAAACATTTTTTTTTACTCGGATATTTCCCCTTAACGTAGGTATTTTCTCATATCCTCAATTTTTGGAATTCTATGAAAAAATAAATAATAGAATTTATGAGAATCTCAAGAATCCCATTAAACTTTCACCCCTTCTACACTATAAAACTGGGTTATGAAAAATTTAGTGCAAGGTCTCTCGTCTTTTTAAAATTCTACCTGAAACGTTTTATTCTTTCGGCTTTACGACTTGTTACGTTTGAGCGAATATTTTCTGTGGGTAAAATATTTATGAAAAAGTGAAAGCATTTATAATTATTTCATTTATTTTTCCTTCATACAATACTTAAAATTCCCAAATGGGCTCCACGAATTTCAAGGGTTAAAAACCTCTCGTGTGCCTGTAAAGCGGATGAAAGCATACGGTTTCGCGAATAGATAATATTTTAATGGATTTTACCTTGTAAACATTATAGTCAAATGAGTTTATTTAAGACCCGTAACCACAGAACATATTTTTTGCGAGCTTGACGTTCGTTTTTCCAGATAAGTTTTTTTTTTCATTTTCTTTTTTTTCTTCTTTTTTATCTCTTTCTTCTTTTTACCTTTTTATCTCTTTTTTATCATTTTCAGGCTGCTGCCATGATATGTAAATATTTTTGTATGGGCTCGATGCTAAAATATTGAGAGCGTATTATTTCCATTCGATACATCGAAAAAAATACTGAATTTCAATTTCTTCCTATGAATATAAAATAACTGTTTACTCGTAAAGCAATCGACTAGAAATATTTCAAATTGATTTAAAGAAATAGTGACATATTTGTTGTTTCAACGATGAACAATATTATACATCATGATAATGCGTCTACCTGAGCTGCAGAGCGTAGTTTTTAGACAGGTGAACGAGGTACATGAATACGTTTAGAGGAAAATCGTTGATAATTTGGATTCACCTTTTCTCACAACAGCTTTGATAATTGTATCGCGAATTTTCGGCTCGTATATGCTAATGAGTACAATTGGTCCAATTATGGTCCGAGGCCAATGCCATGCCGCACGGATATAAGGCTGATTTACATTACACGATAATAGACCGATATCCCCTGCCCTTACCTTCCAACATTTCGGCGAAACGCAGGTAATCAGGCCTGTAATACCTCTTCGGTACTCTATGTGCGTGTGACTCCGGCAGATGCGACTGCACGAGTGCATTATCCACGTCCGCATGAGCAGCTCGAAATTACACCCTCACTCAGACACACACACACACACAGATTTTCTCCGTTTCTCTTACTCTCTAGCTTTACCTTTGTCTTTCTGACTGTCTTTCTCTCTATCCCTCCCTCTCTCTTGTTCTCTCCCTCTCCCTCTCTCTTGTTCTCACCCACTCACCCTCTCTCTCTCTCTCTCTCTGTGGCAAATGCATTTACGTTCTTGCTCGTCTGTGTAGAAACACACGTAAGCAAATGTATATATGTACATGTGCATAACAGTAGTTTGGCTGTGACGTAGTTATTCGATTCACGTGAAAGGATAACTTGCTTCTGTATATGAGTATACATATCCAATGATCATGGATAGTTTACCCTGTATGCATCACTATTTTCTGGCTGATCAGATTTTGCCCATGTATGCATATATATATATCATATATGCTGTTCTGTGTATGTATTCTAACGCTTGACCACTTCGATCACTTGCCTATATAGTAAGTGGCATGAAATTGCTACTTAATTGGATACAAGCTCATCGGGCCAGTAGACTTTCTCTCCCTCTTTTTATTTCTCGCTTGTCCGTAATATTTAAATATGAATTGATAATAATGAAGTATGTTAATGTTATTTCAATTTCGATTATAGCTCGAAAAAGAAAAAAATATTTCCGTTGAATTATTCTCGAGAGCGTCATTACGTATTTTATTAGCATGAACGAAAGTGTGAATTATTTTAAGATTCGCTTTTCAACGGTTAGCTATTTATAAGCCAGTAACTTTTTTCGCGATAGGAATTCAGTATTCGGACACTTCGACCCTCATAATTTACTAGCCAAGTACACTTCATGGCAATAATAATTTATATGCTCTTTCTCTATCGTTTGGCTAAATTTCTCATTATTAATTGTTTTACGTGGAGGGAAAGTAAGAATTTTTCATTGACGCAATATTATTCCTAACAAGGAAGTCTCCCTCTCAAGTTTTATACCTTGGAAACAGTCTCGGCGAGACTACTAAAAAAAGTTTAAAAAAATATTGAAAACAGTCTTAGTGAGACTCTCATAAAGATTTGCAGAATATCTTGGAAACAGTCTCGGCGAGACTCTCGGGAAGAATTTAAAAAATTACCGCAAACCGTTCTCAGCGAGACCCTTCCGAGACGGCTCGCCGAGACTGATTTTTTTTTGCGCGGGATACGTGGACGTAATAAGGTTTCTAAATAATCATAACTTTCGAGACCGCAGAAGCCCCACTACACTAGTACACTTATTTACCGAGCGTGTGGAATGATTAATTGCAGATATTGAACGACGTTACAGGTTTTCTCATTTTTCAAGATATTGAGGATTTTTTAATTAAATTATGCCACCATAATTTTCTTAGAAAATTGAAAGGTTTTGCAGTTAAGAACCAGACTTTGCTAGATACGACTCTTAATACTTTTCTCGATATTTTACGCTGTAGATTTTTTTTTAGTGTCATAGTAATTATAAGTGGATTAAATCGATTT
Organism: Rhimphoctona megacephalus; assembly: GCA_963989365.1. Classification (NCBI taxonomy): domain Eukaryota; kingdom Metazoa; phylum Arthropoda; class Insecta; order Hymenoptera; family Ichneumonidae; genus Rhimphoctona; species Rhimphoctona megacephalus. Next base: position 13,270,124 of record OZ022420.1, on the reverse strand, counting down.
TCAATGAGTGGGTTCAATCGCCTGCTTTGTGCTTGATGCTTTTCAGTGTATGAGAGAGTACAGATAAAAGGTGTGTGTGTGTGTGAGAGAGAGAGAGAGAGAGAGAGAGAGAGCTGCCGAATCACATCGAGATCATTCGGGTCGTTCGAAAATTGGCCTCTGGCCAGGTTTTCCAATTGAATGTACGAGAGGCCGTAGCGCCTTTTCACATCTTTGCAAAACGAGCGTAAAATGCTCTTCGAAACTCGCATCAGCTTCTTGCTGAAGACTGATGCGATTATCGAACTGGCTCCTGGCTATTTGGAACACGTATAGATATACGTATACGATTCTGACCCTGTCGATGCACTTGTATTCGCCTGCGTTCGTTTAGGTGGATCTGCGCTGATAATTAATCAAATTACAATGACAAGTTGTATCATTGGTGCGATGTATACTAGAGTTTATTATATCTCTGTATTCTATCTCTATAAATATATATTTTTATATGGGAAAAAGAGTTTGTTTGCCTGTATGTTTTTATGTTTGACGACCTATAACTCGAGAACTCTACGGACGGACTTTAATGAAACATTCACAGTCAAGAAGCTTGTAATACACAACAGAATTTAGGTCATTTTAGCATTTCGATGTATCGATTATTTTCATAGCGGTAAAAAAAAGTTATGTATGGAAAAATAGGCAAAAATCGATCGTCAAGTTTGAAAATTCATATAAAATCGGAAAATGAAGATAAATAAATAAATCAAGCGCTATTCAAACAAAAATACAAATATGTTGATGTATTTTAATCCAAAAATACCAGAATAACCGCTTATTTTTTTTCGCAACTCATTTTTTCGAGGCTAAACTCCAAATTACCATTTCTTTAGTTTACTTTTGGATTTTTTTTTCAATGTTCGGAAATGGGATTTGTTTTTGAATCCTCCGACAAGCTGGCATGAAAAACGAAGAAAATGTTCTTCAGATTGGCTTTTTCAGCAGGTTTTTTTTCTCATTTTGCGGTTCAAAGCAATACTCATGTTTGTTCTTTTTTATGGGGGAAAAATACACAGATATTCGCGTTTTAATTTCCACGGCAACAGTCAATTCCACTTTGGTGATTTTTCATAAAAGTACGATCTGACCACATGGGAGATTGGGCCGTGCGGTTTAGGATTGTTTTTGTTTTCTGTCGTTTTTAATTTTCGGTTGCCCAGGACGAAGAAGCTCCAACGATCTGGTTCGTTCAGTTCACTTGGGGATTACGCTGTAAACGCCAATCATGACAAGCTGTTCATATCCGCGAAACATCCATCCCATCGTGCTCAGACATATGTAAAAAGATGGCAAACAAATTTCTGCAACGTCACGAATGACAAAAACTCACAAAAAGTTATAAAAGAGATTTTCTTAAAAAAAAACTAACATTGCGAAAATTCTCTCATTCACTTCAAATCTCTCAAAAAATTATAGGAGAGCCTTACAAAAATTTTTACAATAAATTAAAAACTCACAAAAAATTAGAAGAGAGCATCACAAAAATTTTCCGATCAAATCATAATCTCACAAAAGATACGAATTCAAACTCGACCGAAAATTAAGTCTAAACTTCACAAAAAGTCATTCAACAAATCAAAACAATAAAAGCATTAATAGCCAAATACATTAAAATCTATTGATCTCTAATAAAAACTTTTACAATTAATTGAGAATACAGTTGTTCTACAGTACAGTTTTTTTACACAAAGAGAACAAGAATAAAAAATAAGTATGAAAAAAGAATTCCGATAAAACAAAAAAATTCAAACCTAATAAATTAGATCGAAAAAAAAAATTCGGCCGAAATACTTGACGAGTTTGTAACCGTGAGTGATACATTGTGGAATTAAGTAAAAAAACTTGCCAAGTACTTCGGCCGAAATTATGTTTGAACTTAATTTTTTTCGTTTGAATTTGTTTGTTTCAAATCGGAGCGTTAAACTTGACGTATGAGGAAAAAAGAAGGTTAGTCCGTCACATCATCTTATAATTTAAATTTGCGACAATCTGGGTTATGTAACGCCTAATTGAAATTGTCATTAAAAAATAATGGGAACTTGCTTTGCGTATATAAAAAGGGTTCAATCAATCACCAATAATATATCATTTACATCGTAAGGTACCGTACAAAGAAAGAGGCAACTGTTTTCAAACATGACCACCTGGTAGCGCCACGAGGACAGCAGTTGCATATAGCCCATACAAAAAGTTAAAACTGATGATATCAAAATATTGGTCAGCTGTAACATCTACGACAGATCTTAAGTATCACCAGAATTTGATACCAATACTACTGGTATCATTAGACAGCGACTGCGAAATAAATAGTTGAGCATCAAAAATGTGTGCGAAAAAATGATGAATTTTTCGGTACAACGAAATTACAAAATAATTATAAAAGCATTAATAGTAAAATACATTAAAGCCTATTAATCTCTAGTAAAAAATCTTCCAATTAATGAAAAATACGGAAGTGCTACAGTACAGTTGTTCTACACAAAAAAAACAAGAATGAAAAATAAAAATGGAAAAAATTCAGATATAAAAAAAATAAAAAAAAATTAGATTGAAAAAAAAAAAATTCGGCCGAAGTACTTGGCAAGTTTGTAACCATGAGTGAATTAAGCAAATTAAATTAAATTAAGCACATTGTATGAATTAATTAAAAAAAACTCGCCTTTTCTGGTCGTCACAGATTGGCTTTGTCAGCACTTTTATAATTCAACTTTCAGCACTATTGTTATTCAACTGATAAAAAATCCCTCATACTAGATTTGTTACGATTTTTGTTGGTTTATTTGAATACCAAATAAATTTGAAATTTTGGCGAACTTTGGTCTTGTACTTTAATACGAGACTTAATTAATTATATTAGGAATTAAGATATATGTTATGAAACTGGGTGCTCTTATAATTACGATATTAATCTGGATTATCAAGAAACGCTATAAAGGGAATTAATTCGTAAGGGAAAATTAAAACCCTGAACAGGTTTATATGTACATAGTAAATAATGAATTTTGCCAATATAATTTGTAAAAGGTTTCATTACATTGCTGTTGATGAGTGAGGATAAACGTAAATCATGTAAAACAATAACTTCGTTTTCTATAACTCAATTTTACTAATGGTGTTGGATCTGCCATAGTTGGAATGCAAAAGAAATTTCTTTCTTCAGTATTGCATTCCAACAAAAACCAATAAATTTATATTTCATTAATGTCGTTTGCATTCTTGAAAAATCAATTAAATGATGATCGAAAGCTTGTTATGTTATGAAAGGGGTTATGTCTGAAACCCACACACTAAATTAACAAGTTGCACGTTCGTTAATAATATGTCAATAGAATTTGTAGCAATAACAAGTGTTTCGAAAATATTTCCGGGTATTTTGGCGAAGAAAAAAAAATGAAAAAGAAGATTCTTATTTTTTCCTCGGTTGGGGGAAGCGTTATATTATGGATGACACAGAAGCTTTCTTGCGAGCTTCCTCGTAAAAGCATCCTGGCAGGTTATACGATCCACCGTTTTCCGTTTACTCAGCAATTTTTCCACGAGAGCCAAGTCATAGATAAGCTTTAAGCTTGGCGACGACACCCCCACCCTTCGGCCTCCTTGCCGCGGGCAATCTCGACGCTTGAACTATATAATGGCAAATTTTCTATATTAAACCTTTCCAATCTTTGATGTGTGTTTCCTGCCTTTGATCTTCCTGGGAAACAAAGATTATAACACAAAATAATATTCATCTCATTTGATTGAAACTTCTTTAGTATGCTATGGTAAACGTATGAGCTTTACATGGAATTGAAAATAAATGAGAAAGCATCTGTATAAACATGAATTCTTGGTTACATACGTTCTTATTATAAACGAACGTTGGAATTCTTTATTTACCATTTACGTATTATTTTTTAATCGTAGGGTGCCTCGATTGACATTGGGCTATGTTACAACAAAAATTCAATTTTTTTTATTAATTAATTTGTTTTTTGCCATTGTTCGAAATATATAAGGCTATTAACGACGAAAGTGATTGTACTCGTAATTGAAAACTGAATAAACATATAACACATATGTGTATATTGAATTATTTGAAAGTTATGCATTTTTCATAAAAGTATTTCAGAAACGATATAATTAAGAAATTGAAAGATTTATAACTATTATTATTGGATTTTAAAGCTTTTCGTGCTTAAAAGAACAAAATTGGTGCCCTATAGGAATTATGGGGTTTTCTGTGCGTATGGGAATGCATGTGGGAAATAACTCAATGGCATTGTTCGTCTCACCCTGAGCGATCATTGGCAATATAATTTTATTATATATTTTTTATTTTTTATTTATTTTTATTAATATTTTATTTATATTTATTGTTTTTAAAATTTTCTAAAGTTACCGCCAAAATGAGGAGAGTTGGTGCTATTTGCAGGGATATTGCTCCTGAAGAGAAAGGTTTTAATTTCTTTGGCAAACCATATAAATGTCTTTCAGTTACAATTGAAATGCGCACTGAAAAAAAAAATTAAAGTATTGCCAACTACGCGATGAGGTTAGACGATTCCCGCTGTGCCAATAGTCATATTACGTTTAGCCAATCATCCGGTGGTTGATCCATTGAAAGTCATGTAGTTGAGACAACTACGCTACGATTTTGCCGCTATATTTTAATTTATTTGAGTTGAGTGTATTTCATGTGATGCAACCGCAATAAATGGTTACATTGAAGAAAAAACGAAACTTGAGATACAGAATCGATTGAATTTGAAATAATCACACGGAGGTTGAGTTGTATACGTTTTCTCCGTGACTTAATAAAATAATAGTATCGAATAAACTTGTTCACGTGAATTGAATTCAATGACACCATAGATCGATGGAATATAATTTGTGATTAAGCTAATTACCTAGTAGTAATTTGGATGAAATCTTTTGTTACTATTCGAACAAATAAACCTTTTGCTAAAGCTACTAAATTTTTGTTGCGCAAACAATAAGTTTTGTTTAACACGAATTATATATATTGTAATCGGGCAGCCTTATTCCCTGGTTGGATTTCTGGTGTGGCAGAAATCCGCTAGAGGGCCGCGGGCGGAGCGCTCTCGCGTAGGCGTCGCACCGCCCGTGTGGCCATAAAGCTCCGACGTTGAATCGTTAAATATCGATCACTCCGACCGACGGTCGTCGAGAAAACCCAAACCCTTATGTTACGATATAGAAAGTTTTTGCCACCTAATCATGTCAGGATAGGCGTTCTTACTAGAGAGAAGAGGATGACCTAAACAATCGGCCAATCGTATTTACTATTGAAAATCGTAAAATATAAAATCAAAAATATCAAATAAAAAAAGTGTACATTAAAAAAAAAATCAAATATTTCTTACAGTCATTTCAAAACCATAATTGTTCAGTACAATCACTGTACGTTTTGATTAGACAATGCAATTTGCTTAATCCAACCATGATTTATATAATTGACTGAAATACTTTTCCCCATTTCCCGAGCAATGCGATGATACTATTTCAAATATTCATTGAATTTTATTCAATAAATGTTTTGGTTCTATTGAATATTTAAAGTTTTACCTCAAATTGCTGGCGTATTTGGCTGAACGAAGTACCTTCAACTACGCGCGGAGGTTGCGTCAACTACGCTATTGGTTTCGCCGTATACAACCTCAGGGCGAAGTTGACCCAACTACGCCTCCGTTCTCAACACTATGCCTTTTTTTCAGTGCGCTCGTATTGCACATCCACAGCTGATATTTTGCACGATTTGTCAAAATTCTGGTTCGGAAATTGCACGTGTGTAGGGGTTGGGGGTTGGACAGCAGTAAGAATCAAGCAGATTCAGAATTACGTTGCGAATATCATGGAATTCGCTTTTCCAAAAAAAATTCGATTCCCTAACTATTGGTTGCTGGTTCCAGCGTGAGATTGATTGAACAGAGGTATCACGTTGAACGGTCGACTGAGTCTGGATCCATATGCATGCGTAACCCACGGTAACATGATTGCACCACTGACTCACTTGATTCGTTTTTTCATTTCTTGTTTGATATGTTACGTGATTCATTTACAGGCGGAAAAAAACAAATCTCATCCTTGTCCTTCTCTATTGGTCATCCACAATTCTCCAATTACAGTTTCGTTATATATCGATTACTATTTTTGGTCAAAAAGAAATTGCACATTTGAGGTATAAATTATTCATGTATTTACAGTACCAGACAAAATAAAGTACGCACCACTATAATTTTCACGTTTGCGCTAATAACGCTTCAGTAATGATAGATAAAATAAGAACTAAGTAATACAGAAAAAAGCTTACATGTCCGCTTTTATGTTTCCACTGAAACAATATTGAAAATATTCGAAACTCGTGGAAATAATGAATGAAACCTTTAGAGTAGTATATTTACCCTGGACAAAATAAAGTTCGCATCTTAGTCTACATATCTTTTTGAAAAACAAACACTTGGCTTCTGTCCTGTAATATTTGAAAATGATAATAAATAGTTGCAGTAAATTGTGTACTAGTTACCAGTCATTTGTGGAAGATAAGTATCATTTATTCAGTAGCAATCGAAAAATCTCAGAAATTTCTTTTAAAAATATAAAACTCGTGAATAAGCACCGAAAAAAAGCCTGATGAATAGAGAAATCTTTCGAAAGTAATAAGTAAAGATACGGATAGGAAAATATGTAGAGAACGCAAGAAGCTTGGTATAGTAGCTGATAAAACCGTACGTGATAAAACCAACCCCGGAAGGGCATTTTGAAATTGAGCCCTACGACGGCCTGATTAAGGGGAGGCTTAATAGAGCCTCACTAAGGCATTACTGTTTAGGACTGTTAAAGGCTAGCCTGATATGTCAATCATTGAGAAAGGCCTGATTACGATCAGATCAGGCGCTCCATAATGAGGCTGCCCGTTTCTAAACCTGATCACGGCCTGATTCCGAAAAGGCAAACCCTAATAAATTTCCAGATAAATTTTATTTTCATATTTGGGTTTGCATCATAACGCATGTTCATTTCAGTGGTTGTGTAAACGTTCGAAAAAAATGTTAATTAGGAAAATTCATTCCTTTGAGTGTAATAAAACATCTTTTCGATCTATAGGAATCATTCCTGGTGTAAAGTTGCAAAAACAAGGGTTTTGTAGTTTCTTGAGACTTCCTTAAAATTCTGGTTATGATCTGAATCTTTTTTGTTAGGGATTTGTCGAATTTTGTCTCGTTGAAGTTTCCCCAACGTGGATCATGTACTTTTCTCGCTTCTGCTTTCCATGTTTCAATGCTAAAGAATGGTAAGCATAGTTTTTTTTCTTCTTTTCATGGAATTAGTTGTTTGGAGGACTTTTTTGGTATTGCGAGGGCTTCGCGTTGGGGGCGGAAAGTTTTAACGGAGTTCTAGAGACGATGGCTCGAGACTACAAGGTATAAAAGAAGATGAAGTTTGATGTTGTGGCGATGTTGGGGATGTTGCCATTTTCACTAAAATATAAATATTATATGGGTCTGGAAAACGTAAGAAGGAAATCCAGTGAGAGAAAACACGATGCAAGCGGTTGCTGGGATTTGAGTACATTCAAAAGCTCTCTGTAATCTCTGTTCACAATGACGTTAATATGAATTCTGAGATTTGCACACTTTCTTATCGAATGAAATTCGTCTCATTGTACGGAGTATGGTTTCATAATATTGTATCTTATTCTCCCAGTTTCTACTTTTCTTTCATTTCACCCACACACTTTTTATCATTTAGTTTTATGTTTCAGAGTTTCCGTTATAAATTATATCAGGGAAGGACATTAAGGTAAATATTTTATTGCGGTTGTTGATTCACACGTTCTGCCTTGGCCTGATGTTCGATTATTTTCCATTCACGACGCGTAGGTTATATATGGGGGATTCCATGCCAAATCGGTCAGTCCGTAATCCCGACCATTTTTGACTTTGTCGAAATTTTTTCATTTTTAAGTAACTACTGAAAGGAGTTTTTTGGCATTTTTTTAGATTTTTATCTCAACCCGTTTAGAAATAATTAATTTTTCAAAATTTCGCACGAAATTATTCTAAATGCTCATAACTTTTTCAGCAACAGAGATATCAAAATAAAATAGGAGGTAATTTTTTTCGTCTTGAGTTGTAGTTTCGTAAAAAAAATACAAAAAAATTATCAAAAAGCAATTTCATATATTTTTTTTAGTTTAAATCCAAAAAAATTTTTTTTCAAAACTTGGACCATTTTGATTTTTTTGGAAAAAATTCAACTTTTTTGTAGACATATTTTTACATGTCTCGCAAAATTCACAGCTTGTGATATCCATTCCTTCTATTTTTTTCTCATTTTTTACCACGTGTAAACCAATAATTATTAGTTGTCAATCTTGAATTATATTTATTTATTGTTGTTTTTCCATTCATAATTCCATTCCTTAAGAAATTACGGATGAAAAAAATTAATAAATAAATATTGGAACTGATTTCCATGTTTTTTTCAGTTTTAAACCAAACATTTACTTTCACATCTTGGGCCATTTTGATTTTTCTGAAAAAATTCACCATCTTTCACGACACATTTTTACACGTTCCACAAAATCCGCAGCGTGTGATATTCATGAATAAAGATTAATAATTGATAGTCATTGGTTTACACATAGCAGAGAATTAAAAAAAATAGAATTTATGGATATCACACGCTGCGGATTTTCTGGGACCTGTAAAAAGGTGTCGTGAAAAATGGTGAATTTTTTCAGAAAAATTAAAATGGCCTAAGTTGTAAAAAAAAAAATGTTCGTTTGAAAACTGAAAAGAAAAACATGGAAATCAGTTCCAATATTTATTTATTAACTTTTTTCATTCATAATTTCTTGAGGAATGGAATTATGTGTGGAAAAAAAAAATAAAAAAATATAATCCAGGATTGACAACTCTTTATTATTGGTTCACACGTGGTAAAAAATGAGAAAAAAATAGAAGGTATGGATATCACAAGCTGTAAGTTTTTCAAAACATGTGAAAATATGTCTAGAAAAATGGTGAATTTTTTCAAAGAAATCAAAATGGTCCAAGTTCTGAAAAAATATATTTTTGGATTGAAACTAAAAAAACATATGAAGTTGACTCTTGATAATTTTTTTGGATTTTGGAAATAACTTTGGAAAAAAATTACCTTCTATTTTATTTCGATGTCTCTGACGTTGAAAAAGTTATGAGCATTTAAAAAAATTTCTTGCGTAATTTTGAAAAATTCATTACTTTTAAACGGGTTGAGATAAAAATCTAAAAAAAATCCTAAAAACTCCTTTCAGTAGTTACTTAAAAATGAAAAAATTTCCACAAAATCAAAAATGGTCGGGGTCACGGACTGGCCGGTTTGGCATGGAATGCCCCATATACACCCCGCGGTATTGAGAAAAGCCGTTTTGCTATCCGAATAAGTTTTATAATACTACAGTAACAATCAGAATATTAAAAAAAAACATCGATCTTAAAACTCTGTGATTTTGGTAGGAACATTAAAAATTCTGGCTATTAAATGTGACATTTTCACAAAATTTATTAGCATATTTAAACAGAGTTTGACGATCCATGTGGGATGAAAGATATTGATTGATAATATTGGGATAAAAATAGAGCGAGTAGCATTGATATTGTGGATTATTTACGGTTGATCGTACAGAGGATGATCGAACGCTCAAAATCTTGTGGATTGCAGTAATCGAGAAAAATTATCGACTATTACTAATAATTTTATTTGATAGTTTTTCACTTTTGCGTTGATATAGTTATTTTATAAGCAAAAAATACTTTGAGTACATCATAAACTTATATATTCTTTGTGGAAAGCTCGGAGAAAAAAGGAAGAAAGCGAAGGGTCGACCTATATGAGTTTGACGTGAACGAATGTTCTAGTCAGTGTTACTGCATATGTGTGTACAACCGCGTTGACTGAAAATTCATGCAGCGTACGACTCGAGTGCAAGCGGGACGAGAACAAAGTGTACCCAGAGGGGAGGTTAGATGCTGGATGAAAGCCGTTTGGGGAGAAAGACCGAAAGGATATAATGGCGTGGGTGGACGGAAGGAAGGAAGGAAGTAAGAGAGACCGTGTGAGGGGTTGAATAACGTTATAGAGCAATATGAAGAAGAGAAAAGAAGAGAAGAAAAAGAAAAAAAAGAAATGTTATAACTTGGCGAAGATCGAGTGTGGTTTGCGTCTTTCCTATTTTTCTTAGTTTGCTCTCTTTTTCTTTTTTTTTTTGGTACTTTTCTCACATTTTTACTGCTGGCTATTCATCATTGGAATCTCCCTCTCTGCCCCACTTTTATTTCCTTGTGCTCATTGTGCGGTCTCTCTTTTATACTCTTCCTTTGACCGAGCTCGACAGTTTCTTTATATAATTTAGTTTTATTGCTCAATTCTCTTTGTAGCTTAATTATAAAGGTGCAAGTATCTTGAGACAGCCGATATTTTAGCAAACAATCGGACAATTGGCAACGATTTTATGACAAAATAATTGCAAGGTATTCGATTAAAACTTTTCTATAAAAGAGGATGGCAATTGGAGATACTTGCGATTGAAGCATGATCGCAACTTCAATATTCTAATATCTTGACCATTTTTTCAATGAACTAGCAATTAATTCACTACCACGTTTCTCGTTCGATTTAAAGCCCTAAAATCAATGTACGTAAGACCATAAATATTCGAACATGACACCTTATTTGAAGGTGGTACAGAAGCTCACATAGTTCCTTCCTCAATAAATTCTTCCTTAACAAAGGGTCATACAAATTTTCATTAAATTTCAGTGCCCTAATAGGCACGAAGAATATTTTTTCATCAACGAAAAAGAAATAATATCGTCGTGTTTCAGCGACAATGCAAACATTAAAAAATAGATTCGAAGTACGCTCGTAGTACTTCAGGAGTTGGAAGTGCACTTCCAACATTTCCTTAACCACAAAGATCATCCGTGAAAAACTGAAAAAGTCAAAGGGTCGGCTCATAATGAATTGTGTAACGGGCACAAAAAATGAACCGAAAAAAGCTTTGAAATTTTTCGTTTAAAGAACTTCAATGGCGACCCTCAATGTCTATTATTTTAACACCCTCACATTTCACCAAGTGGGACCGTTCGCATCACATGAATGAGAGGTGGAGAACAAGCGAAATTGTTTTCACGTCGACGCTCGATTTCGTGTGGCTAGGCTTTTGTATGCAGAACATAATGGAGCAAAGAGTGAGACGGAAGAGGCAGAAAGATAGTAGACGGGGAATTGCTCTGCTATGCTTGGAATAATATAACTTGTATCCTCTCTTTCTATTCCTTTCTCTCTCTTTTCAGATCCCTAAAGGGTAGTTCGGGTGCTCGTTTAACTTGGCAGTGTTTACCGCATTGCGAGATTATATCGTGGTTTATAGTGCACTGCAGCGAATGTTTAATGGAGTGATACAATGGGCGGTAGTAATACACGGTGTGTGAGGTAGCTACAAGATTATACATCCATATAGTGGTATATATAATATACATATATGTTAATGAACATATATATGTTGATATACATATCATGTACATACTTATCCAAGTACGTATGTATTCGATGTTTGTTATTTTACTTGGGCTTGTATATTCAGTGGTAGCAAACCCTGATTGGTTTGTATGTTAAATCATGTGCGATAGACATTTGATCGTTGTTGATTTATGAATTATTCATAAACACGTTACCGTAAGAAAGTTTCGATAAATTTTCATATTTTTTATCATCTCGAAATTTCATTAATGCTAGATTGCATAAATTATAAGGAAAGTGATTTCATTTCGGGTTGCAATCTAACTAGTAGTTTCTTTCAAGTTTTTGAGAATGTCTCATAAAATGGAATGATATTGTATTAAGTTTCATACACGAGATCATTTCATTCGTAGGAGGAATTCCCCTCCGATCGGACGGCACCTATCGCCGGACAGGACGATTTCTGAAGCAGTTTGATATAAAATCAACCCTTTACAGTGTCGAAAGGGGTAAGGGGGTCTCTTTATCCCTCTCGATACTGTAAACATTTGATTTTATATCAAACTACTTCAGAAATCGTCTTGCCGGGCGATAGGTGCCGCCGTCCAACCGTAGGGGAACTCCCTCTATTTATGCAAATTATTCTCTTAGTGCTTGATATTTCATAAGCTTAGATCTAGCTAAGGTTCCGATTTTATTTCTTCATTAAAATAAGTTTTTCACTAAAATGAAAGTAGAATTTTAACTAGGAAGGAATTAATTCAGGAGTTTGAAACGGAAGGAAAGTTCAACATTTTTTTAAGTATTTGGTTTCCTGACTTATTCTGGTAATTATGCAGTTTGGATATTTTTCCGAAAATCGGAAAATTTTCACAAAAGGATTTTCGGAAAAGTATCCAAACTGCATAATTACCCTTATTCTTTATAAAAATCATGTGTACGCAAGTGTCTATAAAAAATAAAACAGAATTAAATCTATCAACATTCCATTATCACATAATGGAGTAAAAAATGTTCATTAAGTAGGCGAAGTTTTTTGAAAATCTTAGTTCATTAAATACATTATCTTGTAGCCATAAAGAATTCTTTTAATATTGCAATTAAGTTTTGAAAGATTCTAAATGATCTATTCTAAATTCTATTATTATTATATAGTCTTTTTCGAATGCATTTCGATCTTTTAAAGCAAACAAGTACTGAATTCTGCACAAAAGAATTATTACACAGTAAATGAACAGTAAAATTACATTGTAAATGTATTCGTAAGCTCCATGAACGATAACGTACGAATAATTTTTCTCGTAGTGCATGAAAGTCAAATTCTTTTGATCCTAGCACACAGAATTTTCAATGATCGAATTCTTTAATGGGCTAGTTTACAATTCTCTTTTGTGGGTTTCGGAAAAATTGATGGTTGTAGGTTAAGAATGCTTATTGCGGCAAAACGAAAAATCGCCTTCGTGTTTCAAAGAGCTCAATATATTCCAATTCGTTCCAAGTACAACTTTAAAAAAAAGTAAGCTCGTATCGTTCACTTCACGTTCTCAAAAAATACGATTGAGCTTTTGTATTCGAAACCCCTATGGAACAGGCTTCATACGTTTCGATGATACTTAGTCTACAGAGATATTCATTTATACTATTATGGATCGACTTTATCTTCTGTTAATGAATGTGATGAAACTTCTCTGTAAAAAAAGATTTTCCCATAAACTGGCTTTCCATTGATCGTTGGTCTCATATAATATTCCGTTTGACGATAATTCTTCTCGTAGCAGCTTGCTACAATTTTTTTTATTATTTGTAATGAGTGTGTACGTGAAAAGTCGATGATGCCCGACAACGTCCGAAAGTTTACGAATTCCGAAATATCGAACGACGAATTTCGGGGATCGAATGTATAAAATATCAGCCTCAGATAAATCGTTGTCGAGAATAGAGCTCTTCAAAGGACACAACTAGAAGATAAGTCGAATCATTTCTCCTTCCATTTTAAATAAAATATACTACATTTGCATAACAAAAATATCCTTGTTGACTGATTTCATAAATAAAGTATCATGAAACTAAAAGCACCAAAGTTTATTGTATTGTATATTGTATGTAAGCGATTACCGGGCGCTCAGTTCCACTGGACCATTGTGTCCGAGCCCTCTGCGGGCAACCCTCTTCCACGGTCGAATTCTGGGCCCCTATCGTGACAAGTTCCACAGGATCCGAGTCGCTTCCAAGCTCGTTCGTTATTGTCTGAAGTTGGGCTCTCTTGCGAGGTCCCATCAACAGCGTCAATTGCTTTTGTTTTGTTTTTTTTTCATGTTTGGTCCCATGAGTTGTCAGGAAATAAAATGTCCATCACTGCATGCAGAGCCTGAATGCGGTGATAAGACTAATATAATTGGGGTGGGGGAGGGGGGCGTCTTGTACCCCAAGGACATCGTAATTGGCACTACAACCCAAGTGCTATCCAACCTTCGGCACGATAGTTCCCACCTTGGCTTGGGGATTGGTCCGCGACGGGGCCTTCGGTCCCCTGGGCCGATTTTTACGTCATCCAGTGTCCTTATAGCACCCAGGGCTGCAAACCTCTTCGCCTCGGGTCTCGGTCGTCATAAGACGTTCCGATCTCCTGATCGTCTTGAGTTCGCTTCCTTCCCTGCACGTTCTTCTATCCGCCACCTGAAGACGCGCCTGATTGGTATCATCCATGCTTCCCGCATCTCTTTACGAGGGGCAGGTAACTCCAGGACACCAAAGTTTACTTTATTAAAATATAACCAGAGAAATTAATCTTCACATATTAAATAAAAAACATCGCACCATTCACGTCGATACGTACATACACCGACGCAAATAAGACGATGTTATTTTTTTCTAATATTTCGATAATCAGTCAACGAATTTTTATGTTGGGCTGGACGCAGTATCAAACTTATCAATTTACTTCTAGTATAAGAAATCGGATGAGAAGTATGTTGTTTTGTGCGCGCGAAGATCGTCACGTGGAGACAAGTAATCGAGGACGGGTATTGTTGGGATTATTGTTAATAATTGAGTTAATTTTTAACTCAATACTGTCTAACAAGTTAACAATAGGTTTATTGAGAATAAATGGTGTTACAAAGTCGAGGTTGAATTGCCTTGAGACCAATCGTTTGAAATCTTGTCGTAGGCTGCCGAATTTGGACTTATCATGACCTTTAATAATTCAAAGTTTTTCTCCCATTCGACATTCGATACATTCGATATTATCCCCAATATTCGTTGATTCTCGATCGTTCTCGATATTATGCTATATTTCGTCCATCAATTTCTGTTGCTATGCGAGGCATTACAATTACTCGAATATACAATACTATGATTCGTTTATATTTCTGTTGCTATGCGGGGCATAACAGTTGACATCGTTTTTCCAGTTGATATTATTAAATTTACCCCTGAATCGGTATATTCCAGTATCCAGACAAAATGCCAGAAAATATCAAAAAGTTTGAAAATATTTCATTGGTTTTTCATATTTCATGAAAAATTCTTTCTGGTTGAATAAAACTTATTATATTATATACAAAAGTAGACAATCAGTTTCTGAAAATAAATAAAAGGATCGCATAAGTGAAAAAATTGAGTAATTTTATTTCGAAGCTTTCATTAAAAGGCATGATTAATTAATAAATTCTGGTAGCCTCAATATTGACAATAAAAAATCGACATTTTCAGATATCAGTTAAAAAGTTAAAATAAAAATATTTATGAAAAAAATAACAGTAATAAATTGTTACCTTACTATTTATTAATCAGCATTTTCTTCGTACCAATGACTATGGCAATTTCTATTTGATGCCAAGTAGAAGAGCTCGCATCTAATACGAACGGTAGCAACCACTAAGTCAGTGCTTTTCATCCGAGCTGCGAACGCTTGTGTGCTTTTACTCTCATAGAATAAAATCACATCAGCCATTGAGAGCATAGCCCGTTTAGCGGTCAAGCGAGATTAATCCGTGAAACGAAATATCGGTTTATCGATTATTCCTCGTTATCCATGCGAAGTTGCTCCTAGGGGGATATATAACATCGGAGAATATCACGCTCCGTGATCAAACGTCGAGCTAGGAACTCTCTCATGATGCGTTTAATTTCTATATTTCTTTCAGCGATCGCCAATTTCCATGAATGATCAATTTATGCGCTGGGACGTTGGCTAAAAAAAAAAGAAATTGACATTGCCTAATTGAACCGTTTGAACCATTTTATATTCCTAAATATTGGACCATTAATGGTGCGATGGTTCTGTGCACAATTGAGTGCGATGAGCAAGTGATTTCAACACTAAGTTTATTTCATCGATTTTATCAATCCGTCCAGTGGTTTTGGAGGATATGTGATTTCACGTGATTCCAAGTAATTCCATATCATTCGCACTAATCATTATAGCGCAATTTTTGATCATCAAGGGATTATATTCTTTTGTTCAATTTGAAAATAGATTATATTTCGTCTACATAAAAAACTTCCTCGTGAATTCTTAAATTGAATTGCATTCCCAATAAATTAAAAAAAATATTCAAAGCGATTTCATGTTATTGTCAGATGGTTTGACAAAATTTTTCGCGAAGGGATTTAGAGCAAATTTTCCATCATTTTGGGCAATTTTTCAGTTTCAATTATGATTTCGTAGTCCGATGCTTAATTGCTACTTTCAATTAATAGCTTCGTGCAATGGGGAGATTGATTGAAGCAGGCATTCCTTAATATCCTGAATTCTGTCCGATAAATAATTTCGGTTTATTCCCACGATTCTCTAGAGTTTGTGGGTACCCGGCGACAGAGTGAGAAAGAGAGACGAAGAGATAGATCCAGAGAGAGGGAGAGAGAAAAGGGAGAGAACGAGAGGGTGAGAGCCCGTAATAATTTATCATTGGCGCTTTGCTGGATCAGGATGCTCATGCACGACTCACAGAGAGATGAAGCAGGAAGAGGAAGGGAACAAGAGGAACTCTCTGGTACATCGTAGCATCACCGCAAAGTTTCGCAGCTGACCATTCCGATATATACCGCGCGAATAGTTCCGTTTGCAATTGCATTTCGATCAGATCACAGCGGTTGTGAAGGAGAAGCACATCGGAGCGCGCGATGGTAAGCAACGGATACTGGAGCTGGGATGATACAGAGCCTCGATTCTTCGAAGGCTCATATAGTAATAGCAATGGATGTATGGAATACGATATTGCAGCGAGAGGTAAGCGAAATTAGCTGTACTTCGTTATTGAATGTAGGAGGATATGAGAGATTCTCATGTACACTATCATTTAAAAGTACTTATGATTACCTCGTATTTTGCTGACAAGCATTGAAATGATTAACCAACTGTAATTATTGAATTCCGATTTTGATTATTAATACGAAGTAATAAAAATAGTGGAAAAAAACAACAAAGTGACAATTAGTTAATAAAGCAAGTATTTGTTAACATGGAAAATTTTATGGGCATTCGTCGGCATCGGTAGATACTTTGGTAATTTTAGTGAACGTCAATCATTCTTGGGTTATTGTCTCGAATCCTTTTCTATTTTCCTTTTGTTATACAAGTTTTCATTGTTTTGTGAAACAATTAACGTTTAATTAAATGTTTGAAATTAGTATATAAATTCATTGATATCGTTAATCAAATGTAAATACTGAATACAGTTTTATTGCACCAAAATTTGTTTTGGAAGAAATATTCGTTTTACATTTTTGCAAGCTTATAGGAATTTTTTTTTTTCAATCCTAGACTTGAAAATACCCCTTTAAGAAAGTCTTGTGATAATATTTTGATGGTGCCGGGGGAAATTTAACTTTAACGTCATCAGATAAGTTTCTCAAAGCAAAATAACTGTTGGCTTGACAATTTTCAACTTTTTCGATGTTTCACCTAAACAAATAGGATCATCCTCTATATGTGTAAACTACTGTCATATGAACAATTCCACGTCGTCACAGGAAAAGTGCAAGGCAGTAATGTCACCTATTGCGCATTTGTTCTTGTCCCTCTGTGGCTTCGTGGATGAGTTTCTATGTTTTTCCATGTTCCCACTATACTCTTTTAACTTTTCTGCACGTAGCACGAGATTGGCGTCCAATTTCGTGGCAACATTACTCTCTGGGCCGTTTTCCATGCTCTCTTTCTTGCCAAAAAACCACCACGACCATGTCATCGTTCTCCTCTCGTTCGCTGCCCTCGTTTCGAACGAGAGTCTCGTTCGGTGATCGTCACAAAAGTGAGGTCTGCTTAATAGATGCACTCTATGGGGCCACGCAGTCCAGGCTCATAATTTTTTATTTCTCGTTTAGCAATTTTTTAATTGGTCATTTCGTCAGTCTTCTATTAATGATCCAGAGCTTCATATTATTGCTATGTGAGAGATAAATGGATAAGAGTTTGTTTTTACGTTAAAAAAGATATTATTGCTGACTGTCAGTATTGCTATGTATATAATGTCTCAATCGGGAGAGCAGTTGGTTCGATGGATCAAGGCTCGGGCTTACACGCAGAGGGGGCCCGGGTTCGAATCCCGGCCTAAACATCATTGAAAATTTCAAAAATTTTTCAAGTGTTTCTGCTGCAATCGCGGGTGGTTTGGATTCCACCTTCATAAATCCATTCGCAAAACACCCCTCTGTGATGCATGAGCGGTCGATGTACGGCTTTGGTGGCCTCTCGTGGACGGTTCTCATCGTGTGGATGGTGGCCCTCTAGCCGTGCACTGGCTGGTTCATTGCATCACAGCTGAGAGGAGGTGCCTGCCTGAGCGCTTCTGGTGGCTCTGCTTGAGCGTGCTCGGATTGCCACCCGAGGAGATTAATCAAGTACCGACTGTATCGGCAAGGTTTTCTGCAGTTTCCCTTTGCCCTCGGTAAATGCGACACAGTGGAGGAATAAGTCGGCTGCAACCGCACATACGGGGGAATGGGTAGAAGAGTGGAGGAATAGTCGGAAGGGGCGGGGAGGCTAAAAGGGAAAGACCCTGGGCCGTGGAAGTAACAATCAAGGGGGTGATTGGTTACAAACTCAATAAAATAATTTGTCACTTCTCATGATAGAATAGAAAAAATTGAGAAGGAATACGGATTATTCCAATATTCCAATTATTTTGCGCCATGAAATTCATGAGTTTCTCGACAACGGTTAAATTGCTGTCTTATGATGAAATGTTATATCGATTAATCAGCGATACGTTTGTGAGAAATAGCTATTTTAGTCTTTCAATAACTTCGTCGAGATGAGTGCTATTTTTGTCGTAACAAAGCGTCGTCTTACGTTCTATTACAGAAGAATAAGAATGGGTTTTCTTCACTTCGAAAGTGACAACGATATCTTGATGCTTTGAAACTAGATATTTTTTTGTCCAATGCTTACTCGTTCTCGTACACTTACAGATACATATGCAGACATTATTCAGGCAGGAATAATGAATAGAGAGCACTCGCTTTTTCCAGAAACGTATACATTTTTTGAGTTCAATTAGAAGCATCACCAAAAAGCTACAATTTAATTTTAAGTTTCGAGACGGTTAGTCCAAATAGTAAAGAGTTAACTAATGAAACATTAAATGCCCATCTCTCATGTTCCTGATTAAAACTTAATCTCTTTTTCTTTTCATGTCCCTTCCATTTGTCACTTGTGCTCTTCAACTTTAACATCTTTTTCACTTTTATTCATCTTCGTCTTTTCATTCCCCACGGTATTTTCCCTTCTCCCTTAATCGTTTATCAGAAATTCCCCTCTACTATTCATGAGCTTTTCACTGCTGGGTATATATATATAGAATTACCAATTTTTCTAGAAAAACGGTTCTCACCAAATTATGTATATATACGCCAATACCTATTCGGAGGGTTGTGATGATTGTATAATTCCCATTTATCCACTTACGTGCCTGCTGCATTTTCGAAAGATAAAATATAGGGCGCTCCTAGATCGATTTTTACGTAAGTTTGCATGGAGAATTTCTTGGTCATGTTTTATAATAAAAAAGATAAGACACGAAGTGTGTTCTATGCATTTTTTTTAAATTCCATCTCTCCTGGCCTTTGCAGTCAACTTCATGGTGGTGGATTTGATTTTTTCATAAATTTCGACTCGAATTTCCTATTTGTTATCGCTATGATAAAATAAAAGACTAACATCGGTGGGCTTCAGATTTTTTTGCTACTGTAAATTATGTTTACAATTTCACCATTACCATCCCAAGCTTTTCTTTCAACTTCTGACTACCGGCACGGGCATATAAGGAGAATTATGCGTTTGATCGCGATCAGCTAATTTTGAAGATGTTTTAGAGCTGTGTGCTTCCGAAATGACAAAAAAATTATTGACCAAATTTTAAACTTATATTCTTTTATCAATAACAATTTTTCAAGTGTTACTATGTCGCCTATACATTTTTTGGAATAGTATGAAAACAAAGATTTGCGGTTCAAATCGCAAAAAATTCAAAGGATTTAACGGGACAGACCTAGTTAGAATTTTCGAAAAATCGATTTTTTTTTATTTCATTTTCAAAAAGTAGAATCTCTTACGAACATTTTCCGCCCAGGTAAATGTAAATCGGACCATTATTCGCCGAAATACAAGACTTTGTAGCACGTCGTGTCTGAGCCATAGGTAAGCAGGTAGCGGACTTCAAGTGCGTTTTTCTCGAAACCATGTTTTTGAAGTCGGTGATCACTGTAGCTCGAGAACGGCTTTACCGATCGGGTTGAAATTTATATCACTTCTTCTATACATGGTAGTCCTCCATATGAACGAAGGATTTTTTTTTGGATAATTATTTTTATTTTTAATAGCAAAAAATGGAACTGATATTTTGGTCAAAAAAACACTTTTGACTTTTAACGGCCGCCATTTTGTGAAAAATGGAAATTTTTCAAAACCCTTCGTTCAACTGGAGCATTATATCATTAACTAAAAATCCCCTCCGTTTTTTTTGTTTCAGATGAGCCGTTGCAGCGTGAGCTTGATCACCGCAAACCGTGTTTTTTTTTGCAGCGTCCTCGGCAATTGACGGTCACCAGCTTATTTCGATATGTATTGCGTTGAAAAAATTGCAACATATACATTACATATGTATCTTTTAAACGGAAGAACTTTTGTTGTGAATTATTTTATCGTTTGACCAAAAAAAAATCGGAAAAAAGGCCTTTTTTTTGACGTTCCAACTAGGTCTGTCCCGTTAAGTAGAGAAGTCAGTCACAACTGGACTGAAAGTGCATAAAAAATTACGTTCCATTCGAGAGAAGTTTATATCAACAAATAAGTATATTAATTGCGATATTATTAAAATGCTTGAAATTCTGAAAATATTAAGTTGTTAGAGCATAAAAATATCTCTCATTTTTTCACGTTATATTTTGAGGGTTTTTGTTGAAAAAATGTATATCCATTCCTATTAGGCTTTGTTTCTAGTGAAGAAAATTTAATTGAATGAAACGAACATCATATTCGTTTGTGGATTGCTCACAATGCAGTAATTATGACGTTATTAAATTTGTTGCCCCGATGATAAAGGCTTATGCAGTAAAAAAAGATCAAATACCTAGTTCGACAAATCCGGTATCTGTACAACTAAATATTTTTCTCATAGTTCATAGTAAATCGACTAAGAGCTCGAGGATAAAAGTAGATTTATATTTTCATTATGGATTTGTTAATTGCTGTTGATTCGTTTCGTTCGTCCTAATGAGCAACGGATATAAAAAAAACTTTTTATACATCGCGTGGAGCGTTAATGGGAACAATGGGCGCCCGTACGTACTAAATTCTTCGACTTTTTAATCCTTTTTTACTGTTTCCTGAGTTGAGAGTCCTAACACGGGTAAGCGCCATAAAACAGCTTAGCGAGACCTTAGCTATCTCTTTTTTTTACCCTTCATCCTATTTATCGAAGAATTGTAACCTCACGATCTTCTGACTTCAACATCCTCTTTCGTCGTCCTGAATTTCTCTCCCTATCCTTTTCTACTCTCAACCGCCCGTTCATTTGCTACTGAGCGGGCAAAAGATTTAATCGACGAGATACAGGACGATTTAATGCGGTTTTTCCATCCCCCTCGAGCTCTCTTTCTATCACCGCGACTCCGTTATTACACTGTGCTACGTTTTCGTTGCTGGCAAAGAGACCGATATCGCGATTCAAGATTGAGCATCCTCCTCGATCCAGCCTCTCCCTCGCCCCCGGCCCTCCCATCATTTCCTCTCTTCGAAAATAGGGGGAATTCTCTCGTACCCTGTAGTCCCGCTCGTTTTCATCTCTTCGTTTTCTCGTCGTCGCCATATTCTCCCATTCCAGAAGACTCTCCGCTAACTCGACTTGCTTCCTATCCCAGAAAATTCTTCCAATCTCTTCTCCATTTTCTTGTCTACGACTCTCTTCACGTTGTTTTTCTTTCTATCTCACTCGCGAAAACTCTCCCTCATTTCTCTCCCCTCCCCCCTGCCACTCTCTTTCTTTTAACATGACTTTGTTTTCTTCCTCGAGATGCGAAAGTTTCCATTCCAAAGTTTCTGAGTTTTCCGCCGCTGGCGCGTTCTTGGGCTTCCTCCTAGTGCATCGAGAGAGCTTTCGATTCGACGCTCAAACTTCTACCCCTTTACCGTCATCAGCAAAGGACTTCGCGCTCCGTGACGTATATGAAGGTTAAAGAGGGACGAGGCAGACTAGAGCTTATTGCTGCTGCCTGTCATCTAATCATTTTTTAATAATGCAACAACGGCTTAGAATGAGAAAATGAGTTGATTATTTGTCATTCGTCATCTTAGTATTCGTATTAAAATTATCGGAGAGAAAATCGTTCACATCAAAGGGGCCTTATCATTTGGAATTTTACCAGACATTTACTGTAAGTCGAAAGTCGGAAGAACCACAGAAAACATCAATCAAAAAGCTTGGAACACACGTTGTCTATTTTGAATTGGTATTCCATTTGTAGAAATTGGGTTTTTCCTAAACTCTTCTCATTCGAAATGATTTATATCATTTTTTTATTTTATTACCTTTCATCGAACCTTAATTTATCACCTTTCATCACTGGAATTCATGATATTCTTTATTGTTAATTTGGTGTGTTTTTTTTCATGCCACCCTCCGACATTGATAGAAAAAACGTTTCAAAAGCGTTAAATATGCCGCACTTCGAATGAAGAACAGAGGAAAATAAACTTTGCCTTCTTTCCGTTCATTTCGCTTATTTGATCGTGGGACTGATCGAGGGGTTAGATAAAAAGATCGAAAAACTGGGAGCCATCTCGAAAGAAAGGTGAGGAATATTGGATAAGGGAGCGTGTGCCCTGCGGCGTTGGGGAGACTCGGTGCCATATTTAGCCGCAGATACCTAACGGAATCTGAGATTGTTATTTAGGACCATTGCAAGGGCTATCCATTGCTAAGGGGCTCTCAAGATTCGAAAGAATCGAACGTGTTGCTGGTTAAATATACGGTGTGAAGTGGCTTCAAGTGTTTCTATATTCTCACAAGTATCAATCGTTTTTCGAAGTTGCTGAATGATCCGAATGAACAAGTTATTCGCCTATTGCCCTTACGCCTTGAGTTTATTTGAAATTGAAAAACGATTCTCTGCATCAAAATTGCATGAATGAATGAAATTGAAATTTACTCATCCAATTTTATTTGATTCTCAGTCTTACAGACTTTAAAGTCTTCTTTCTCTTATCAGAGATTTCAAATTCTTATTCAGTAATTGGAGGTCCTCGAACGCTTTGTTATAACAGACTGGTGGTGACATGACTGCTTCGCTCAATATTGTGTATAATATTGTTTTCAACAAGGTCTCTGAGAATAAATTCTGAGAGAACGTTTTTCCTGATATTCGGAAAAATAATTGGAAACAATTATACCGAAACGTTCTCGTCCCAACTAAAAATTAGTTCAATGTTGCTTGTCTGAATGATTTAAATGATTATTTAATTTAATTTTTTTCTCCATTTGTTTTATTCCCTTTCGCTGCAAATAAATTTTAAAAGCAGACATCGCCATTGCATGGATATAAATTTTAGCTATGAATAACTTCGAAATGGGTTTTGTATTCGCGATTATCACCGTTTTCCGTCGCACGGAAATAATTGCTATTTATATTTCAACAAACGTGTGTAACGTTGTGGTTAATCGGGTGTGTCGAATGTTCAATACGCGGAAGGCGTTAATTTTGCATTGAGAGTTAAAATTTGGTCGTGCTCGCTTCTCCGTCAATCGATAATATTATCGAATTCGTTGAAACCTTCTTTTTTTGAAACATATTAGTTTTGGCAGGAAAATGGCTGTTGTACGCGTGATTAAATATTTCAAGAGCACTTGAATCGAACGATCGTTCTATTAAATGTCCTACGATGATGTGAAATTGTTATGCTGCTTCTCTGCATTATCTGTCGACAATATGATGGTCCTTTTAATGGGTAAAACCACTGTAGAATTTTTGAAAAATCGATTTTTTTTTATTGGATTAAAATATACTTTCAACCTTCTTGAATATGAGGCAAAAAGGTTATACCTGAAAAAAAAAATTTTCATTGAAATTTCGGGCTCTTCCCCGAGCGCGTCGGTCATTTCAGTACCACGTTTCAAAACTTTAAATACGTTTTTCTCGAAACACGATTTTTCAAAACGGCACGCAGCATAACTCCAACAATTATCATTCTTTTCATTTGAATTTTTGACAATATCTTAAAAATAACATTTCGAAGTGAAATACGTACGGAATTTTCGATAAGTTCATTTAAACATTTTTTATCAACAAATAATTACCCCTTTTTTCTGTCGAAAATTGAACCTCTTCATTCAAACACTCGCCAATAATACAAAAGTGAATATTTTCAAAATCCCCTACGTACTTCACTAGCTATGAGTGTCTTGATTAAGGTTTTTTTTTATTCCAGATCAGCAATTGCATCAGTTACATTGCATGCCGCAGAGCGCCTCGAATTCAACAAGCCTCGCGAGAATGGCTCTGGTGTCGCCACTTTTAAATATTTTTTAATCGTAATTTTTTTATTGTACAGTTAAATATATGCTTAATAATTCTCCTGAATATTATTATTCTATTACCTTTCCTTCCACCCGAAAAAAATGGTCGAAAAAAGGCATTTTTTGAGGCCGTTACAGTGGTTTTAGCCCTTGTGTCAGATTACTCACACATGTTTCCTGGCCTAATAACGTTTTTGAAGGATGAGCAGCACTTTTATTTTCACCAATCGATGATCGGTCGATTGCACCAATTACAAAGTATATTTATAAAAATTTTATCTTTATTATTTTTTGAGGTTTACGCCCAGGAATGGTTTCTTATTCGACGTTTCGGCATGAATAAAAATAAATACAAATAATTCATCGAAAAATTTACTTAGCTTAACTTATTAAAAACCGCCTTCATGCGGAGTTGTCAACAAATGCAGTAACTCAAAACCGTCTCAGAGGTTAATCAGCGTCCTATTTTTATAAAACAAAAATCCTTCATTTAAAACGGATGAACTTTTCACGAAGATATTTCGTTAAATTTGATTCTTCCTGCGTCGGTATATTTTAACGTTTTAGTCAGGATCGATGGATACAATGTTTATCTAAGAATTTAAATTTTATGGAAGGATATATGCTTTCATAATAAAAAATTTCGAGCGAAAGAGTTTGCATTCGCTCATCACGGTCTCTATTTCAGCCGGTTCCCACGGGGCCATATAAGTTTTGTCTGATGAATATTTTAACCAGACTGCAGCGTGGTTTATCGAGTTATGGACGCATACGCCGCGTAAAAAAACAAATATATGTATATTAAACTTCAGTCGTTCGCATCGCACGCGCATAGCAATGTGATACAAAAAAATGAGATGGGAATTAAATTTTTGCAAGTGCACGGATGCGAGTCTTCTATAGTATATTTTCTGTTCTGTTTATTTTTTGCCTCGTGTCTTCGTGTTCTATTCCTGCAATCTGTGTCATCAAGTCCACAGAGGAATCGCACGTTCTCAGGCGTGAAAACGAGAACGTACAAATACATGTTTATAACAACGTTGGAAAGCGAAGTTTCGAAGCCGCGGTCGTATCACTCATGTACAATGCTTTTCCTCATTTAATATTATCTGAGAATTATCCTGTGCACTGAAGACAGGTGAAGGATTTCGCCAAGAAAAACATTGCCTTATACGAATGGGATGGATCGTTAAATATACAAATTCCCCTATAAATATGGCATACGAATATAGATGTGAGTGGAAGAATATTGGCATTTAATTTCGATATCGAAAATTATTCCTTAATCAATGGAATTCTCACAAAAGTTTTTTAATACCGAACATCAATGGCCAGCAACCCCGACCTTTTGAGGAAATCAACTGCTATGTATATAAACGACTGGTATTGTCCAATTAAATTCGTCTGGATATTATTCGACTGTCACGATATCCGATAATGCAGCATCGAGCCAGGGTCGAACACGTCTCTTGGGTGAAGAACAAGTTGACCCACTTAAACCTCTTGTTAACGTCGAACATATCCAAATTTGAAGCTTAGTTAAATGTAAGCAAATTTTACCCAACTG
The DNA here is from genome assembly GCA_963989365.1 of Rhimphoctona megacephalus. Taxonomy (NCBI): domain Eukaryota; kingdom Metazoa; phylum Arthropoda; class Insecta; order Hymenoptera; family Ichneumonidae; genus Rhimphoctona; species Rhimphoctona megacephalus. Next base: position 13,243,997 of record OZ022420.1, on the reverse strand, counting down.
CAGTTAATGGAGCGATAATATTATTAACGAGGTAAGGTTTTATTATGCTTCTTAAATTATGATATATGTACATATTGTAGGAAGTTTGGAAAAAAGACGATTCCTTAAACAAAAAAATTGAAAAATGTAATAGCCACTCTTTAATTTGGCCCTAATTGCAAATTGAAAAATGTGAAAATGAAACGCTGATAATTGATTTGGAGGAAAAGTTGATCACTTTCGTGTAATGAAACGTTTAGACGTATTTCCTGACGAGATTGCGTGAGATATTGCGTGAGATATTGCGGCGAGGAGCCCACAAATACTACTTTGTTTTAGTGACGCATGCGCCAAAGAATATTTTTAATATGAGTACAGTTTTTGGTGCAGCAAAAAATTGTTTGCTTTTTTTGCGCTGTTCGGCATTAAACGTGTGGTGTAGAGTGAGTAATGAGAATAATTTTGACCTCGAAAATAGATGGTTGAAAAAATGGATAGTTATGCTAGTTCTAATAGGACGCTGAAGAGGAAGTTATTCGCTTCATTTGATTTTCATTTGAGTTTATGTAAAATCTACATTGACGTCAACGTTGATTCTTTTACGAACGTGCGTAACTCCTTCAATAAAAACTACAATTTGATTAAATATACTTTGAATTAATGACTATAGCTTACAAAACTCGATCACATCTGTAAACGACTCAAAAGAAATCGGTTTTCAAAAATCCCTCGTAATTTGCGATTACGATTGGAATATTCGGGAAGAGGGTTTTTTTCTCAAGTCAAAAATAGGTTGGGGTTTTTTTTGTGGCCTTTATAGACCTGTCCTAAGCCACCCTAATTTCGTCGCTCACATTTATCTATGTTTGATATCGTGTTAAGTGGGAATTGAGGATGTGGGATAGGTTTCGGACCATACTAACCGAGGGGGATTGTTCATCGAACGTATCACAATATCGACCACACCACATCAAATACATCACTCCGTAATCCTCAGCTTTATACCTTTGTTCCAATTTTCCGTCTGTGCATCTTAAAATAAAATAGTTTTTTCAAAATGGATTGCTAATACTGATAGTCATCGTGATATTCACTTTTATTTAACGGATAAACAAGACGATATACATTTTTCAATTTTTTTTCTTCTGCTTTGGTGTGTGTGCAACGTTCCCTACAGTAAACCTCAACTTTTTGATGATTTTGTAGCAGAAAATTTGCCATAATCGTACAATTTGTGATCGGCAGTAAAACTTACGGCGCACCCACAGAATTTTATGGTACAAGCGAGCATATTTTAACCATATTAGATGTTTCCCTGGGGTGATAGAAATATTTTATGATAACGATAATTCGAAAAAATGTGGTTCTATTTACTATATTTTATTAGTCGATTGCATTAGGCGCGTATATTGGCTGCAATAATGATCTTCGCAAATATATGTTGCGTATTTGTTACCAGAGAATAGTGATATCTTTAGTAAAATGTATAAAACCTTTTACGATGAAAATAGTGCACTCGATTATGCTCATGGTAGAAGGTACCAATGTGTATATCGATGTAACTTTTTTTCACGTGCATGCTAACCATGTTTATGTTATATTGTGTTAATAGTCACTACCATGAGATATTCTAATGAGGCCTACCCATTGAAAGTTATTAACCACTATATAAATGGTGAACAAATGGTTAAATTCACAAAAGTTCGATCCAATAATAAATATCCTACAGCATATCATATTTTTTACATCAATAGCAACTTGCTTATAGTGTTGCTTCAATTATTTGCTCATTGTTAGAGGTTTTACTATGGCCCATAGCACTTTTTAAATAACACATTTTTACACACATCATTGGGATCTTATGTTTAAATAAACACTAAAATTATATTTCAATTGACTATAATACAATTACCCTGACAATTTTCTTTAGTAAATTTTATCATACGACGTCCAGTCACACGTGTTTGATGTAGATAATACCATTGATTTTTCTCTCAGTGCGTCTTACAGTTTCACACAGCCATGGGGACTCATTCTACCGGTGACAAGATATCCGATACTCACTCTATATTTGCTCGTTCAAGTACTATATATATTGGCCGATGAGGAGCACTCATGATGGGAAGTTCTCGCGTCGCCGAGGGCAGTCTCCTGTCAGAGAGCGGAAGCAAGTGCGGTGTGCTCGCACAACCGCTTTAACCCTCTAATTACCCACTCGGCCTAATTGCCCGCTTGGGAAAGCGAGTTGTCGTATTCGTCGTTCAGTAGCACTGTATATAGACCTTGAAAATCGGTCTTCAGAGCGAAATTAGATGGAGAAGTATACACGTGAAAGAAGAGAGAAATAGAGAGATGACGGTGCGATAGTCTAAGAACAGAAGCGAGAAAGACAGCAAGATAGAAGATGCGAATATGTTCCTCGAAGCGTCGAATACCGAACATTTTCGATAATTGCTGCTAATGAAGGTGGTCTATCCTAAAGATTCAAGCTAAATTGGCTCCTGCGTCTATTGAATTTCTGAACAATTCCGTATTTTCCGTCCACTCCATAACTTTCCTAAAACGTATATAATATCCCATTTATCACTCTTTGTTTCATCTTTACGTATTGTAGAGTTAATTAAGATACTTGTTACTAAAATTTAATCGACGTCTTACCCCGAAGTTGTACCCTCTTGGTAGCTATAGCTTTACTGCCTTGATACTTTTTCAGTCTTCTTGGCTAAATATTTTGTTGAATTTTATTTTCTTCGTAGTCGTCTGTTATATAATTTAGGACTTCACTAATTTTTTTCCCTCTACTTGTAAAGCAAGAAATGAAACTATTAGAGAATGTAATAATAACCACGAATTAACATAAACATAAATGAACGTTAGAAAGTTAAACATTTATGATAAAATTCTCCAAAAAAGTACATACATCGTACTTCTTCGAAGACCAGTCATGCTTTTAATGTTTGCCCTTTCATGGCTAATATTCCCTTTCAGGGAATAAAAACGTTCATGCTAATTTCACTTGAAAGGCTTGACCTCATGATAATCTGATAAGTTCAAATTTATTCGATCTTGGTTCACTTCATGCATAATACGCGGGATTACACATTGCGTACGTAATTAGATTAGCATTAATCCCACAGTTCTCGGAACATTTGAAGTGCATCATCTTTTTATAACGCCTTTTCCCTGCGGCATAAAGCTTTTATAATTTGTGCGTTCTGCTTTCTGGATAAATATTTTTCATTTGAACTTTCGTTATTAGTTAAAGAAAAAAAAGACTGACCTACGTTTGTTTATGTCAAACTTTATTACGGTTGAAAATTGAGCCAATATTACAGTGCCTAGATTTTGTGGTAATTAATATTCTAAAAGTGTGTTTGAAGATATAAACGAGAGGAAATCAATCAAAATGAGTACGTCTCTGTTGTCCACAGAATAAGCTTATTATCATATTTATGGAATTAAAAAGTTCGAACAAACAAGTGACTGAGGGTGCAGCTAATATCCTCCAACTGATACCACAGCCTATTTCTGCCAGGAAACGTTGTGTTACACTTGATAAATCATGAAATGCGTTAATTAAAAACTTTAATCAGTTTTGCCGCACGCCCTATTCTGGCGATGCACGCGACTAAGTAATTTTGAAAGTTACATGATTCCTACACTCTTGGTATAACTAACGATCTGTGTGACTGTATATATTGCAAGAAAACCCTTCTTATTGGATGGCAACTCTCTGCTTCTTCCTTTCGCTCTTGGTATCATCAAAAGAGATGAAAACGAACAAAGTTTCTCATGTACTGGAACAGGGAAATATAAATTAGAGCACACTCCGAGGCAAAAGCGATTTGTAAAATTTATTTACTTTCAAGGCGAGATGAAATTCTGGCGATTAGTAATGAGCTTAGTGCTGGATACTTTGATTTGAATAATTGAATATTATTAGTGCTTTGACATAAAAAAAAATCTGTGCAAAAAAGTGTAGAGGATAATCTTTTATTTTCTTTTGCTGAAGCATTGATCTGATGAAATGTACCAATATAACATCTAATAATGTTAGTTTCAATATCGTGTAGAAATGTAAAAACTTATGAAGCAATGGAGAAAATGGCTAATATAAAGTTTGGAGTTTTGAAAGTACAACGTTTCCCACATCGGCTAATACTAACTTTTACTTTCTATCGTTATATCTCGGAAACAAGATGATCGAAATACTAGTTGTTTTTCGGCCATTTTCGTCATATGTTCTTCTGTAATTGAGAATCAAAAAAGAAAATCTACAGAAAAGGTTCAAAGTTACCACGAGCGTGAAATTTTCAATTGCGTCCCGTAAGAAACGCATGTAAAACTGTGGAATTTCTGTGATGGGAAATGATTCAAATTCGGAACGGTGAATCCTTAAAAAAATTTAGCAAATAATCATACTGAAAAAAATGATAGAAAAATGCTTTGGTTAAACAACCTTAAATTTGTATGAATTAATTCATTTTATCTTTGCGTAATTTCGTCTGTGTAGGTCGAGAATATGAACATCATATTTTCATCAGATACCATTCTGATGAGTTATTAATTATTGAAGTTGAGGAATAATTGCAATTAAAGTACGTATATACTCCGTGTAGAATGTTCATTGCGTTATTATGCTGTAATGTAATATCATGTAAAGTTACGGTTGTTCATTTCTAGCCATATAGCACATGGAGTTGATGATCAATCTCGTTGAAGGAGAAGGCGACCTGTTTTAGGGTTGTCAGCGTTGTCAGTGAAACCTCGCGTGGAAGCGTTTCTCTCTCTCTCTCCCTCTCTCTCTCTCTCTCTCTCTCTCTCTCTCTCTCTCTCTCTCTCTCTCTCTCTTCATACAGTGGTGACATATGACACGAAGTTCGATCATCTGCTGCCCTAGTATATAATTCACAGAGTATCTTCTCCATGCATGGCTCATAGAACGGACATTACAGGCATAGCTTGTACACTTTATGATGTTGCAGATAGGGGGGGATTATCTCGGATTAAGGTAACAAACGTGTAATCAATACGATCTTGAATTTGATCGAGTGATATTTAACTTTTTTCTCGCAGTATCAAAAATGCTAAATATCGATGCGTTTCGCACTTTTTTACAATCTCTGCTGCCAATCGGTAACTTGGCGTCCTATTGAAACGATATCAGGCTCATTCAAAAGCTGACAAAATTTGCTAAAAATGACCATTTTGCTTTTTTCGAATCGGTTAATTCGCGTTCGTAAAAAAATCAAGTGATGCGTGTCAATTGGATGTGAATGTATTTTTATTCTATTTTTATTTCACAATAGCTCTTTTAATTTAATCGCTCACTAGATATCTATGTCAGCGTGATTCAGCAAAAATTAACATTCTTGTCGACTTCATTGGCGGAAAAAAGTTGTCAATACAAGAAAAAGAAAGATTTCGTTGCATTCAAACGATGCAAACTTCAACATCACGCTTCGTAACCACTATACCGATTTGACGACACTAATGGCATGTGATTAACATGTGAAAAAATTATTTTTAAATGTGAATTCTGTATATGCGGAAATTGAAGCACTTTAATATTCTAAAACGGAATGTGAGGTTTTGACACGATCTGTTGGAAATAATGGTTCAAACACAAGCATCGGAATACGTTCGTCGGTTGGTGAATAAAGATCCTCAGGAATATTTTAGATCGGATAGAAGCGATGGTGGATAGAAAGAAAGGTAAATTAAAAGATTCGTGCCCATGTACATTTTATCGATTAAAATTATTTTAATACAAGAACAGTTATAATAAAGAGATTAATGAAAATTGAAGTTGGAGATTTTCTTTTAATGAATTAATATTAACACGAGAATACGCAAATAGTTTCGTAACTACATACAAACCATTCATTAAGTTTCATTATTTCCAAATGAAAATTCTCTATGTTTGAATTTGCGGTTAAATGCATGCACGCATGATTAGTTTTCCAAGTTTTTATATTTGCGTTTTTCTTGTACGTCATATTTGAGTTTTCTATGGAAAAATATATTGCGAAATGCAATATTAATAATTTCACGAGCTTCAAAATATAGCATAAAATAGGGAATGAAAGATGTATACCAAAATATAAAGATAGACGAACAGTGGATTGGAGAGAGAAATACAAAGAAGTGAATGAAGAAAAAAAGGAGAGAGGGTGAGATAGGGTTGAATGCGATAACTGGGACGAGAGAGTTTGCTTACAGGCAAGTCTTTTGGTGTATCTGCGAAAATGCAAAAATGCAAAAATGTACCATCCCGTTCTCTTTACATATTAAGTAAAACTGGCGTCGACGTTGTTCACATTTCTCGTTCTTCCGGCTCGACGACGAAGCGCATTATTTTCTATTATTATTTTTTTTTGTACTGTTCTCCGTTCTCCACCGTTTACGCTCTCTGATTCTTTTTACCCTTATCTAACGGCATATCCCATCGTCTAAGGTTTTCCGGTATAGAATCAACCAAAAAGTAATTATAATTAATTATATAATAAATAACGCTGGCGTATCAAAGAATTTTCATATCATCGCTTAACCCACTATAATCGTAACACAATTTTTGGGTATCCTAAAAAATAATTATAGTTATATTAATCTCAGTTTTTGTTGTCTCACAGATAATTGTGAAAAAAAATCAGGTCTTTGATCCTACAGTAATTATAATTACATCATGCACTGAAAACTCGACGTTGCTCAATCAACTAAATGGCGCGTTCAAAGTGAATAATATTTATTTCAGCCAGAAAATTAAGTGGCTGGAACAATCAAATATTCTGTTGGATCATCAAAATGTTTTGTTCGCCGCCTGTTATTGATTCAACAGTAGAACTAGTTGGGTCAATCAAGATTTTGCCGATTCAATAAAGTCAGTTTCTCAGTGTGCCTTCAATGATTCAAAATTTGTATTTTGAAAAAATGTTTAAACAATAATAATCTCAAAAATTATAAAAAGTTTCGACTTGTTCAAAGTTTAAGTTTTGCGAAGACAAGTTTTCGAGTTTTTTTCAACAAATTTTTTTTTTTAACAACATGGAGAAATTTACGAACAACAACATTCTTCGAGAAAAATTTCGTCTTGCTGCAAAGTTTAAGTCTTGAGAAAACGAGTTTTCAAGTTTTCTTCCAAAACACGTTTTTTTTTTTAACAACATGGCAAAAATTATAAAAAGCATCATACTTTGCGAACCCTTTCGTACCTGCAAAATTTCGAGAGTCCGTACATACCATGCGAGTGTGTATTCCGCTTCATCCTTAGTTTAACATTTTTTTCCGTTACCTCATTACCGCTTCTCTCATTCGCTTCGAAAAGTGGCAAACCCTCTTTCTCTCTCGTCCTTGCTTTTTCTCATTGACACATACATTCCCAAGAGTGGCTTGTAGTAAAAGAGAGCTTATGTTAACGAGGAAAACGATTCGAAAAGTTTTTCTTGAATCAGACGACGAAGCTCAGATTTTATATTAAGAATGCTGTTAGAAAAATTGTGAAAAATAGTTATACAATATTGTCTAGTGCTTTATTTTTGTTTTTAATTGAAAATGCAATAAAGAAAATAAATCGGCTATTGAAAGGATCTTTTCATATTAAGTTTATTAATTTTTTGTATTAATTGCAGTCATTTTGGGTAATTTTATTTTTTGCGCTCTTCTACTATCTCAACTCTAAAGAAGTGTCGTTGATTCATATTTATTTTTTCAATAATTTCAAGCGTCAAGATTTTTTTTCACAGTTATGACTACGTAAAAAAATATATATGACAACGGTTAATAAACGTTATTTTTCAAATTCTCTTTCATGTCTAATTATTGCAGGTGCATGAGAATATGGCATACTCGAGCGGAGAGTACTCGAGCGAGTAAACAGTGCATGTAGCTAGATTGAGACTGCACTGCAGACTGGCTAAAGTGGAGTGCACACTGAGAAGCAATGATAAAAGTTCCAGACGTTAAAGTATCAGAAGTTTTCCTGTAAATTGAACACAACCTTGCGCTGCTTTTCATAGATAATGTTTCTGAAAGACTTTAACTTTGGAACTATTATTTTAGCTCTTAAAAACGATCTCCAAATATTAATCAGGAAAATGTATAATGAATGTTTTTATTGGGTGATAGAAAAAAGTTTTACTTTAAATTCCCATATTTATCGCTAGCTCAGAATAAATCTTGCAGTTCTTGTTTTGGAAAGTTTGTAGAAACATAAAAAGTACAAATACACAGAATGCTTTGAAAAGAATATGGAAGAAAGGGCACATTAAGCTCATTTAAGATTTCGCTGATTATATGAGCTTAATGAGATGGAAAAATGATGAATATAAAAGCTCATGAGAGTGAGATATACAGTATAAATATGAGATCAGGGGTTCCTCTCGTTTTCATGAATCATCAACGTGCATACATATACACTGAAGCGGATGGGAAGAGAAGTCACGACGTTTTCTGATTTACCGAACTATAAATATCTCTAATCTCTGGGAGCGAGAAATCCGGCTCGCTCCAACTTCTATATGTGCCGCAGGAAGATCCATGCCTATCTGTGCTTTTTTATCCTTCGTGTCCGACGTCTACCTCCCTAGATTTGCTTCCTCCTTTTCTATCATTTTTTTGCAACTTTATAGGGTCTTTTGCTTCTGTTTCGTACGAACGACGGTGAAAAGGACAATAGCCATAGCAACGGTATATCACATATCGTCGACTAATCCTGAAGATTACTTCGATATAAAAATGGACGAGAGAATATCCGTTATGACACTGTATGATTAAGTAATTCGTCTACATGAAGAGCGATCGTTTTCAAAAGTGAAAATATTCAAAACATCATCACAGACATCGTTGTCTAACTCACAACTACGATATTGATGCACACAGACGCTTATATAATCATGGGGCTTTGGAAAAAAGTTTAGAATCTCTAGAACATAAATAGAATACGCGATTTAACGTTCACATCGTTTTCATCGTTATTTGTTGTGCGCAATCGTCCATTTGATGACATTTTTCACGGTTGTGCGATCAACGAATCGTTTCTCCTGCACCACTGACCTCGGTCTCCAATTTTCACACTTAAATTGATAACAATCAATAAAATCATTCAATAAAACCAGCTTTTATGGTATAATTTCAATGTTTCGGAGATTAAAATTAGTGTAGATTGAACTCTCTGAATGGCAGGCCAAATAAAAACGTTAATTGGACCCAGTATTAATTACGAGAATGGAAGAAGATTTTTGAAAAGTGGAGTTAAATAGCATTCCTCGAGTTTTATGGCGTTTTACGAGGACATATCCGTGGAATAACTTTTTTACTTCACTGTTCGAAACTGTCGTTGACGTTGAACATGTATTTGAATTTTGTTTCATAATCAATTAGAAAGAGGATCTAGAGCATGATTTAGATTATGAAAAACTTGGAATATGCGAAATCGTGTTAACCGAATGAAAAGTGTACAAATTATCAATTTGTACCACCACCAGTCAACATGACTATACGTTCGCGAGAATTCCCAAGTTTCAAAATCCTCGAGCTCGGAGAGAAGACTTTGGAAGCGAAATCAAATAATGAGTAAGCAATGTGAAAGCTTCTCGTTTGTTTAGTATTGCATGTAAATAAGCTTACGCGGCCATTAAAGCTCTTCTCTCGGTGCCTCATTGAGTTGCTTTAACCCTTACGGTTATAACTGATATGGTGGTTAGATCCCATTTTTATGGAACTTCTGAAAATATAAATGTATACCGTCAGAGTTAATATTGTATTAATGACCTAGTCGATTAACAAAAAGTGGTAATTTTCAATTAATAAAAGATCGGTTGATTTGTCGCTGGTGTATCTTTCTTATTGGCTGTGTTTATCAAAGTAGTTCGAAATCCAGATTACCTTTAGCATACAATTACGAGGGTTATACTGTCACGAGTTTTCATGAGCTTGCATTGATGTTTAAGCGCGAAACTCTTTTCGCGACTCAGGTTGTTACTTAGTCACGTCATATATACTATAGAAGGTTTGGCCGCTCGCTGGTAAAACTTTAGTCTATGAAGCAATGTGCCTCTCGCTTGAGGCACATTGAGGGAAAGTGGGAGTGGAGAAAAGTGAAGGAGGGAACGATGAAGAAGGCGGTCTAGTGGGGTCACGGAGCAAAAGCGCGAGCGATAACGCGACGAGCCATTATCGTGTAATTACAAAACTTAAATTCTAAGTAAAATCGCCTCTAATTAATGTTAACGACGTCCGTTCCTCATTACCTGTACGAGCCCAATATACGTATTTAAAAGTATATAGTCGTCGGGGTTCATGGTTGAGATCTCATCTTTCCACGACCTCAGTGGTCTCCTCATGTTTTTCCTTTTAACACGACTAATGAATTTATAGCAATTCATATTCGGGATGCTTTTGATTACTCCTGACTAGAGCATACAACTTATTCACTTGAATTGCGAAAGATTGTATGAAATCAAAGAAAATTGGTTGGGAAAAATCACGCAATTATTAACTTTTAGAAGTTTCTCTAAGTAAGTTTTCGAAACAAGATGGGGTACGAGGTTCTGAAACAAAATAGACTATTTCAAACTTTTTTACATCGATTTTTGTAGATTTTACAAAGTTTTAAGACTTTCGTTTTTCAGCCAAATGCATTTAATGTACATTTCGTAACTAATCAATATTATTATAAACTTGCCGACTATTTCGACCGAATTATTACTTTTTTGCAATCAAATTTTATTCATATCCTTTTTTTGGTCCGGAATTTGATATCATTCACATTCTTTTTTTAATTTTATAATTTCCTGCGCAGTTCTTCCTTTTTATGGGAATGTTTTTTCCGTGTGTAAATAAAAGTGAAAGCCCTAAAGATTCGCCTATGCGATCATTGGTTGAGGCATCTATTCTCTGTCACTGAATGCATTGTAAGTTTACATTTAGTATTTATTTTCTACAGATACATAAAGTGATTTTAAAATAATGCTGTTGTTCATCATTGTTATCAAAAGAAATAGCATTCACTAACGTTCGAGTAAAATAGCCTCAGGGTTTAAGCAACGGGTTGTAGTACGAATAATATTTTTTCAAGGATCCTTTTGCTACAGAAAAACCGTTTTCTTTTGTAATACCAGTATTATATTGCAAAGATAAATACGTTAGAAAACATTAACCGTAGACGGAAAATGGAATTGTAAATTATTTTAATTAAAATTAATTATTTTGAAGACACTTTGAATACAAATTGTTAAGAAACGACATTACTATCAATTATTTGTAAGCAGTTTCGTTGGAGAATATCTGAGCCAAGGAAAAACACTTAGACAAGTACCTACATTTTTTGCCTCGTTTCCGTATTTTTCCCACAAAAATCAATCAAAATACCCTTTCTTTAATTTATCGTAATTTTCAATTATAAGTAAAATTCTTTTAGAAAAAAAAATATATATATATGAAAATGTTCATTTGTTCAATTTACATCCAAAGGGAAAACCAGCAGTATCAATCATGAAATATCTAGTCAAAAAACCGGAGTTCAAAATAAATGTCATTTTGGATTTATTCATATAGAATCAAAACAAAAATTTAAATATAGATACGACAATGAGACATTAACGAAATGAATACCAGAAAAGTTATAAAATGCAATTGGTATATAAAAATATAAATAAGAAGGTTATTGAAGTCTAACATTTTTCAAATAGTCTCTTTCGTCGATTTCTTCTCTTTCCGTGTTCTTCAACTTCATCCTTTTTAACTTCTTAATCTTTTTTTCCGTCTCATTTTCATCTAAGTCCTCTTCGACGAGGATGTCTCTCTTAAATGTAGTAGAGTCCTTTCTGTGTACTTTCAGGAGTGACCTCGCTGATTTATCGAGATCCCGAGGACGTTTCCATCCTCTGGCGCGTTATTCGACACCCAAACCTCCTTCACATAGTCAATCACTCTCGATGGCATCCATTGTACGTCGAGCTTTCGTAGATTCATTATCTCACTTGGTCTCATCCTCTCATCCTTCTAAAGTGTTCTACACTCTTCGACAGGATCCTGCAAAACTTTTACTCTCTCTCGACATTTTCTCGTTCCACCTCGCTCAACCCAGAAATTTCAGATCCTTTTCCAACATGAAAACATCATTCGATCACATTATTATCAACAGATAACAGCAGAACTCTTTTTCTCTGCAATATCGCTCGTTCTCCTGTCGTCTCCTGTGCTTTATTGAAGTTTATAGTCCAGGACAACCAACAACTCAACATCACCGATATTGCAAACAGTAAGTTGAACAATACAAGAAGTCAGTAAAACATTACTCAAAAGAATGAGACTTCACTTCTCGTATTGTTGTTTACATTCTAGTCCAAGATAACAACTTGAATTGTTTGCCCATATTAGTCTGCACTATCCCAAGCAATTGGAGAATTACTTGTTTATCAAACATTTAATGAATTGTTTATTGTTTTTCCTTCTGTCACGCGCACACACCACATTCTATCATCACAACTCTTTTCGTAACACACTTACGGAAATTGCATGCAAATCTCGATAGGGGTTTGCTACGTAAATTCGTTTTTTGCATATGAGAACAAATGGGAAGTGGTAAAATTTGACAAAAAAAGAGTCGTTCGTAGAAACCTGGATGAGAGAACAGACGTATGTGGGGAGTGTTTTTTGTGCTGTTTTCAATTTATCTTCCTATGTTTTTAGTGTTTTTTTTCATTTGTAAATATATGTATACCCATGTGAAACCGTTCGATTTTACGACGCCGGGACTAAGCTACGTATTTTCTCTTGAGGGAGGCTTGAGGGTGTGCTGAATATTTCACGGTTGCATATGTGCAGCTTACAAGGCTTTACGTCTGTCTTGCGATACATCATAATGCGACATGTATTCAGATATACGGAAGCAAAGTGGAGATGCATATGCACAGGGTGTCTTAGAAATCATAGTAAATAATATAAAATTATAATCAGTAATAAGTTTGGAGTCGAAAAATTCATTCTCAAACAAATCTTGACTCTGATTTGACGAAAAACTTCAAGTAAATGAACTTCATTCGGTCTTAAATTTGAATTGATATAGTTGACTTTTTGTTTTGGTATATCCTGTATATATGAATGGAAAGATTGTGCGAGAGTATTGGTATAGGTAATACGAAAACACATATGTATTATTTATGTATACGCGTTTATACCGGAGGCGAATCCGAGGGTTTAGTGCCATATAACTTCTGTGGATTTCACCGGTGCTGCCGCTGTTCTAGCAGTATCTGCAGAAATATAATCCGAACAGTTATTGGAGCCTTTCGAAGGATTTAGTTCAGATCACTCTACTTCCTCTGTCTCTTCTTCCCTGATTACTATCTTTCGTTAGAAGAGACATCCGGATCAATCGTCGATGAATCAGTATTTGCTACAACAGTGTTGAGTCTTTCTGTTATCGCGTCTATTATCTGTTCCACATCCGTTAGTCGTAAGTTTTGATATAATCCTGATATAACGAGGGTTTTACGAGTAATGGAAACCATGTAGAATTTTGAGTATTTATTTCGAACTGGATGTATGTGATCGGTCTTTTTTTTTAAGCAAAACGTTGCGACTTAAAGTTTGAGTGTCCGGAATTCATAGGTTATCTAGTTGAATATTATTTCAACCAAATTATTTTTTTTTTAATTTTTTACCTGCACAATAATGGAATAATCAAGTGCCAAAAGTGTTGCTGATTCAAAAGGCTGCATGAAAAATAGTACATTGTTGATGTTTTGCATACTATGAAAAAACAACCTGTTTGATTACTTCGGATTATTATAACTCGTTAACAACATTCTACCTGTAGGAATTGGATGAACTGGAAGTAGTAGTGTGAGATTCTATGTGGGTGTGAATGGCTCTCGTATGACGTGCGCATCATCGAGTTTGCATAATCACCGTTTGTCGCGTTATGCAAATGTGCCGCTTAAATATATATATATATATATATTCCGTGATACCAGGAACCAAGGAGATCGTGAACATGTGAGCGGTTCGATAGCCGCTGGAATATCGCTTTAAGAGGCATAGGAAGGGATAGTGTAAAATGTATACAATACCGAGTGACATCGAGAGAGAAACGAGAGAAGCCAATCTCAGCTTTACTTGCAAATCTACATTCACTGTTAATACAAGTACATCGTATCTGCATATAATCGTAGATTGATGTATCCTTGCGTTAGGCAGTGATGAGAAATTGGCAGGTTCCGCTTTCCCTTGATGGTAATTTTTTTGTTCTTCCTCGTGAAAGGAGCAAGATAATAGCAAACTATCCAAATTGACGTCCAGTAACGTGATATATGATACGATTAAGGCTGTATTGTTGTCTAGAATCCTGTTTTCCTAGATGAGTTTTAGGAGAAAATAAATCTTAAACTGTTCGAGTTTTCTTTCTGAAGTCATGTATACATATTTAGTGATTCTTTAAGAAAGCGTACAAATTTTTTCGACAATAAAAAAAATTATTAAGAACTTTAGAGAGGTTTTTTCGAAAATATGCTTTTTAAATTGGCGACCACAATATTTCGATAACCAGTCGGTCGGCTGAGTTGAAATTTGGCACACGTCTTCAGTAGAGGGTTTTTCAGCAACGGTTCCATAATTGAGTTGAAATAATTGCTACTTTTTTCTCTAAGACCAGTAGAAGAAAAAAAACAGAAAAAATTGATAATCAAAGTTTAGCATGCCGCCGTTTTGTGAAAAAACGTGTTTTGTGTCTGGTTTTGGTACAATTGCTCACAACACTGATACAGATTAAGAATACATTCAGTTTTTATATTTCGGATGCATAGAACGTCAGGCACGCTGGTCGCCAATCGTGTTTTTAAAGAATCTATAAACACGTGAAAAAAAAAAAATTTAAAGAAAAAACTCAAACAGTTTTAGAATTATTCTATTCTAAAAATCACCTCTGAAAACGGCAATCTAGACAACAATATGGCCTTAAACAATTTACATTTGATTAAAATCTCAGATGCAGGTGTTTCGTTTTTTTTTTATATGCGTACAGATAGGTAGGGACGGTACTAGTATCATGATGGTTGACATAGGGATTAAAGGAATTTCCACAATACAGTGATTTTTTTTATATAAGAAATTATGTGAGAAATGAAGCGTGTTGGAACCACCGTGCTTTTAGCTATGTTGACCTCAATAATGGGCTACAAAAGTTTCTCTCAACTTTTCTCCGTGGAGCCGCAATATGTGGCACGCAGTATGTCATAACCAGCAGCTATAAACGTGAGTTTCTGGATCCACGAGGGAATCAACAAAAAGGACAAATTGACGAGACTTGCACATGGGTTGGTTTTTGACAGTAAACCATGCAACAGGAAATGAAAGACTATGAAACAAATAAATGCGAATAAACTTCGGAGGTAGCAACTTCGTGTGAACGGACTCCAAGATGAGTTGATCGGAAATTGTACGTTAATTTTATCCACCGTAAAAGTTTCGGTGTTGAATCCAATCACAATATTTATGGAGCCAAAAAGAGATGCAGTTTGTTTTTTAGCCTGTGAACTAGGATCAAAATTCGTATACGCTTTCTTTTAATTGAATGTTTTTTAACATGTAATATTCCCTGAAAAATTTTACTACGTGTATTATCAAATTTCAAAATAACGAAGATTCAATTTTCGAGTGGTAGACTACAGTTAACATTAAAATACTTTGTTCAAACGTCATACGCGCTGAATATTAAGGGGTTATATACAGTTGGAAGGCCAAAAAAACTCGTTTTTTTACGAATTTTTTCCGGATAGGGATTTCATTTGACGAGGAAAAGCATAAGGAAGTAAATGGAGTGTCATCCTTTAACTCTTTATCGCAATTTTTTATTTAACAAAATATTGCTTCAGATAGCTCCTGTGATTGATCTCCTGTAGGTCCTCTAAAAAAAGGCGTCTTGCGGTGAGCATGAAATCTCCCGTTTGGATCAGCTGAAATTAAAAAACCAAAGAGATTTGTTTAGTGGACAGATAAATGCTGGGATTGGACGAAGGAATAGTTGGAATTTCCAATTTTGATGAAATGACGGCTCCTCAAAGACGAAATTTCAATTTTTAACCGAATTTTGGTCGTTCAATGGTTCAAAAAAAATAGAAATAATTTTCGGAAATCTTACTCCTTCGTCCAATCCCAGTAGAATATATCTGAGAAAGTTGTGTTAAAATTGCAGACCGATCGGTTGAGCCATCTTTGAGAAATCGTGCTCACCGACTTTGAAAACATCGTTTCGAGATAAACTCGTTCAAAGTTTCATAAGTGGTGAACACATGGATAAAAATTTTTTTTTACAACTTACAAGGAGTCATCTATTCCAGGGCCATAAGAAGTTCCCTCTGCATCATCAGCAGCTTCCAAATTGTTGAATTGCAGTCGTCGGCGAACCATTCTTCCTTCGCGCGTGCGCTCATGCGCTCTTAAAATAGAGATCGCGACGCGCTCTGCATCCTGTTTTTCGGCATAGGCATGGGCATTGGGCCCAATCGATAGACCCAGTGCACTCATATAATATAATAGTGATGCCGTACCTTCATTAAAGGTGCCGGCTGCCATGTGAGCTGCTATTTCCACTATTTTTGAACCACTAGGAATTATTTTCGGTGTGATTTTCCAAATCAACTGATTATAGCTTTCGTTGTTATTTTGTGTGAAACCACCAACACATCTTTCAAGCAACTTTTCATTGCTCAGATCCGTGTAGATCGGAAACAGAGTGTCAGCAACATCTTGTGGAAATGGAGAATAATCGTGTTTATAATCCGATAATTTATTCGAAGCTCGCGCTCGCTGCCAACAACACCATGACTCAGTTCCGACCGGGCATCTTTCGTGTTGAGGATTTTCATCTGTTGAACAATAATGGTAATATGTTGCCCATATTGCATTATACATATTGTCAACGGAATCACAGTGCCTCCTGATTGCCAAGCCATAATAAACAGTCAATTTATCGATCAGTTTGGCTGTGAGCTTTCCTTTTCCACCAAGTACATTTTTTTGCATTTTTTTCCCACTTTTATTTACAGTCATCTCGGTATTTTTTTTGACACAGTCTCGGAGTCGTGAACCCATTCTTTTTTGAACGTGTCCAATACATTCTTTTTTTACCACTTCGTTGTTTCCGTAAGGCACAGCTTTCAAAATCCCCGAGTAGGTTTTCGAGTCACCGTCGCCGATGTAATTTTTGTATTGGACGTTAAATTTTTCCATTGAACGCTTGAACATTTCTACGACCGCATCGACTTCCATTTTTCCTGAAGAACCGTTATGATTCGCAGCACAAACATCTTTGTGATCGTCATACCATTCGTTGTACTCTTCAGTGTCGATTTTTTTTTTCCAAACCTCGCATTGATTGCAGTACGAACTTTTCACGACGATATCGATAATTTTCCCCGTATAATAACCGATCAGTGATGTTACTCCGTATAAAGAAGTAAACCCTCGTTTTTTCCAGGTTCCATCGCCAGATATTGTCAATTCTTCACAGTTTCCATCGCCTCGATTTTGAGCAGACGCTTCTTTTTCTTCAGCACAAGCTTTTTCGAAAAGCTTTTCGGTGGCCATTTGCGTGCATGAATGAATATTTTTGACGATCAAATCGTACGTAGCTTGCATCACAAAAGGTGGCATGTCCATCAATCCACAAAATTTCGCTGCACCTTTCAATCCTATTCCGAGAGTTCTCATCACAAATAAAAATCGTCTGTTTATCGCGTAAGAATGTTTGATGAAAGGACAAGAGTTTATGGCTCGAGTATCGCACTTATCACACAGAATGACGATTTTAAAACCGAGTCCTCGTTGTGCAGCCGTTTGAAATTGCACTTTTCCTTTGCAAGTTTTACACTGGACGTATTCACTTATCGCTGCGAAGACCGTTATAAAATTGAAAATGCGATATTCAATGGAGGAATCACGAGGAACTAAGATCTCCTTCTGATTTTTCAATTTTTTCGCGGATGTACTGAAGCTACTTTCATCGGCCTCGACTGTTTTTGGATTGTACGATTGTTTTCGCTTTTTCCCTCTTGAAATTTGCGTCTTGTCGGATAGTCTCCGTTGTCTGGTACACTTGTAAGGCATTTTTATTCGCAAAACTACGAAAACGGAGTAAAATTTGAACGCGCGACTTTACACTGTGGCAGAGCTAGTTCGACTGACAAAATTCCTTTCTTCGGTATAAGAAATGACCACGCTTAGCTCTCGCATATACCATGTATGCAAAAACAATGAAAAGGGTCACCTCAGGCACGCGGGCCACAACAACCGCTGCCGCTCGGGCCGTTCGGAGCGCGCTTACTTTGTAATGCTCCAAGCGTCCTTTCAAGTACGCATGTATCTCTACGAATATTTGCCGTATCGCTTTGAAAATTTCAGAGAATCTATTTGAATATATGTAGACTCCAAAAATGCAACAAAAAAAATCGATTTTTTGAAATTTGAAATTAATCATAAAATAGCATATAACTCCGACATTACTTGCTGGATTAATTTGAAATTTTCAGAGAATGTACTCAAATGTATGTACATTCTGAAAATGCCATAAAAAAAATCGATTTTCTGAAATTTCCAACTATATATAACCCCTTAACTGGATACGCAATAGAAAAGCTCTTTGGTTTTGCTTTTTATTTAGATATTCATTTCATCGCTTCTTTTATAACTGCAAAGATCCTTTTGTAACGCTTTTCATCGGCATCGACAAGAGAATAAGAACAAGGCGAGAGGGATAAAGTTGGAACTTGGAGAAAGTGCAACTGAACGATGGGTAACATGGTATAGCGGTGCGATAATGGTTTTTGTTGGTTGGTTGGTTGAATTCTCAACTGATGCCCAACGGCGCTTCTGCCGGAAATAGACTCTATCGTCGCGTCTCGTTATCGTTCGCGATAGACTCCTCACTTGACTCTGTCTCTCTTTGTGCATGTGTCTCTTACGTATACACATAAATATATATAGATGTATATTTTCTATGCTTTACTTCAGACGTTGGAAGTGTATAACGAAACGATAACGATGGATCGATCTCACGCGAGAAAATGCATTTCCTTCAGAGTGTGAGTACACGGACGCCATGTGATTTGTTTGGCAAATGACGGTAGCCATATTTTCTCAGCTTGTGTTCCTCGAAAATAAAAAAAACCCAATTTTTTAATGACCAAAATGTTGTTGCCATAGCCAATAGGAGATAATTATTTCAGTGAACCAACGTAAAACACGATCCAATGACAAATATAAAGTTTCGATAAGAATATTTCAATTTGTATCGCTTTAAAAAATACGAATAACAAGTTCAAATTTATTTAAACATGTGTCTGTTAAGCTTGATCGCATCAATTACAAAATGAAAAATAAACAAATAAAATTTTGTCCCGAACGAGTTTCGCAAATTCCTTTTCAAATATTATTTTAGTAAATAAACATATAAACATGCGCTATAAATAAAATTATAAAATTTTCAATTAGATACCGGTTTGTCGGTCCTAATATTGGTTCCGTTTCAATCCGTATCAGATATTCTGCGATAATAAATTCTATATGTTATGGACCGCGGGGGTTCTGCGGAAATGTCATTACGTATTTGTAGAATTGATTGACGTAATTAAGGCGACGTGCAATATTTTTATATAGAGTAGAGTTCAATATAGAGTTATAATCGGCACGTATATATTTCCATTATTTTGGAGCACTCGTGCATAAAATTGATTGAGAAGTCTGTTTCCAAAGTAGCGTTGCTCATTCCATTTTTTGTGCTTTACGTGGATTCTCACTCAAAAATTTCCACTCAACTTCCGTTATTGCTATCAAAATATAATTATGCAATGCAATATAATTACTGAATATTTTTATTACCCCATGAGTGCTGCGTCAAAAGCATTCTTATGAAACTTTGTTATCAATTAGTTCATCATGTGAATGGAAAATATAATACGAAATAACGTTGACTTAGAACAGGAGATGTCGCAGTAGGTCGGGGTATGCATTTTTCAAAATTTATAATTGGCTCGTGTGTGTCAAATCAGCCATCGATAGAATTGACGAATGGTGGAGGAAGGTCTTGTATCTCTGTTCTTTCGGCACAAAGCAACGTCTACGATTAACTTCAATTACATGGAGAGAATTTTATACGAAAAATTAGTATGTTCACATTGCGGCGTGGTACCATGTCGACCATTGTGAAGAAATTTACTATGTTTTTCTATTCAAAACATAGTAAATTTTGCTCAAAAGCGATGACATGGTACCACGCCGTAATGTGAACATAGTAATTTTTCGTGTAAAATTCTCTCCGTGTACTGCTTGTTCATCTTCATATTTGCTTCCATCCCTTTCATTTGTGAGTATTTTGCGTATGTCAAATTTCACGCTGTTCGTCTTCTCTGGTTACACATTGACGGATGGAAGCGTTATGATTTGAACAACGTGAGATTCAATTAAATATATGTTCCAGCTCATATTTTAAAAGGAATTAAGGGGCCAGTACACTTTGGAGCCACGAAAAAAGGCTATTTTCGCGATTTTTTTTTGAGGATTTTATAAATGATATGAATATAAAAGTTGTTGAGCTTGATAAATAAAGTCTTGAAATACATAATAAAAAAATTTTTAATTCATTTTTATTCATTTTTAAGTACAAAAACTATAGTTTAACGTAACGCCTCAAAAATAGGTGGGCTAGGTAGCTCCATCACAACTCGGCAACAGCTTGTCTGAAACAAAAAAATCAAAGTCCATTAGATTCAGTATGACACCAGCTACAAAATGACCCTTAGATATAAAGTTTTATCAAAAAATAAAAAAAATGGCAGATGAAAAACGAAAAAAGTAAAAAAAACGCGTTTTGTCGCAGTTTTTCATAAAAAAAAAGAGTAAAAATCAAAATTTTAAAACCATCGAGGGTCATCTTGTTTCGAATCATGTTTACAATATGTGGTTCAAATTTCAAGAGAATCGGTTTATTAGTTTTAGAGATACGATAGAGTTAGATTTTGAAAACGTTGTTTCGAGAAAAACGCGTTTGAAGTTAATACGCTCAGGTAGACGAAATGAGGTCCTGATGTTCAGGTAAAAAAAAAAATACTTAGAGAGCTCGGATTTTCATAAAATTTTGACACAATATTTCTGAATGTATGTACTTTCGAAAACAGTAAAAAAATCGATTTTTTGAAATTTTCAAAGTGGACTGGCCCCTTAAGAGTCGTGGTAGCGACTCGAGACAAGTACATTAACAAGTGAGTTTCTACAAGACACTTTTACAGAAAGCACCGCGATTCTAGCTGTTTTCGCAAATTGTTTCTTTAATATTTATTAAATGACAGCACTTTGAAGTATGACATACTTGGCATGACCGCGTTTCTACAGGTTTCAAACTGTCACCGTTACAACTGTCACCAATCAACTGTCACGAGGATAAAAATATTGCACGATATTTTCACGAGTAAACTGTCTCCAACTTAAACTGTCGGGTTATAATTGTCACGGAACACAATTGTCACGGCTTAACTCTCCCGGGTCTTTATTGTACACGGCATAATCGTTACGTGGCAAAACTGTAAACGTTCAAACTGACACGAGTCTTGACTGTAATCAGCACAACCTTCACGTGACAGAATTCTCACCATCAAACTCTCACGGTTAGAAATTGTACATGTAGCAAGCCGGTGACAGTTTCGGCTCGTGACAGTTGAGCGGTGTTCAGTTTAGACGGTGTACAGTTTCGCCGGTGACAGTTGTTCAATTTAGGCGAAATTTTAACAACTCTACACGCACCAAACTGTCACCGCATAGGGCAGCTTCACGAAACGCGCGGTACGCGGCTAGTGTACCGCGCGTTTCGTGAAGCTGCCCTATGCGGTGACAGTTTGGTGCGTGTAGAGTTGTTAAAATTTCGCCTAAATTGAACAACTGTCACCGGCGAAACTGTACACCGTCTAAATTGAACACCGCTCAACTGTTATGAGCCGAAACTGTCACCGGCTTGCTACATGTACAATTTCTAACCGTGAGAGTTTGATGGTGAGAATTCTGTCACGTGAAAGTTGTGCTGATTACAGTCAAGACTCGTGTCAGTTTGAACGTTTACAGTTCTGCCACGTAACGATTATGCCGTGTACAATAAAGACCCGGGAGAGTTAAGCCGTGACAATTGTGTTCCGTGACAATTATAACCCGACAGTTTAAGTTGGAGACAGTTTACTCGTGAAAATATCGTGCAATATTTTTATCCTCGTGACAGTTGATTGGTGACAGTTGTAACGGTGACAGTTTGAAACCTGTAGAAACGCGGTCCTGCCACATACTTTGATTCAGAAGAAAGGGAGAAAATGATATGAATAACGATATGATTGATGGACCCTGCTTTAAAAGTATTTTTCAATAATCTCTTTCAACAAAGGATGTTTGAACATTTTTTTCAGAAATATTGGAAACGTTAGTTTTCGATATTGCGAGTAAAGGTGAAGCTCGAGATTTTCCGAATGAGGTTTAAAATTAAAACGAGAAATTCACCCGATACGAAACACCGATATGAAAAATTGTATTTTTTAATATGAATGTGGGATTTCAGCAGTATCTACTTTTACTCTCACAATTTATAGGATTTGATATGAGCACGGAAAATGGGATGAAATACATGGGATGTTGGAAGTATGATGGAATATCTTGCATGTCTATAAATCTATACGCATTTACGAGATGGTTTGATAATGGACGAGTGAGCGAACGAGCTCGAATGGTCACATATCCGCTTTCTCGTTCGCTCATTTTGCGTAGTGACCCAGTCAACATACTCGTTTCGGAAGAGGTCAAAAGATTCGTCATTTTCTGGTTTGAATTCGCATTCTCTTTATTCATTCACGCATACGGCTTCGTGATCATTTTGCATCGTTTCAGCAATCAAAATGTGAATAAAATCTTTGGAGTAATTTTTTTCAACGTCCATAAAACTTTCTGTGGCGATAACTTTATCAGAAACTTAAAAAACTTTCGGTCACAACATTTTCCAGTTTTTTTGTAGCCCATTATTCGAGCACTCGAATTTAAATGAGCTGTAGTGAAAAAGACTTTCCATTTTATAGCAAGCTTGAAAAACAATGTGAATTTCTTCGCAATTTCCGATCCTCCGGAAATCCGAGTGAACCTGGTCGGTTCATTTTATCCAACTTCCGATATGATTGCCGTGATTCACATTCCAATGACATTACAGAATAAACAGCTCATCTACTCGTCAATATTACGATGATACAAATATTTATGCAATAAATGGATCGATCTATATTTATACATCCGTTTCTGCATGTTGAATTTCGCAGTAAACCGTTAGTATTGGATCGCTGGTTGTCAAATGTAGCAAATCATACATGAAGTTGTATTGCATAAGGTGACATGACAAAATGCCGATGGGAAAATGCTGATGACAAAACGCCGCGTGACTAAATGCCGGCGACTATGGGTGAACATGATTTTTAAAGATACCATCGTGTTCGCGAGAAAAAATCACGTAACATTTAAAAAAAATAAATTGTTCTACGACCATTTTTAAGTAAGTTATCAAATTTGTTAACTAAGCCGCTCGCGCGTGGCTGTGGAGCGAGAGGGGCTACTCCCAACACACCGCTCGGCCCAACACGTATTCCGATCGCCGCGCGCTCAGCCGCGCGCCGTTGATCGGAATACGTTGATAACTGTGATGGCATAATTCCTCCTAAAGGTCCGTATTTTATTGAATCCCGTAGCCGGAAGCGTAGGGAAGGCTAACGAATTTGAATTTTGCAAAAATCTTAATTACAACAATAGAAAATTGAAAAAACGTAAAAATATCCATATCTTGGGCTGTAATCAAGATATTGCAACTTTTTTTTTAAATTGTTCGTTTTTCAAAAACGCATTAGATGGTCCAAGGATTTTCCGGATATCTTTGTAACTTTGGTCAGAATTGCTATTTGTTTATAAGCAAAAATCGAAAATCGTCAAAAAACAGTATTTATTTTCAACGAAAACAATTGTTTTTTCCATGTCGCTTGTGCACGATGACACAAAGCTCCTCTATTTTTTTCTACGCTGTGGGCCTTCGTCGGGAAATTCTATTGAATGCCAAAGTTTTTTCGATGATCGCAGATTGTTGCTAAACTATATCTCGCAGATCGATAAATCTAGCACGATTCTCTTGGGGTTCGGCTCCCCTACATCATGTATGAACTTCAAACCGATATGTTGATAAACAATCGATTGCGGTTGCAAAAATTAAATTGACAATTTTTTTTTTCATTTGCAATTAACCGCTTAATTAACAATGCTAGCTCATTTTTGTATAGAATCTTTTTTATAGAGGACATTATGATGAACAACTTTTATTCGAAACTTTTTTCGATAGGACGCGTTCCAAAAAAAATAAAGCAAAAAAATCGATTTTTTAATTTTCAATAATTTTTTATTGCTAAAATGCAACTCGGATTTTTACGAAAACTCAGGGCTATATTCCTATAGGTCCAAACAACCTATAAAAAAAATTGGCCAGAGGCTGGGTCTCTTGAATAGGACTTTTGCTAAGGTGACTGGACTATTTTGTTTAATGCATTTTTTATTTTACAAATACTTTAAATCGGGAATTTCGATTTGTAAGTGATATATGCTGTTTGATTCGAACTTGTAAAAATGAATGACGCGTTCGTAAAACAAAGATTTCTAATGTAAATTCAATTCCAAATATTTGCCTCTACAATATGGTTTAATTCCAAATAAATGCGAAACGGAAGGTGAATTATACCGAACATTAGCATCCAGGGATATGTTCAGAATTATATTTTTACACGATGGAACGGATTATTTTTATTCCAGAAAATTTATGCCGTGTTTGATTACATTTCGGGTGGCGCAGTTTTTGTAATGTTGGATTTGGATCGTTTACTACCCCCTTATATTCATACGATACCCATTTTAATTGCGTGTTATTCTGTTACATATGTATAAGTACAAAATTGTAATAGAATGATAATATTATTAAATGCGTTTAATTGAGTACAGTGTAATAACTATCGCATAGATTATTATTATGAATGGAGAGCAAAAGCTTATTGAGTCAGCCTGGCTCGTTTGTAATGAACTTTAGTTCATTATCAACGTGAGAGAAGCCACTGCATTTCATCCTTATTAAAGAGCAAGTTCCATTTTAATTGGGACTTCGTTCTCTGTGGCGTGACGTTGCGAACTTAATGAAAATGGGTGGGCATTAGTGCGTTTTATTTTACTATTTTCCCCTTGTTTTTTGTACCCCCATCTGTCTCACGCTCATCACTTCATATACGCACAACCACGAAATGCTCGACTCCGTCTCGTTCCGTAGTTCTCACTTTGCCTTGCGTTTTATTTGCTACAACGAGCCAGGAAACCGCATCTTTCGCACAAACGTCATGACTCCAGTTATTTCTCTGGTGGATCCGACCGGAAAGTTGGGAAATGAACGTTTATAGCACATACGTGTCGTGCATTTCAATATATACGTCATCAGATGCACGTTTGCGCGTTCACGTGTTCTAACTAGCGCTCGTCTTCTTTAATATTTAAGATGGTTTTCATGATTAGAAAAAAGAAAAATTTTGCTCTGTCACTTATTTGGGATGCTGTGCAAACAAATGTGATACTTTCACACGTTTAACGTTTGTTCGCACCATCGAAACTATCGTTTCAAACGATGGTTTTACCATATGGTACTATAATGGATCTTCATTCACCAGTGAGTTCTATTAATCGATAAATTACCTCTGATTGATTATCAAATTAACGAGGCAAAAAGGATGTAACGAAATATAAGCTTCATGAACATTGCCTGACAGCGAAAACTGCATCCATCATAACAACGCGGTATACACGCATATTATGTGAATTAAATATTTCGTAATATGATCTCTCCTGAGAGTTTTGATTTATTCCTAAATTTTTGGCAGTTTTGATTGAGAGCTCATATTAAATTGAAGTTTATTTTCGGGTCCGATGACTATCTCTGTTTTGTGACTGTGATTTTTTTATAAATTATAAATCATCGATTGGTATGAAAGCCATGATTCTTTTTCATCTACGTGGTTTGGTAAATCTTACGTTTTCCAAGTATCGTGATTAATGTGAACTCGTTGTCGATAATCGTGTGCACAATGACGCCCTCGGTGCCGCATTGAGAATTGTTGAATTGCCGAGAAATTTCAGCCCTAAGCTAAGAAATCTGATGTTGTTTCCGGCATTGTTATCAGCTGAGTACTCCAAGGTGTGTCAGATGCAGCTGTTCCTTCGTTGTCATTCGAAATCGCGTCCTTACACTATTGCTGTAATCTCCGTGTGGTTACGATTGATATGCAACTTTCCATGCTGCATTCTCATAATGAATTAGTGATTTCAAGGCCCTTATCTTTATCTCAAAATACGGATTTCTCTATTTTACTATAATGGAACATCCATCCATCCTTGTTTTTATCTGGCACATCGAAAATCAATATCTCTTGCTAGCTTCAAAATTTTGTGTATAAGAGAGATCAACTGTATTTAAAAATTGTGCACGTTTTTGTTGAATGATTCAATTATATAAAACTGGTCGATAAATCATTTTCTCTGGTCTCATAAATTATTTTTATGTGGTATATCTAAAAATTATCGTTTTATATCCCAAGTGATTTATATTTTATTCTAGAACTTATCGGATTTTATAATACTGAAAGAATATGCATAGCACATGTTTTATGTAACCATGTTCACGAACTTGTAGACGGTGTCACGTGGAAGGGGAACGAGAGCTCAGAAGAGCTTCGGTCTTGGCTGTTTCGACGATCTATGTTTTCTCACTGCTAAATCTTCTTCCGTTGTTCTACAGGCTCTAGTTGTCTCGTACTGGAGGTACGTAACACCCGCTACACCTCAATATGGATGAACAATACATATATTGGCGAATATATGTATGTGTGTTCGTTATATGCATATATATATATATACTGTTGTACAGTTTTGTCATCCGCGAAGACTGAAAATCCCCGAGAACTTCGATGTTTCGGAATCCACCATGTATACACTGTCTGCTATCTCCGCCATTAAGCTTTATGGTTGTACGAAAGCTCGATCGATTCGACAGGTTACATAAACACCAAGCTCCACCTATCGAATCGCTTCGGTTGCTGCATTTGCCAATCACAACTATTTGACCGAACCATATTCATTTCTACTATTTCGAATTAGTAAAAGATTCACTTTTGCTCTATTGCTGAAAGACTTTTTTTACTTCGCACTTTATAAAAAGTAGTTCATAGAAAAATTGAATACGTTGTAAAAATAATGGCACTCTTCGATATCACTTTATATCGAAAAATTGTGTGAAAAACGTTTCTATAAGCTGATTATCAGTTTGAGTACGGGTTTTTTTGCATTGATAGTTAATTTGGTAATGGATGAAAAATTGTGGCTTAAAAACGTGTAGGAAGCATTACTGAAAGGGTGATCATTCCATTAACGTTTATGCATACTCTACAATATCAATGCTTATTCGCTCAGCCAATGGTGGAACATTGAAATTTTTTTGGAAATCGACAAGCAATAATAATTCGTTCACTTTGGCATCTTCTGGAAACACAATTTTACGAAATATCATCGAGTTTTAGATTTTCTACATGGATTCAAACACGGTCCAATGCTACCGTGGAAATTCTATGTTATCCTCAGGTATTCATCATTTCTTGTTATTTTCTTAGACATCTTCAATAATGTGATTGCTTCACGATATGTACCTAAGTAGGACGCTTCTGAACATTGTGTCTACATGTGCAAGGTTTCTGTTGTCTTGCTAGAGCACTCAGTATCTTCCTCTTTGTTAAATTACGTTGAATGTATTTCTGATTTTACCTACGAGCTCGTTTTCATTACCATTTGCTAATGTATGAAATTTCTGAAAATAGATCGAAACCGAACGGAACTGGTTTTGTTTTACCATACGTCAATAATGAACGTACATACATCGATTCACAGGTACCGATTTTCAGGGTAGGTTTTGTCGGACTGATCGTTTACGTAAAATCGACGAGCCACAACGAGAATGCATAGTAACAAATTGTGATGCTTCCCTGTTTCTAGCTTCCATGTCTACCATACTTCTGTGTGCTCCGCTGTCACTCCTACTTGTATACTATATCTAACACGGTTTTATTTCATTGTTCCGCCGGCAGAACGAGACACGAGCCCAGCAATTATCGTCCATCGACTCTCATACATACAACGCTGCAATACAATCGAGCCCAGCTTTTCCGACTGGCGTTTTCGACACACAGATACCATACACCTACCAAGTTACTCTGGTACATAGAAAGAGAGAAAGGGAGAGAGAGAGAGAGAGAGAGAGAGAGAGAGAGAGAGAGAGGGGGGATGAGAGAATGGTCTCGTCAGTTTACGGAAGACTAATTAAAGCGTATTCTCCGGGCAGCATAGTTGCAATGCGACCAATTGGACTGAGGAACATCAAAGCCGTAACACCATGCGTATAGAATCATAAGTACCGTACCGTTGTTAGTAATATTTTGGACGTTACGGGTTATTATTTAAGGTTCAGCTTTATTAGGATTATGTTAGAGTCAACCATTTTTATTTATTTAGAGCATCACAAATTAAATGTTCGACGAATACACTATCTTTTAAATTAATAACGACGTTCATAAATCTTAAATCAATATATTTTTGATACTGAAGTAGACTAGATACTCTGGGCACGCTGGGACGAAATTTCGATTGATTTGTTGAAAACTCTAGAGACATCGAAACCGTTTATCTGAAAGTATTCCTAAAAGTTCTTGTTACATTTGCTCTTTAGTAATATTAAACGCATTGCTTGCGGTGTAAATAGCGGACCTTGGAGACCATTGAGAAAGGTTGTTTGGAGGTACAAAAGTTGTCAGGACAAAAGTTAGTCAGTCGACGACCCTTTTCATTTCCTCTTCAGCTGCAATGTATTGGTATTTCCCGTCACCAGGAGTTGAACAGCATCGTAACTATTTGCGTTGAATTGACCATAGTTTTTGGAAAGAAGCAGGAGAACATGTGTCAGGATGTGGTGAGGTCAAGAACTTCCGCTTGTTCATTGAACGAAAATCAAGGGAAAGGAATTTAGTATTGGACGGGGTTAATGATTGGGAGAGCTGCTGCATGGTTGCGATATTTCTATAGGACCATGTTGCAGTGAAGTATGCCGGAGTGTCGTTCTTTCCTTTTTTCTTTTTCTATCTGGTACGACCGCGACCAGGGAACCCGAGGCGAAAGAGGAAAAGGTCAGTATCCGCTGGGGCTAAGTGGTCCAGAATACGCGACCACCGACTGGGAACTCGCGTAAATAAAAGCGAAGCTCTTGCGACAGGAATGGCCGCCGTAGTGGTCGCTGGCTGTTGGAAGGTTAAGAGGTTTTGGTAGAACCAGGCCCCAAAAATCGAACGAATACAGTAGGAGGAGCTTCCTGGACGAGCTTTGGCTACCTACAACAAACTACTCTCTGTCCACCTCACTGCCAGGAAACAAGATAAAGTGAGATGCGGCATCGTTCTCTACCAGTCACGCTTCGTGTACGTATTGAGTGACTTAACGGAATTAAAGCCGGAAAAGCGAGATCCGCTTGATTCGCATTTCTGTCTCGTGATGTCCTACCTTCCTTCCCCTCTTTACTCTTCAAATTCCATTCAGACTTTTGTAGCGTTCAACCACTTTACTGACCGCACGCTCATCCTATGACTCGCTTGGCTACCACAAGATTTTTGGCCCAAGGGTATTCAATGCATGTACATGAAGAATATGAGGGAAGCTTCGGTCAGAAGTTAAATACTATTTTATAGGACCCTTTGTATATACAATGGTCGGTATATTTTGGCTTTTGACATTTCCACGTAACAAAATTTGACTTGGTTGTTGAATTATTTTTTTTCTTTCGAAACTCTGTTGTCTCAATGTTTAAAAATATGGGCCTTCAAAAACTTGCAATTCGACTTAAAATCCTCTTAAGTGTAATCTTACAACTCGTCTTTTAAGCTCGTCAAGAATTCGCAATTTTTAATTTATTTTTCAGTATTTCAAGAATTTCCTTTTTTTAAATATCAAAGTTGTTAAGAACTTCGCTCCTATTCAGAAAAATTCATTTCATATCACGAAAAACTAAACAAAAACACAATTCTTTATTTTTTTTTGTAATGATTCGAGTTTTTGCTACACTTTGACTTTTTCAGTTTGTGAGCTTTTTTCAACATTTCTATGTCTGCAAGCCATACTTTTATGTTATGATATCTCATAACTATAAAATCGTAGTAAAATAGAAAGGATTGGAATTGTTTTTTGGTAGAAATAGCTGGAAAAGAAGCTTTTGAATATAATTATGTAGAAGGATATAACTTGTCAGGGAGTGGTAGGTAAATCGAAGCCATTCTCGAATACAGTCTGAAATATTGTTTGGGAGATATACTTCTTCCTGGATCTACGTTTCCGCGTCGATTCCACTATTTTCACAATGGTTGGCACGCAACGTTAACCGAGGACTGGGTCTCGTATTTTCTTTGAAAATATAAAACTATTCCCATTCGGGTCAGGCTTGTGTCTGAACAATACCGTACCTCATCTACTGGCCCATATACTGCTTATCTATGATCCTGCTTCTTCCATTCTGTTTGATGTATATGGGGTTTTTCACATCAAGTGAAAACGGTTCTTGGCTACATTTCAACAATTTGTGAATTTTTTAATTCACTTTGAAGGACATAGAAATAAACGATCGATTTAAAAAAAACTGTTACGAAAATATGTCGTCATTAACTATTTTTTCATAGCTCTGCCAATTTTTCGAGCTGTATCAATTTTTATTGAAGAAATATTCGACATAATGTGACAAAAGATTGTAGTAGCCTTAAGCCTATTGTTCTAAAATCATGGTGTCCAAGAGGGATTCTGCGATGTTTTCGCAGAATTTTCGCAGAAAAGGAAAATTCATCTTATTTAAACTTATTTTTTTTTCCTCAAGCCCGAAGGGTCCTATTTTTTCTTCACAATCGATGATTGACGATCGTTTCAATTGCCAAAAATTGAAATTCAAGTCAGGGAAGTTTTTTTTGTTTTTCAAAATCACTTACGGTTCCTACGCCGCCAAATTAAAATTCCAACGACATCATATCGATTTAAAGAAATGAATCATTCGATGCGAATAATTCTGAAGGTTAACATTTGTTTATTGTACTCAATAAAAAAAAGTAGGATTGCAACAAATATCGCTTATACGTAAAAATAAATATTGCCTAGAGATTTCTCTATCACCGTGAGATCCACCATATTTGTTTGATATTTTGTGTAATTGAGAGCTCGGTACAGTGCTATGAAGACATAAAATTACAAAACAAATGGGACGCATAACCACATTGTAAAGTTTGAAAAACAAAAAATAAAAATCTGATGGTAAATGGGAATGGGATATTTTACTGGCCGCAAGCACCGCGACTGTTCTCGACACGTTTACGAGGCGGCTGCCGCCGACGTTCTGCCAGCTATCTCGTTCATTTTTTTTTCTGAATATTTATCGAAATTCACCAAATTTTTAGTTTGTCGCGTCTGATACACTGATTTTTTGTCCCCTTAAATTCAGCTCTGTCTGACTCCGGTGAGAGTGCTGCGATTTTGTGCTATTTTGTGATCTACCAGTCCTTGCGTTACAACGAAAAAAGTTTCCATTCGTAAAATTTACCTTTACGGATATTAATAAACACGAATGCGATTTTTGTTCTAGTAACTACTCCATATGAGTCTGAAGACCCTTAAAAAAAATCTACTTTCGTTCATAGTTTTACGAAGTGTTTTACCGATTTCGTTTCGAAAAATATGAAATATAATCGTTTCGCAATAAATCTAAAAGAATCGTCATTTTTCATTTCCGAGCATATCCAAAATCATGTTTAAATTTATATCACAGAATTCATGGCTCCATAATGAATAATCTGAACAGACTTCGAGAGTCTGAAACGTCGAATTTAATAATGACTGATGTAACAATCAAATTTCCTTGATCTGCAGATTGGGTTCGTTCATTTTGGAGCGAAGACTGGGTCAGATATTTGATCGATTCTTTTTTTATATACACATTTCCGTATCAAAGCCTTTGAATTATACTCGCACCGCAAAGTTTACGAGTTCATTTGGCGATGGAAGAGTAAACGGGGGAGAGGAGAGTGTATATATCGCTTGTCCCCGTTAGGTAAATCGATCTTGTCCCCTGTGAGTCTCTCGTCAACGAACGGAGTGTGTATTCCAATCACTTTTGAAACGTGACATACAGTGGCACTGGAAACCATTAGATTCAAGTGCGAGTCGTCAAAGAGTATGGTTCTCCATTTCTGGTGCCCTTTCTCGTGTTTTCATCTCACGCGTTCGCTGTTCTCACATTCGAGTAATAGGTATGACGGTGTTATACAGAGTACACATAAAGCGCGGAAAAATAGACAACAAAAAATGGCATTGGTTGATTGGTATATCACATCCGAAGCGTGATATAGGACATGCACGCAATAGTCCATTTTTAAAATATCCGAGTAGGTGGTAGTCTAGTAGTTGAGAGAGATGGTGAAGTGATGCATGATTTTTTGCTTGCAAAGATTTTATCAAAAGATTTTAAAATCTTTGCAAGTGCAAAAACGCATGATCATGGAAACGGGAACATATGTTTTTTAAAATCTACAGCAGTATTCATTGTGTTGGATACATTATTATTTTCCAACTGTGAGCCCTACTTGTTCAATTCCATTGTAATTACGGAGTCTTAATTGCTCTAATACAGTTTGAACCACTGTAAGAAGCCTTAATTGCTTTTGCTGCAACTCCGCTGTTCCAAATAAGGATTATCTATTCCAGCTGATGCATAAATAACCTGCTGCCATTCTCAATACAGTATCATGCTAACTAAGTCTTAGTTGGCGCAAATAGATTATCACAGCAGTGTGCTAAATTCTTTATCATTCAACTGAGACTCGAAATTCAGTTCGAAGCATTATAATCTCCAAGTTTTACTAATTTCAAACGATTTCGATAATTTCAATTGAAGCTTTATCGTTCTATCGTGCAAATTCTTTACTACGCTGCCATCGTTGTCAGTATTGATGCGAGATAATTTTCAGTTGGCTAGTGTAACTTATTTCCGCTATTGATATTCTGTGCGTGGTCCGGTCGATTGAGCGCTGTACAGATCCATAAGAAGAAGGGTCGCGAACGACCTGAGGATGTGAGAGGATTGAAAGAAGTATTCCGAAGTTTTCTTTTTCGTTGCTCGACGAGAGGGTAAAGGAGGAAAAAGCGGAGGGTTCATTAGAGCACAAGATAAGAGTGTAGTCGGCGACTACGTCAATGAACCGCACGCCAACCAATCGACTGAACATCTATCCTCTATCTTGAGAAAAAGCAATGTACAGAAACAAAGGTAAAAACAAAATGAGGAACTTAACCGAGTAGCAACTTTTTCACAGTTTTCTCCCTCGTTTTTTACCACCCTTCTTTCACCAGTCTCCTACTTTCTCTTTAAACTATTAAATCGAATCAGCCATAATGCCGGAGGTAACGTACTTCTGTTTGACTTTGGTTCGACGAAGATGACAACGAGGACTGATTTGTCGCCGTTACCATAGCGTACCAGAATGAAGCAATCGGAACACCATACCATGAAGTTTCCTACTGCAAACGTCAAGCCCAATGATATCCTCGATTCAGCGCACGAAGAGAATCCCCCGTGCGTGCAGGTCAACGAGCGCTATATACATATAGATATATATATATATATATATATATATATATATACATAAACATATATTTATATAACAACGTTATTTATACAGTACATATATACAAAATGTACTACATAGGCAATTGAATGTAGGTTCGAGTTTATTAGCCATGTACGTGTATGACGCAGTTGAAAATACATACGTCCGCACTGCGTACGTCCTCTGCAGATCTGGTGATAAATGTTTGACTGACTCTGTCTGCAAATGACCGGAAAAGTCAACACTGCAGGGAAAAATACCATCAACGGGTTGTAAAAATTGAAAATTGTGTCAGCACCCTCCAGTCGTGGATCCTCGTACTACCGTAGATCGTGTAATCGACTTTTGATAAGTGCTCAGCTACAGGGTTATATAGAGTAAAGACTGCCGCAGCTTCAGATACTTCAATTATTAATATACGACAGAAGGAAATATTAAATGTTCATCAATATCAGAGAGCATCTTAATTGATATTAAGAAAAAAACAATTCTTGTTTCTTGATTGATATTCGAAATTATAATCCCAATATAACACAATGTTCATGTCCGTGTTGTGCTAAAAACAATATTATAAACAGAAGTGTGGTTCATTGCAATCGGTTGCCATCTGTGTGTATAATGCCCCGATATCAATGTTACTGAATGAGAAGGGAAATACAACATAATTGAGTGCTTACGGTAAGGGCGATCTGGTTACATTTTCAGTCATGAATTTCTCTATCTCTGTTAGAGTTTAGAAATCATGATTCACGCACCAGAACTTTGAATCGAAGCGTATCGTTATCAATCATTAGGAAGACAAGAGTCTGGATGGTATTTGATGATATCCATATCGCATATTGTGTTATACTATGAATAAATTTACTATACTATGCCTTCCTATACTATATCTTATTATATACCCTATTATTAAGTATACCTTACTATTATTATTATTATTATTATTATTATTATTATTATTACTATTATTATTAATTAAAAATATTATTATTAAGTATGCCTTACTGTACTATGAATAAAGTATGGGATGGCCTTGGGTCCAGGATCTCTATTGGCATTGTAATTACAATAATTCAATCGGTGTCTAGTGCAAACTCTCATACGTACACAATGTCCTGATTAATTGCCTGTTCTCTACAATAAGCATATTCTGACATATGTTTCGAAAATAAAATGTGCTTTAGATATCTGGTCTATTCTTTTTATATACATAAGCAGTATGTACAATTTTGAAAGCATACAAACCAATAGAAATGAGGAAAATGACTGTTTATCAAATGGTTTTATTTTTATTGTGTTGTTACAGAATTCGAAACTCAGAAGGGATCTATGAACATTTTGAAGACGAGGATGAGTTGAGGACTGGGCTATGAAGCTGATAACCATACCGGCCTTACTGGCCGCGGTAGTCATTAATCTTTTCCTGCCAAGCGTTAATGCCAACATACCAGGTGAGAAATATCATATATGCTATTTAATGAGGTTACGCACCATCGAATTTTACAAAAAAACATTCTTTACTTTCAATTTTATGTCGTAGTAAAGTATCGTCTTAAAAAGGTCGCTTAATTACTGCTGGAAGACCCTTGTTCCTTAAAGCAAACTTGTATTAATTTTTATCAGTAAGGGGCAAGACTTATAAAGTTTTCACCCGAATTTTCCTCGTCCTGCTAATTGAATTCTGATCAGATAAGGGATGGCCATTTCCTGAAACGAACTTCGGAGACAATAAAGAGCGACAATGATTTTCTTCAGAAAAGTTCACTTTTGGTTATTGTGTAAAAAATCATGATTTTTGACACAATAACCAAACGGAACTTTTCTGAAGAAAGTGTCTCTGAAACTCATCACCACCATGGTGGTGATGAGTTTCAGAGACATTGTTTAATTTACAAATTACATTGTAAATTAAAAATATTACATTGTATTTTGATAAAGCCAGCGCAAAAAAAAGTAGTCTCGCCGAGATGCTCGCCGAGAGTCCCGCATTGTCTGCTTTCCGGGACTCTTGAATTGATTTCGAGAGTCTCGCCGAGACTCTTTCCAAGACTTATGAATTATGAACAAATGTCGCCGAGACTCTTTCAAATTCTTTTTCGACAGTCTCTTTCCGAGACTCTCCTAGACCCTTTCCGATACTTTCTATTTAGCCATGAATCTTGGATAGAAAAATCTATCCGAGATCCATGGCGTGATTTTTTGAGAATCGCTGCAATATATTTTATAGTCCATACACAGTTTAAAGATTAAGAGATAGAAAAAACATCCTATTCTTTCAGGCAAGACAAAATGTTGGTATTGATCGGCATAAGATCAAACAACGCGATTTTTTATATCGAGATAAAACTCTAACTGGACTATATAAGAATCGGGTAGGCTATACGAGGACGCGAACGACAACAGCTCGATGTCGTCTACCGGCCGGAAGAACAAAAGTTTGCAGAGCTTCCAATTTTACTCGACAGGTGCCCTTCTTTCGCGTCCACGGATAGTCCGCCCGATTTCTATATAGTCTCGTCGGGATTTCGACTCAATATTATCAAATCACAGGCTCTGGTCTGCTACCAAAAACCAAAGATGTTGCAACCAATGCACTTTGTCTTGCCTAAGGCCTTGAAATAATTTTAAAAAAATTTTCACATCCAATGTCATTCATTATCACCATCAATCAATGTAAAGAGAAAAAAAAAGTTTTGGGAAATCTCCCAAAGAGTCTCGGCGAGATTATCGAAAAAGACTTTAGAAAGGGCTTGGAAGAGTATCGGCGAGACTCTCGAATCCAATTCAAAGAGTCTCTTGGCAAGACTACTTTTTTTTTTGCGCGGGAGATCACTAAAAATCATATAGTGTGGAATGCTTTTTTCCGAGATGAATTTTTTTATATAACTTTTGAGATTATTTTTATTCGTGCCTATCAACTGAATAATTGATTTATGCAGCCATCGCGTATAATGGTTGTAATATGCATGGAAATTAAAAAATGTATGAATGTAAGAGGAGATCAGTTTTTCATGACCGTAAGGTGAAATATCGAAAGTATCGAACACGGCGACAATATGAAAAAAAAAACGGATAGACGAAGGATAATATGCATGGATGTGTAAGTAACGTGAAGATATGAGGTATGGTGAAGAGTTGAACAGAGATATTAAGTCGACGGTATTTCTCAGTTTATTGCGTGACGCCAGGAAAAACAGGGCATATGTTCTTTACTCCAAGCATATGATATTAAAGTTTGATCCCTGCTCTTCCTTTCTCTTTATTTTTTCTTTACTCTGCAAGCTTTGATGTAACTTTCTCACTTTGCCAGCTAAACCAGGAATACAGTGAAAAAACTGTTAGTGTAGTCTGGTTTATTTATGAATACCGTTTCTTTTAATACATGGCAATATACTCACCTAGAAAATATAATAGGGACCTTTTCAGAACGTTATCAGGCTGCCTCATTACTGCATAAAGGCGACCTGATAGCGCCCTGAATTGAAATGTAACGACTCGAATCATCATGTCCTGATCAGGCTATCTGGCTGGGCCCTGGTCAGGCTACTTAACTAGGTCCTCATCAAACTACCAAACATGGACCTGATTGAGCTGCCTGGCCAGGCCATTATAATGCTTTCGTTGCGTACAGGCATACACGGGTATATGTATTCTATAAACACATACAATAAAACAATACTAAGAACATTATTCAACTTTTTTCATTTATTCAATATATATTTAATATTAATTTTTCACTTTCATTTAATAAGGTATTTAACATTCGTAGAATAAATGTTCGATATTATGTAATATTACGTTTATAACAAGCACCCCCGTTCTCGTGCAACATATAATGTTAAGAAAAAATCACACTGCCGAATGATTTTTTTAAGGTCAATATTTTTATTTTATTTTTACGTTTTGTATTATTATCAATATTCTTTCTCTATATTGTTATTACTTTTTTAA
Organism: Rhimphoctona megacephalus; assembly: GCA_963989365.1. NCBI lineage: Eukaryota > Metazoa > Arthropoda > Insecta > Hymenoptera > Ichneumonidae > Rhimphoctona > Rhimphoctona megacephalus. The sequence goes on along the minus strand of OZ022420.1, from coordinate 13,206,255 downwards.
CTTCTGATCAATTTCAACATTTGAAATGTTAAATTCGTCTGAATATATTGAATTTGTTGCAGAGCACACATCACTCGCACTGTTAACACGTGGTCGTTTTTCAGGTTAGAATTCGTTTCCAGAAAAAACTCAAGACTACAATACTACACAGAATTGAATCCAATATTCACACTTGCATACTTAAAAAACATTTACTTTCCTATCGTTGAAACTATAAATACATATTTCAATAGATTAAATGAACAATATACGAAACCAAGAGCATGCTTCAAATAGATACAGACACGGTAGGTAGGGCATTTTGAAACTGAGCCCTACGACGGCATGTGTTGTGTGTCATATTCACGAGACTCTTCTTTTTATGTAACGTTTCTTAGTCTCAATCAAAAACTTCTATAATTCAATCATTAATACCCCGCACACCTCGTCAGGTAAGAGCTTCTATCTCTTTCCTGGCAGACAATGAAGGGGTCATAAACCACTGGACGAACCCAGACTTAGAATTTTCGATGTCTGACATCCAGATGGTAACAATAAAAAACTTTCGATTAGTTATTTTTCCCAAAGTGCTAGTAGGCGCGTAATAGTACCAGCATTCTGGTTAACGGGGTCATCCATGTGACAGCTATTTTTTTCGCTTCTTTTGGGATTGTTTTTTGATGAACCATTAAAACACACTATCTTTGAATTTTTACTACACATTTATTAATCTTTTTACAGTCCCTCAGAATTTTATCAAACAAAAATAACGAACCGAATCAACTTTACACCGTTTGGAAGACACTCATGTGTTGATTGACGGCTGCCATGATTCCGGAGGTTTTGCTCATTTAAAATCAAAAAATCAAACGACATTTTAATTTGTAGACCTGAGGCTATCGCTGGAACTAGAATAAAGTAAAAATATCGAAAATTGAATTTTTGGCACGGTTTTAAATGTTAAGTTCCAAGTTTCATCGTTTTTTTCGACTTTTTAAACCGTGCAAAAAATTCAGTTTTCGATATTTTTACTTTACTCTAGTTCCAGCGATAGTCTTAGGTCTACAAATTAAAATGCGGTTTGATTTTTTTGATTTCAGATGAGCAAAACCTCCGGAATCATGGCAGCAGTCAATCAACACATGAGTGTCTTCCGAACGGTGTAAAGTCGATTCAACTCGTTATTTTTGTTTGAGAAAATTCTGAGGGACTGTAAAAGTGTTAATAAATGTGTGGTAAAAATTCAAAGATATTGTGTTTTAATGGTTCATCAAAAAAAATTCCCAGAAAAGCGAAACAAAAATAGCTGTCACATGGGATGACCCTGTTAATCCGTTTATTACCTCTTGAATTTAGGCGTCGACGCCTAAATTTATTTCAATTTCAAAAAATTTATTTCGTCGACGCGTTATATATTTCAATCATATTATATGTTTCACTATGTTTTTTGGCCAAACATATAGGCCCGTAATTTTGAAACCTCCTACTCCAAGAGGGGGACCTTTTTCTGGTGATTGGTAATAACAAACTTTTTGACTTACCCCACTTCAAGGATGACCACCAATAAGCGTTGAATTTCCCATTAACAAAAAACAATATATTTTCTAGGAGGGCAGGAAAGTCCTGTTGCCAGTCACTAGAGACAGTCTTGGAAAATCAGTCTTGCAACGAACTTCGAAGCGAATAAGCGTCTTTAGAAAAAGCTTCACCGTAACAAGCTATTACATTCTTTTATTTATTTTATAATCAAATAGATTGAAATTTCTATCATTTTTTGTATCATCCGTTTTCGTTATTTAAAAAATAAAGTTTCTTATGCGTTAAATAACTACCGGCAAAATATATTTATTTTGAACAATAAATTCTGATTAAGCGTAAAAACTTGATCAGAAAGTCTTAGCTCGTGATAAAGAAAGAAACATACCATACGAAGCTTTACAACCTTCGTAGATTCGTTCTCTCTCTCTTTTAAGAACGAATCGTATCGCGAAAAATCGAGATTGCCTGGTTAAGGGAAGGCTTAATAGAGCCTCGCTAAGGCATGCCTGATTAGGACTGTTTAAGGCTAGCCTGATATGTCAATCATTGAGAAAGGCCTGATTACGTCCGGATCAAGCGCTCCATAAGGTTGTCCCTTCCTCAACCTGATCATGGCCTGATCCCGAACGGACAAACCCTAACAATTTTCCAGGCGGGTATTGATGCTCGCAACCGAAACAAATTTACTCAAATCTCACTTCGTTCTATGACTTTTGTTCGGGATAATATCATCTGGATATATCGTTGAGAATGATATTTCTTCAATGTCCTCTAGTGGCTCTTGAAATGGTTACATTAATGGAGTTCCCACTGTACGTCACTTTCCTTCTTTTTCCATTCTCCCATTGGCTAGATCCACCTTCAACCTTTTCCCTCGAGCTTTCGGGTGATCTCACCTCTCCTCGTGTATACCCTCTAGCTCGTCTGCGTTTAATCTTTCTCCGTCTGAATTTTACCTTGTCAAGAGAGCTGGCCTTGTGCTCTTTTCCTCTATCTTTGCTCAACTTCGTTCCCCATCTCCACCACTCAAGCCCCGGCAGTCTTTTTCTCCTGTTCTCCTGTACACATCCATCCGTGCACTGTCACCTCCGTGGGCTCTTTCAGTCTCCACTTCACCAAGTTCCAAGGAGGTGGAAAGAGTGAAGGGGGTTTCTACTGCTGCGAAATTGGTCCTCTATCCTTGAGACGTGCTCACTCCTACACGTGAACACACCATCTGTATTATCTCAGAGCAGAAATTCCGTGAACGGGGAGGACTGATAAATTTTACCTCGGATTATACTGTCGTCGACTGGACGACCATGCCAGCAAAGATACGATTAGTCGAAGATAATCATTTCGAGGATATATACTTCCGAAATATTTCCCATTTTCTTCAGGATTCTTCAGTCACCTGCAAGATTACGCTTCGATTAATTTTGAACTCTGGAAAAAATGTCCTCTCCTTTCTTTTGTACTTCGGCGAACTTCCTGTCCAAACATTGGGTGGCACAAATGTCTGACTGTTTTTGTCTCTCAGGATAGGAAGGAATTCCAGTGATTCACGGGAAGGACGAATACCACTCCATATCCGCATGATCGAAAAACTAATAGAAAAAAGTAGGTTTCGTGACGTTGCTATTATACGACTGTGTGCGTTACTCCCCTCGGAACATCCTGTGATCATTGCTCCTAATTTCCCAGATATCAAAATTGCTTTCTATTTGCTCGAATCTCATATACACTTGATTCTGATGACTTCGCTTTCCAGTTTTGTAACGCTATCATTCATTGCAGCGGTAATGCATATTATTCGTTACGATTTCCGGTATAACTTAATCCAGTGGTTCGGTTGTCATTTGAAGAAAACCGTTCTGCAGATGACATCTGATATGGAAAAAAAACTTTTGTCTTATTAGTGTTATCGCATTAATTGTTTTTTGTCCAAGTACTTTAATCAGAAAAAAACAGAATCTATGTTACTATTCGTACGTGGTGTGCACTATATGTAGGTTGGCTGTTCAGGAGCTGTCATTTCTTTAACCTGTCAATTAACCATAATTCTATCCAAAACCATTAGCTCCCCTTTTTTTATATAATTTGGTTTCAGCAAATACAACAAGACTGGAAAGTTTTGAACAGAAATTATTGTGAGGTTAACAGGGGATTTTTTAGTTTAATGTCTTGCAGGAATATTTAATAATCGATTATGTTATGTAACAATCAATGCTTCGTATTCATAATATGCAACTTCTATGTATAATAGGAATAGTTGAATAGGATGGACGGTCCAAAGGACGCTTTCATCGTATACCATCCACAAGGATTGTTTTCGTCGGGTATGTGTGCGAGTGTGTGAACACGTGTGTATTGTGATTGTATGTTTACAGTGGCTTCTCAAAGTCTTGAAAGGCTACATGTAGGTACAATATGTATGTATGAAAGTGCAAGCACAGTCCTTGCTACGGGCATAAATGTGTTTCTACATCGCTGCTTTCTAAACTGCTGTATGTACTTTGATGAAGTGGCAACTGTTAGCACCGAGGCGGTACCGAGTACCGAGCTTTGTACATAGAGAGGGAAACCTGCACCTTTGGCACATATACTCTCAACCTTCCAACCATCACCATCGGTTATTATAACTACAGAGTCTGGGTTGAGGCAAGGTTCCCGCGCATGCCTGCATCCTTATGTATACGAGATTTTCCTACGTACATGTTGGGTATGCGCGCGCAGTGTGTAAGATTTGTGTGCGTGAATTCTCGTGTACCCATGAAGAAGTCCCAACATCAACGATACTACATATATACTTATAGTCCGAGGTTCCTCATCATCTGCATATGCGCCACGAGGGGTGAGTCGTTTTGTCTAGTATGAACCGTGCCCACCCTCTTGAAATTTAAACGTGCAGCTTCGTGACGCTTGTGGCTCTCTCAATTATTTTACTAAAGTTTACAGCTACAAGCTAAAGGATGCAAGGCAACTTCATTAAGGGGGAAATATAAATGTCCTTTTTATTTTTGTTTGGACAACGTCACGTTTGTGATTAATCAAGTCTTTTTGGTAATCCCATTTATACGCTTGCATTATGTTTATATGAAAAGTCACTAGAATTGAACACTCCAAGGGTGCTGGAATCCTCTGTTTTAATTCTTATCACTTGGTAAAGAGTTTGATCAATGACGTAACTGTAGAAAAAATTTCAATGACAAGGAATCTCCAGTCCCGTGGCTCGCGAATACTCCTCAGTGGTTGGGGCAAACAATGCTCTTTTGCATCTTGCATTGCTCATTTTTAATAACCCATCATCTTTTGCATGTCTTCAATCGTTTCTAACACGTGCCATGGATCTGCCATTCTTTATCACAATATTTGTTTCCCATGTTTATTTGCACTAGGCTTTCAGAATAAATACACTATGAGCGTTTACTATCTATAACACTGCGTTACCAGCTCTTTAGAAAATTTTCTTTATGAACATGTCAGCAACTATCACTTAGCGTATGGTTATTATGATTGTAATATACACTGATGGGATTGACTCATTAATGTTAAAAAGCCTGTGAAAATTATACATGAATTCAGCAATTGTGGACTATTAATCAATATTCATTAAAATTCATCCGAACCACTAAAAGGAACATTGTCTTCCGCTTGTCACCAGGAACTATTGCGTAAAACATTTTATCCAATACAATTGATAAAAAAAGAAGAAAATTGAATTCGAGCTACTCGAATACGACGTGCCCGCGGTAAAACGTGAACGGATGACAAAACGCTGAGAGGACAGTTTGCAGCCCGTAGCATCGAGTTCGCGAGTGTTATATTGGCCAGCAATCGAAATAGCTTCCCCCTCGCGATTTCCCACTTCTTCACGCCCGTAACTCATACTGCGCTCGAACGAAAATACCATCGCTACGACACCCACCCGGTAAATTCGTCCTTATTTGTGGAACAAACGAACCCCAGGGATATGAATCATAATCGCGCTCGAGCGAAAATCCCGCCAATGACACGAGTTCTCGTTTTTTGCCCTCTTCACTTCTCTCCTGCACTCCAAAGAGTTCTGTACCACGAGAATTTCTGCTATCGAACGGAAAAACGAGGCTATATGATTGAGAGAATCGCTGATTCATGTATTGCCTTCGTACCAAAAAACCCCTCAGGTCTCACTGTTCAAGTACGGTTAGTCTAGAAAATGAATACTTATTTATTCTTTCTTTTTCATTTCTTCTCGTTATAATCATTTTTTGCACATCTCACTGTCACACCGATGAAACATACTTTCGGCAGATATTTTCATAGGGAGCACATTAAAATTCTCATTCTGCAAAGCACACAAAAAGACAATTTATCCGAAATTCCAGAGCCTTTCCATTAATTTTGTTATTGCCATTTTTTGAACCCGTTTATTCGTAAAATTGCTGAGAAAATGTTTCCGTGTTGACATTTATGCAAAATATAGATAGTCGCATTATCTTACATTATTCTACTGAAGGTTTTTGCTTACTCATGGGAATCCATGCATATACGAGTTGTTAAAATTTGAAGATGAACGAATGAGTGATTGACTATGGTGCATGTCGATAAGCGAAGTGCACGGGCATTAGTGAACTGTGCTGCTAGTCGGATATTGGAACTTACGAATTCTCTCCTCACCAACATATTTCTAGCCCTTATTATTAATAAACCCCGTTATAATTATCGTCGGAGAGTCCTACGATTGCAGTAATGAATATAACTCATCCAAAACGGTGTTCGACAATTAGAATCGGAAATCAGTCCTATATGGTTTACGGTATTGACCGTCTATGGTGGGGTACCCTGTATATATTCTGACTTGTTTCGCAGGAGTATACACTTATATTCCCAGTGTCGACGAGTTTGGTCGGTGAAGAGAAGCTCGAGAAGAGTGTATATAGGGACTGGCGGGTGTGCCTGGGTCTGATAAGAGCGGGCGGCACACCGTCGAGTGAACAGTGCAGAGACTCTTGGAGTTGCACGAGCTATGCTTGTGAGAAAGTTTGCTTTTCCGTGTGTAGCAATGTCTTTCATGGAGCTATTTCACCGAAACTCTTCAGCTACTTTTTCTGTAGCGTTGGGTTATATACTTACTTGCCGATACACAGTCTAGCATACTTTTACAGATGTGGACTAAAAGTCACACCTATACACCGAAGCTTGTTCATAATAACCGCATAGTTGTACGCGTTACAGGAGTTTCATCCTAGCAAAAGGGTTATCGGCTTTTGTGAATACTGCCGTGTTATATATTGGTGCAATAATTTCTAACCACGATATTATTGAAACTGTCAAATCCAGTAATATTCGATGATGCTCGAGCGTCAAGCTGAGATGATGTTAATGTTTGATAGTTATATAACTATCGAAATTTCGAATCATCAACCAATCAACAATGTCTAGAAGTCGTACCACTAGTTATATTCAAATTTGATGTTATGAAAATAATTGACTAAATCCTTAGGGGACTTCATGTTCCTGTAATAGAATCGGTAAATCCTTTCGATTCGAAATCACCTTTTAAACGGTTGTGGTTCCACCGAACATGCAATTTTTGGTATATTCGTTGTTAATGGGATTTTCTCATAAAACGAGTATCATATAATGTAACTGTCAACCAAGCCTCTTGATTATTATTTAGACATGAAATTAGTGCTATTTTCTAATAACATGATCTTTATTTTACAGGCGGCAAACCATTCTCCGGACTTGAGGACCTGCCCAAGTCATTATGGCATGAACTCAGCTCACCTTTCACCGAAGTGAGTTTTTGCTGATTCTTATATGAGTAAAAAAGTCAATCTACACTGCACTGTCTTACGGGCCCTTGAATATACTTTCAACCTAGCGAGATATTGCATGATGTTCTTGTTCTGTTTTACGGTTGTATCAGACGTATCAAGAGGAGAATGCTTCAACGGAGAATGGCGCGACTCCGGAGCCTCTGCCCTTCTTCAAAGATTCCGATAGCAACGTTACTGTTCAACTGGGTGCTGACGTACATTTACACTGCCGAGTGGAAAATTTGCAAGAGCGTATGGTGAGTCTACTATTTTCATCTTTGATAAATTATATGAATGATAAACTGGTGGACAAAGTGGCAACATTTCGTTCAAAGCATTCTTTGCATATGGCTTGAAATAATACTTTTGTTCATAAGATACCAACTTGATGATGTTTATTTACAGCTTTCAATAAAAGTCAATAGAACTATTTCAGAATTCACAATATTTTTGACAGCACAGAATTAAATATCTAACTTGTAATTAATGTCGCATTTTAACCAATTGATAAATTGAATTTGTCAAATAGATTTATTCTTGAAAGGTCAGAACTATGGATATAGCAACCTTTAAACTGCTTCCCCTCAAGTCCAGGCAGTGTTTCTGAATTAATGTTGACCAAAAAGTGTAACTTTCGTAGTAATTGTCTGAGGTATCTTGATTGTTCTACAGTAGGGTGAAACTTTGCTATTGCCTGCGGCCGATACAGAATCACCGATGCGTGTCTCTGATAGAAATCACCCCTTACGGCTTTAGCTGTCTATTAAGCCTTGCAAACTTGTGGCCGTTCGTACAGAAAAGCTTTGGGCATCCTTTCAAGTTGATTGCTTGGACTTCCGTGACTTTCTTTTACTCTTCGCACGTATTGTTCGGTTAATGGTGTTCAGCCAGGCACGCACCTTGAGCCACAGTGGTAGGGACAAAAGACTCGATAGGAATCTCCCCTGGAGGTAACGCAGACTTCGTCTGGACCTTCTTACATTTTCATTCCTTCATTTGAGGGAGTAGCCGAAATTCTTTAGGTTTGTTGCCTTTACACGTGCCAAATAGATTTATATCTTACGAAAGTTACATGAATTTTTAGATTACGTAACTTCAAAAATATTCCATCGATCAGTCACCTCGAGATAAAATCAAACGATAAATTTATTTTTTGTATGCTTAAAAGGTAGTTTGAAATTCACAAATCCAATTTCGCTCCAAATGTAATATATTTATGTTCAGCACATAAATTTGTCTTCTGGTATGATCTAATTTGACGCTAGCACGGATATTTTCGTTTCTTTGTTCCATCGGCCTTTCAATTAACTCAATCTTCTTTCTTCGTCTTTAATGCAAACGTCACGCTTCATTTAGCAGAAGCCAGTTCCATCTTCTCGTATCAACCTTCTTGGTTCTTTTTCTTGCACTTTTCTCATCCTTTCGCTGTCTCCTCGCTATCTTCCTCCCCTTTTTTCCCTTGATGCAAAACTATGCGAAGAGAAATACTAGGAATACCGAGTGGCTGGAATATTTCCCGTCTTAATTCCACATCTGTGTTCCGTCTTGTCTCGTCTTACTTTATCTGCTTTCTGCGGTGCAGAGCGCTATCTCTGTGTTTCTTGGGATGAAACCCCGTGGCCACGTGTCATATCCCCTTTAATGCGAAACGTGATGCTCCGAGCTTTTGCATTCTCTTTCACCTCTTCTTCTCCGTGTCGTTTTTTTCTTTGCTGCTTTTTCTCTTTGCATTTGACAAAGTTCGAGCCTTAATTAAGCGTCCCGTCGTGGATTCTACAGGATAAGAATGGGTTCGATGACCCTTGGAGGTCTCCTATAAAAGCAACACTTTATAGTGGAATTCTTATTTGTCAAATATTAAGACAATTGTTAACAGCATAAAAACGTAATTACGAGCATTCGATAATCTTTATATTTTTTAATCGACGAAGAATTTCTGTGTAGTTTTTATACATTTTTCTATCTATAAAGTTTTTTTAACGTTTCACCATAGTTCGAAATTCGCTGTCAGCTTTGATCCTTTCGGTTTAGTCAGCTAGTGAATCAGTAATGCACAGGAAAAAGTTACGAAAGACATGACATTTTATTTTTTTCATTTCCCCTCATATGCATATGCCACGCTTAATGACCGTAGGAATATTCATTTTCGTTAGAATTTATTAATATCGAAATGTTCTCGATCGGTCTGGTGTTAGCTGAGACTGCCAGTTGTTTCATAGATCTTGTGATTGTGTCCTCGCACATGCATGGATTCACGAAGCTTGAAACTGCCTAACGAATTTTTCTATATCTGGTTGAGGTTCACCGTTCATTCGTTCTATAGCAGTGTTGTAATATGCAAAGAACAAAGCATGAGATATCCATATTCAACAAATTTTTCCAGTGCCATTCCACATCCTGGAACGTATTTAGCTGAGTTTGCCCGTTTTTGTATTATTTTTTTGCGATAGGTAGAGAAAATCTGACCAACTCAGAGATTCTACGTGACCACATGCATAATTATAATAAAATGGGATTGGATGCATGTTTCTCCTCAGCGTTTTTCATTTCGAGGTTCTAAAAAAGTTCGAACCGAAACATTATAACGAGACTTCGATATTTGTTCTTCCATTGAGCCCAGCTTTTTAGCTTCCAAACCATTCAACATACAGAATGGTAATTGAAATGAAAAAATATTGCTTATGAACAAAAACACAAAACCGGAGTCGATTTTTTCAAATAAAAGTTGTAAACAATAGTAACAGAGTTATATTTTAATATTTCTGTACGTCGTTTTGGGCAGAAGCTTCAAGTTGAAAGCACATGGCTCTAGTTTCACCAATGCGCAGCCTGCTTTCGATTCTCATTTTTTCTTTATAACGAAGATGAAAGAGACGATGTGACTAACTGCAAGACAAAAGTGCGAAGGAAGCTAGAAACAGTACAAATTATATTCACCACGGTAGTGCCAGTAACGAATGACAAAGGACGAAGCGGCTTGGCGGATTTCCAGTTCGATTTGTAACGTCGTAAGAGCGTTAGTCAGAGATACATTCAACATAAGTATGCGCAAAGTGCAGGAAGAGAAGTAGAGAGTGTAAGATGCAACGATGGTTGGGGCCGACATGGTTGCTAAACATACAAATGTACATCTACAGGGTGTTCCACCGAATATGGTCAAAATATTAAATTTAGGTGTTGGGACCACTCGTGCCATTGATCACTCAATTTTAACAATAATTAATAACTCACCAGGAGGGATTTAATCAAAAAGTGCCACCAAACTTTTCGACTCCAATTCGGTCCTGCATTTAGGATTATGTCTTTAATGATCTGCCGTCGGACACCCTGTATAGTGTATACGATATCCAGAGAAATGTAGGAATATGGCGTGGATAAGGAGCAAGAGTGGGTGCAAGAGTTCAAGTGAAGCGCGATGGAGAAAGCACAGTTTTGTTATAGCATCTGAATTGAGTGCCAACGTTTTCAGAAATCGCTCGTGTGAGCACTTCCAGTTTTTACGACTAGCTTCCATCTGTTTGACAGCTAATTGTCCATATGATTCAAGACAGACTTTCTCTTGAGGATTGCCCTGATTAATTTTGTTTTTAGAGTTTCGTATCCAAGAATCAAACTCGTATGTTCAGAACCACTTGATAATGTACAACAACCTCATCAGGCCCAAATCTCGGAACTCCCAAATGGTACGACCTACCACTTTCGATTTGGCCTAGGGATTTACAAGCCCTTACAAAATCTTCAACTAAACCACTCATACATATAAAAAGATCACGTTATTTGCATCATAATTGTTGTAAAAACGTTCCATCGTTGATTTAGTCACGTACGTCATTGGTTGAATTGTAGAATTAATCCAATAAACCTATTCGAGAATTTAAATTATTTCCATTATACCAGTAACTTTTACAAAATTTAATCTTCACAATTATAACTGTTTTATTAAAATTCTACAATGGTTCTAATGTAATCTAAAGTATTATTGCATTTTAGAAATTTAGCGCAATTTAGCAGTATTGAATTTTGATTTAGCATACAGGATTGTGATAGAATTATCCTGTACCTTTTTATAACGTATGTTATTAATATTGTGGGCTGCGAGAACGATAGGAAAATTTCAGATCATAGAGTATTATGAGACAAGTAGAAATGTTATTGAATTTCACTGTAATTTGTTATGGTATCGGAAGGGGAATAAATGACCAGAAATATTGTTAACATATTCTTACAACATTTTTGTTAACATTTTACTCGACTCAATTTTGTTCTAGATAGAAAAACATATGAATAGAAACGAAAATTTTATAACAAAAAAAGAGCTAAATTTATACTCTCTTCTTAATTGGAGATCAGGAAAATTTTCTTGCATGGTCATGAATCTAATTCATGGCTATATATATTTAAAAAAATTGCCTCACGAATTTGATGATAAAACACGATCTTGAATTTTTCATGGACAACGGATAATGCATACAGAAGTATGTCTATAAAAATTCTCCGGGATTATAAAGTTACTACGCTAAATAAGTAAATGCAGTTTCTACAGGTTTATCGAAGTTTTTATAGAGAAATATTACGATAGAGCTTCCGTTCAAGATTATGAGTGATTCATGATGCCATGTATAGTCTAAAATTGTAAAAATTTAGGAATATTTAAGGCATCAACGTTGAGCTTTAAAATTAATTTATTTCTGCTGATTTTATCCGTTACCGTAAGAAGTATATAAGTTTATTAATTTGGGTCAATAGATAGATATATTCGTAGCTAATTTAATCATATTAATGAAATCTATAGCAATAAAATACCTTAAGGGCTTACACACACCTAGAGAGGTAAAAAAATCGATTTTTCAAAAATATTTTTCTTCCATAGTATTATCCTTGATATGTGAATTATAAAAAAAATCCAGGAATCGCTCACATCTTGAACGTATGAGAAAAAATTTTCATGTCAATTTGAAAGGTGCTTAAACCTTAAAAAGCCTTTTTCTCGAAATGACGTTTTCGAAAAAGGTAACCATTCTTTCTCTCAATCTAAATGACCGATTTGGCTGAAAATTGGTACAGAGGACCTTTACACAATTATGTAGTCTTTGTCGAGGATTTTTTTTTACACAACCTATTTTTTTATAAGGCAAAGAAAGAAAAAAAGTTGAGAAAAATCCCGACTTTATTATTCAAACCTCTACCATTTTGCGAAGAATGGATTAAAAAAAAATCGATCTCAACAAAGCCTGATTTCTTTTGTTAGCTTTAAGAAAAAAATTTTGTTTTATTTTAGGGTCGATGCGTACAGTCGGAATTGTGGCTACCGTAAATGGCTTTTTTGAAAAAACTGTTTTACAGACACTAATATTTTTTAATTTTTATATATTTAAATTTAATTAATTTTAAATTAAAAACAGAAACTAATTATAATACATTTTTTTTTTAATGAAATTTTCTAATTTCATTGAGAACAATGTCTGTTCAAATAAACAGAAAGTTGTTTCAACAGATACATTTTTTCAGTATAAAAAATGATTGAAATTGAGCCTTTTTCTGGCATATCTAAGTGTATGTAAGTCCTTAAAATTGTCTAGAACGAACGAAACTGGCGAATTTACTAGAAGCCATAAAACAATCTGTACCTATAAACCTATACAGTTCATAACCTATCTAGGTTTATGAAAACATTTTATTCGTTACAATTCCGTGTAACGTTTTTATCACCCGCTCAGCATGATTGAAATCATATCCGTTTATATGTCATGCTCCGTAAAGATAAAATAGAATTTAATTCATGTATATGGGACATTCCACGCCAAATCGACCTACGTCAGACCCTTCCATTCTTTGATTTGGCTGAAAATTTTATATGTTGCTCTCTTGATTTTTTCCGATTTTTTTGTCCATACACTTGTGAGATATAATTTTTTTTCAAAATTCAAGGTTTTTTTTTCAAATGACTGGAACTCTCAAAAATTGACCAAATCGAACTTTTTTTTTTTAGAAAGGTTGGTTTTTCACCGTACTATTAGAAGAAAAAATACGAAAGAATTATTAATATTTGTATTCGAATTTTTTCTCAATTTAAAGCAATTTAAAGCAAAAAAACATTGGTTTTAAAATGTTTGCCCATTTTTATTTTTTTCAAAAAATTCACAATAAAACTGACTAATTAAATGATTTTTGAAACTAGTTTTATCGTGGGCAGATTTTTCCTTATATTTTTTTTCTTATTTTGAAAAGAAGTTTCATTTTATTTTTCCAGTCAATTTGGATTAAAATGAACTTTTTTTTTGAACTGTAGAGTTTTACCAGACTTTTGGGAAAAATTACGAAATAATGATTGAAAATCATCCCCTATATTTTTTTCAAAGTTTAAGCAAAAAGTCATTAAATTTAAGATATTGGACACTTTTGATTTATTTCAACAAATTGACAAAAATTTTTTTTCATATTTCTTTTCTTAGATTAAAAAAAAATTTCATTTTTTTTAAATCAATTCGTACCAAATAGGACCAACGGGAATTGGTGTGAATCAAAACATCAAAAAAATAGTTCGATTTAGTCCAATTTGATTGAAAAAAATGAATTTTTTTTTCAAAATAAGAAAAAAATATAAGGAAAAATCTGCCCATGATGAGACTGGTCTCAAAAATAATATAATTAGTCAAAGTTTTTTTGTGAATTTTTTGAAAAAAATAAAAATGTGCAAACATCTTAAAACCAATGTTTTTGCTTTAAATTGCTTTAAATTGAGAAAAAATACGGAGTACAAATATTAATTATTCTTTCGTATTTTTTTTCTAACCGTGCGATGAAAAACCAACTTTTCTAAAAAAAAAAAGATTGATTTGATCGATTTTTGAGAGAGTTACAGTCATTTGAAGAAAAAAACATCGAATTTTAAAAATATCATATCTCACAAGTGTATGGACAAAAAAATCTGAAAATATCAAGATAGCTTCTTTCAATGGGTTATATAACATATAATATTTTCAGCCAAATTAAAGAATGGAAGAGTCTGACGTAGGTCCATTTGGCGTGGAATGCCCCATATGTAAAGTCATGTTTTATGGTGCGAATATTTTTAACCAAATTGGAACGCTGGTATTTCAGTCCTTACATTGTGCTAGTTTTGGTTGACTCGCAGTCATCACTGAACTGCGCTCCAGTTTCCTCCAAAAATCAATCAGATACGAGTCTATTTACATTGCTTTGTTAATAAAATGAAAGTAGCTAGAGGAATCGACGTATCAGACTGATTGTATAAAATATGAGCTTACCAAATTTGCAAAATTACACATATATATATTCCAAATGAAGAGAGCATAGAGAGAGCACCGTCTTATGTTTCCAGTCGAAATACCAAGTGTATTATTCGGAACTCGTGGCAAGAGATACAAAAGAATCGTATCTTTGTGATTGCTCAATGCTCTTTTTAGACGTGCACATTTTTCGATGACCCTTATCACGGGATGGATTCCTCAATTATAATATAGATTTCTGATGAACGAGTTTTGCTAAAAATTGTGCTTAAGCTGAGGTCAGTTAATTTATGGAAATTAAAAAATAAAGTCGTTAATCATTTTTTTCTCCGGCTAACCATTGAGCAGTTGTTAACTACTTGAAGAAAGCCAATGCAGAGCTTTCATCAGGAGAAATAGGAGTGGCCAATTCAGTGTGACGGTAGCGTAAGGAGGCGCTCCACCACTTATTTTCTTCCTAGTGCACTGGATTGGCTGACACTAATAATTAGTTGATATCTCATCAACGGTGTGTTGGAGAGAAATAGAGTTAAGGACTTTTTCCTTCAGAATTTTATGATCTATCTACTATGCAAATTTTAGACATGATTCTTAAAATATTCCGTTTTTATAGATTTATGCAAATTTATACCAGCAAGTAATATGTACGTATCTCACAGTTATCTAAACATGATGTATGTGTCTAAGAACATTTGCATAAATATCGTCGAAACTTACGTACTGAAAACAAATCTTTGAGACTAATACTCGAGAACAACGGACTAACTCACACTCATGAATATCTATAAATTTTCTCTTTGTATTTTTATCTCAATTTCTCTCTATTTCTTTCTCCACAACTATTCTTGTATGCTTGTATTCATAAACGACAATTTGACATTCTTCCAAGCGTATCTATCCTATCCGATCAATTTTGGCGATACATATACGTTGTGTATGAAAATGGTAAAGGTCTCGAGGGACCGCGATGTAATTTTCATAAATCAAAACGAAAGAGAAGAAAGGGTAGAAGCCCAATGGGAAACGAGTAATGAGAAAATTACTTATTCCTTTTGAGAATACGATGAGGAATATCATTCTGTTCGCTTCTAGTGTAGCGTTCTCGTGAGACAGCTCTCAGACGATATAATCTCTTTAACAGAAACAAAAGTCCCGAAGTTCCGTTAAATGCTTCGACTTATGTAGAACGTTGAGCGACAATGAATGATCGATAATATGCAGAATGAAGGTAAGAAGTATGCTAATGATAAACGAGTTTTTTTCGATGCAGCTTTCTGCAGGTCTTATAAGAATAGTAAGCTCGGATTACATATGACGTATGGGTTCAACCACAAGGACAGACCTTGGCTAATGTATAATGATAATTATGACAATGTGGGAATAACGAATAATTAATTAGCCTTATTCGAGGAGATTATGGTACAGTTGAGGTACACTTTTTTACATAGTAATATCAAAAACAAAATAAATCGATGCCTGCAAACACTGAGAAAAAGAAAATCAGCGACTTCGTGGGGTGACTTGTTTAAGGACTGTCAACGGGTTCTCGATTTCTGGAGAGGTCAAGGGCTATCTTTTTATTTTCAGCATCCGTATATATATCTACCAATGTAATATATTTCTAGCTTTATAAATGTATATTCATGATTCAAGTATGTATATGCATGAGTCAGGTTTTCGAAATCAGTAAAGTTCTAGGTTCCAACAAACCTGGACATTGTCCATTAGTTGACGAGAATACTGCATATTTGATAGTTTTGTTCATAAATTTTTAACGACAAATGCATTTTTCTAACACGGCAAGAAGTTTGTTCCACTGCGTGACAGGTTATTAAAAAATAAAAAGAAATAGGTAAAGAAAGCAAGGAAAGAGCTTTCCTTTACAAAAGCAGTAATACAAAAATCTATAACACAGAAATAGCTCTTTGACATTAGATCTAGAGACGTCTTTATGCCAAGTGTTAAACGGAAAAGTTAAGTCACAAGCCAATACTTGCTGCGTATCTATAGTGAGAATAGGCTGTTTTCGGTTACATTTAAACTGCAACGTGACGTCACACGAAAACGCGTCGACTAATCAAAAGTCTAATGCAATTTTACCAATGAAATGACATTTTACCCTTCTCAATGGTATGGGTTATTTTTTTGATCCGTGTGAAAATGTACATTACACACTGCTAATCATTAAAAAACTCATTTAAATAGGTCAAATGACATAGGTAAGATGTGAAATGGTTAATATAAATAAATTAATATTTATATTTTTCCACTACTATGTCAATAAACTAATTTATCATTTTCCATGAAATAGTCTAGTTTAATGTATTGTGATCAGCGTCACGACTGAAGAGTACAGAACGACATAATCCAAAAAATTAACTAAAAACACGAGATAAGAATCTAATGATATTAAAGTTAGCCAAACCATACTTTTTTTTAGAATCAGGTCTTGAAGATTTTGAATTTTATGAGGAGCACCGTAAAAAAAAAATGAAAAACATACAAACTTTTGAAACAGTTATTACTTTTTGGTCGTAAAGTGTGCGAGTTTTAAAAAAATTGTTAGAGCTTGGGGACGAGTTAAAATAATGTGAAATATCTCGTATACGTGTGTTGCTCATAGAAGGGTCATAACTGTATCTCTCGATCGTATACATCTAAAGATGTCAGAAGAATGTAGCTTTTACCGGAGCGAAGTGGAATAATTAATCCGATCTGACATCGTCGTCGGTCATCACAAAGTGCACGTGTTGTAGTCAATAAAATTGTTACGATAGTTTAATGAAATTTTACCAAAGTTATGTACCCTTGGATGTTACATTGCAGTTTTCATAGGATTTTCTTATGCATATAAATATACTCAACGTAGTCGCTTACGATCACTGGTGGAGGTAGAATAGTATATGAATCACGATTTAGATCAGTGTTGCACTTTCATTTAGTTCTTTTTTTTACTGTCGCTTAATTCCTTTAGCAGCTTCCGACTCGTCCATTCCATTTATCATCTTAATTATTATTATTATTTTTTGCTCTACCAATAGCTAGACAAATGAACAACTTTTGCTCGAACCTGAAAAGTATATATTCGAGTAATCTCATGCAATCAAATAGCCAGGCTTAGTGAGAATCCCGTTACCCCAACACCTCATCTTTTTGTGCTTTTTTATAATTATTCTGAAATACTGGGAGCGAGAAAGTGATTAATATTATTAATTCCATATATGCACATAAAAAGTTTTTCCAGAATAAAAAGCTTGTACTATAACTTTTCCGTCAATAGAGAAAACGGATTGCCACAAGTAGGAAAGAACGAAAAAGAAAAAAACTGGGATATTCAACCGGGAAAGAATGATATAAATGGGATCCGAGCGGAAATGGGGTTAACCGGAATTGTTTGTCGACGGATAGATTTAAGCCCAGTCTCGCACGAGAAGCAGCTCGTTTTAGTCAGCGTGTAAAACCTTCTATTCGATCCGGCTCGTGACTATGGTTGTTGAGCTGACCTTTCTCCATCCATGCTGTGAGAATCTTCCAAGGTTGATTTTTCTTTATTTTCTATTTCCAAATCGTCTTACATCTGAATGATTTTTGAAATTCTATAATCTTTTCCACGATTTCCATGAACGCGAAATATAAATAACTGGCTCTTGTATCTAGCTTCACATTCATGCTCCGAATTTTGCTTTATTCTTGGATAAAACCTGAAGTACTTACCCTATATTAGTACTGCCAACACCCGGATAATGTTATGTTGAACCGACAGCGCGAAGGCGGAATATACTCGTCGGAACTTTGCAAATTTTAAAGTGCCCGTGAGTATCTCATAAATGCAAACGAGATCAAAGCTTTCGGATGCATGGCGACGCTCCTTGCTGTTGTTACTGCTCCTCTTGCTGCTTCGTCGAAATCGTACCAACTTTGGTCGCACGAGTGGTTTAGCATGTTACACGGATCAAGAAATTCCCGGAAGAAAGAGAATTGAGCGGGAAAGGAAGAGGAAAAAGTAATACATAGAAATACGCAAAAGTACATAAGATTTCGTAAGTAAAAGGCAGGAAGGAAGGAACATTGTGCCGAAACTATGGAAATCCGATAGATCCGGGGATACCTTGTAAATAGTTGAAAGTTAATGCGTTTTAAAGCAGATTGTACCCTTTTTCAATTTCGCATTCCATCAGCCCACCTGGCATTTGTTATGCAAATAACTCTTTTCCATTGTTTTCCAAATTCTTCATGTTTCGGTATTCTTATCGTCGTCGAATTGGAAAATACTTGGCTAATAAAGCTGGAATTGTACAGAGACTTAAGCAACGATTTCACTTTGTTCAAGGAGTCATTGAGTAAACAATTTGGAACCCGCTTTTATGGTCTGAAGTTGTAAACGTGGTAATAAGCTTATTATATACCATAAATCTATTGTTTACACACATTGCATAATCAATTATGAAACTTCAAATCCTGAGGTTTCAGTCTTACTAATTACTAATTACTGAATAACTAATTGGTAGAACCTCGTAGAATTTGTTGAAAGTAGATAAGTTTGTTTTGAACAAAACTGTCATATCTCTCTCCCTCTCTCTTCGAACTATCCAATTTGTCTGTTAAATGCATTGACCCGAAATCCGTCCTGATTGATTATGTGACCAGGAGGTGGATAACGCAGGCGCATAATTCCTACGGTACGAGGCAAACAGCCCAAAGTATTTGAACCGTTGGATGAGTCATTAGTGATCAGAAGGATCAAATGACATCCTCGACCATGTATGAGAAGGGCTGCATTTCTATACAAATTATTATTATTCCGTGCTAGTGTTCTGTATTGAAATCGCTTGATTTCTTTTTATTTTAGCGCGTGATGTGGTGCTGTCTGCCATGCCAGCTCGTCCCTATTTTACCTTTGGCAGCCATTTTTTTTATGTTGACTAATTGGCCGTTACCATCGTTGTATTCAAGACGTCGATCGTGTCGTTCTCAACAAGTAGAAATAAAATTGTCATTTATTATCACTTCATTAACAAAAAGGTGTTTTATTTAATGAATCAAAAATAAATTGTTCACATTTTGAACAGCTGGTATATCAAATCATCTATATCAAGATAGAGAAATGAATTATTTCAGACCCTTTTTCCACCACCGTGAAAGACACAATTATCGCTAGTACTCCAAACATGTCGTTTGGGATCAGAGGACGAGGAAGTTGGCTTTGCCTGAAGGATATCTGATTGTAACGTGGGTTTTTGAATATTCTCGCTTCTCTGATGGGAAGATTAGGTTAAAAGTCGTAGGAAGGCGATTTTGTTGAGATGAATGGATTGGCAAAAGGTAGTGAGTTCATTAGGAATTCGGGGGAGGGATTGAAGGGCTTTCTAATCAAATGTGTGCCAAAAAGAGAATTTTTGTAGTAACGGTATGCATTGTAAGGTAAAAAAAACTTTGGGTTCAATTTTCACTTGAAGAGACATAGTTGTCGTTGTAAAGCACAAACTTATTTACATATATATTCTACATTTACATGTATTTGTATTTACATGTACTCTTATAATTTTTTTGATTAAATCAAATAGGAATTTGACCAATGCTCACTTAATTCCATAATTGCAATATATTAACAGCAAAACACTATCGGTATAACATGGATTTCATCGGAAACGGGGGATGATTGTTCCACGGATAAAAAGTACAATGAAATCTGCTTCCGCCGTTAACAGTGAAGCGCTTCGGCACGCAATAGAGCTACTGGCACGTGTGACGATGCAAGCAACGTCAATATACGGATTCGTCATCTTCTAACGTTTCTGTAGCTTCGTTTTCGGTCGGTAAAATGCACTGTAACCTTTTACCTGTGTAACAGCCTTTTCCAGTCTCCTTTAATCCATGAACTTTAATTTTCAATAGTGTACATTCACGGCTTATAATCTTCAACCATTTTTTCCACGCCTCTTCAATAAAAAAACTGTCAAACGTTGATAGGAAAATATAAAAGAGTGAAGTCGATAAAGTTTCACTTATGATGCGAATATGCATCATAAGCCTTCGGCTCGTGCGGCAACTTCACGCGCGATGTAATTGGTCGTTTTCCACACTTGTTACTTAAAATACTATTTTAAGAAAAAACAATATCGAAAGCTTTTTGCAACATCAATTACTCGTCACTGCTTTTTACGAGTTAGTCGGTTTTCAAAAAAGTGTTGCAAAAATTCGATTTCGTATCACTTCACGTAGGGGAATATAAAAGTATATACACTGAACGAGGACGATATAAGCGAATACTCGCTCGCTAGTATGGTTCTGGTAAACATTTGCAAAATAAATACCAATTCTCGAGATTTTTCTGCTCGGCACGTTTCCACTTGATGTAAGCGAATGCAGCATGCAACACAATAGCAGGAACTACCTTTTTTAGCATCTGCTGTGCTCCGTTCAATGGGTTCTTGACTCGTAAATTTCCTCAGTCGCCATCCATAATATATTGTCGAATCGAAAAAGGTACAAAAGCAATCAACAATATTTGGCCGTAGCAATTGTCAGAATATTTGTATTTAGCTTCAGCATCATGAATGAACTTAACAAATAAGAAAACTTTTTCTTTGAATGTTTTATCATTTGGAAAACAGCATCAAAACTAGTTTATCAAATTTTCATTTCCATTAATTTAGAGAGTATTTCTTTCTACGGAGTTTGGTGTGAAATCGTTTTTGGTTACTGAAAGAGTATTAAGGATATGGATCAGTCACCCACCCCCTTCGAATTTTCGAAAGTGAAGATTTTCAACACCGTTGGACCGATCGAAATACGAAAGTTTTTACATTCGAAATTTGGAACTATCTCTCTCGCACTCATGGTGGTTTAGACAGTATGACACTTGGCCTTAAATAGTATTTTTATGGGTTAATGATGAATCGAGTCTCATCCATTCAAAAGTTTTGCATTATATATGCAGAATGTAAGCAAAATTTATTTACATTTCAATACAAATTGGCTCATATTTATTATGATTCCTAAAAGTGTCGAATAAAAGTTTTTTGTAGGGGATATACTTTGCTCATCGGACGAGAAAAAGGCTCTTTTACACAAATAAACGTTGCACTACAAATAATACGGAAATCTAACATTATTGAATAGCCAGTTTATTGTCGTGGAAGAACTTTGGGACGTATAGAGAATCAGGAAATACGATCGAACCATTCGTGTTTCAACCTTTCTTCCTCTTCTTCTATTTCTTGAGCTTATTTTTCTTCTTACACTTTTATTTGTTTCTTTCGTCCAAAATAAACTGGTCCCAAGGAACCTATTGGAACGAAATTCTATTTTAACTTGCACCGTACATTCGACGGATGAGCGTGTTTCAAAAAAATTTAGCCCAAAGCACAATTTATTGTTGCATCAAAGCCATGATTTTTAATTGAAATACGATCGTTCTATGGATTCCTTGGAAATGTTATCAAAATTTACCTACGTTTCATCAGAAAAGTCAATAGATAGTGTGTGCATGTTGTTCGGTACAAAAGTAGTGGGCAGCTCAAACATATGTAGAAAAAAAACATGAGAGCGCGGAAGGAGGAAAAAACATGGGAGATCAAAAATGATTTGTCGTGCGTATCGTTACTTCAAACTTTCCAAGAGAAATAAATTGTTTTTTTTTCATCCCCAAAGTATGATGACGGTATGTTAGATTGTTTCGTTAGGCCATTCTGGAAGCGATGTATCTGCGTGTCTATCTTTATACGGGCCGTTGTGCAAAGAAGATCGATCATCGGTGGGTCAGTGGCGTTGAAGGAAATATTGCATGGCTGGTGAATATCATTATATCGAGCAAGAGAGCTTCTTTCATGAGAAGCTCTCCTGCTTGTGTGATGCCATGGACCGAATTTGTGTATATGTCTATGTGGACATAAAATTGCCGATAAATAAAAGAAAAGGGAGACAAACTAATGGCATATATTACGGAATAGAGAGAATCGATGTAGGGTGTTCGTGTGTTTACTAACATCCATCTACGCCCCCATTCATCCAAGATCTGCACGGTGATTTACCTTATGGCAAAATTATGCTGTGTGTCCCGGCGAAAGCAAAGAGAGAAAGAGTGAGTGGGAGGGAGTATATCGACGTAGTCGGGATATAATGTTGAACGTCAACGTGGGAAATTGGTTGTCGGTATGGCAACAGTACAGCTATACGTGCATACGAGTCACGGACTAGGCCATCGTGAAAGCTCCAGCGGACGCTTGATGGATGGTAGTTTAAACATTTTCTTTTCGCACGCGATTCAGGACGAGGTAGGAAAAGGATGGTGCAGGTCTGATACATGATTGAAACGAGAACTCGAGGGCTACCCTGCTGTTGCTGACTACGTATGAAGTTCTACGCCCTCTTTTCATTGATGAAAAACCCTCTCACCATACTTTCCAAACTTTGAAACCTTTACAGCGTAAAGTGATGGTCGAAGAACCTGTGATTTTTCAAAGATTTCATCTTTACCCTAACAATTTTTCAGTCTGTGCATTTGCAAGGCGAGAGCGTTTTTTTTTCAATTTTAAAATGTATTCTCATATATTTTGTCGAAGAATAGTAGATTTTTTTACCGGTGCAAGAAATTTTGCAACATTATGTTTAAGAGAACATTTTAAAGATATGACAAAAATATTTAAAGCATAATAAATTTATCAATATGTCAAACATCATAATACAAGTATGATCAATAGTTTCGATTATGATACTTCGGTGTCTATATATACATTGAGGATGGCGAAAGTAGTTTCTGAATTTATAACAAAAAACATTTGTTGGTTGTAACTTACAGTAAGTTATCAGATTAACTGCAGATTTAATACCATACCTATCCTACGTAACGTGATTCTGTTAATGAGTTAAACGTAATTTTGAAAGGATTGAAAAAGATGATATTTCAGTGGTCGCCCTTGTCAATAATCTCTCACATGAACCTCTTCTCCATTCTCGATTCGATTGGATCTTCCAACTATCCTATCCACCCGAGGGATTCAACAGAGAATCGCAATATCCCGGTACTCGTCCGGGGCTCCTCTACAACGCCTCGCAATCCGGGGTTCGTTCCAATTCTCGCACGAAAATTATCCGCAGTATATTAAGGCGATAGCCAAATTACGTCGTGCTTGGGTTCCAGTGGGCCCTGTTGGAGGGAGGGTATCCAGCAACGTATTTATGATAACCATTATCCAAGTGGAATTGGCTTTCCCCAACGGCCATTCCAGTTGCGTTTTCGCATATTTTTACTAGATCGTTTCGTATCTCCGCCATCGTATACACCGTTTCTGGTTCGTTCTATATTTATAGTACGTGTGTATATGGCAAAATTGACGTGGAATCGAATTAACCGAATGGAAAAATCGACCTGGAATAGGAAGCTCTTTATTTCCTATTCTAGATCTCTAACGCATTCTTCACATTTTTCCTGTATAGCACTCTCATATTCGTATACATTTTTTTATTTACTTAAACATATTTTGGCGCTATTTAATGTTAATTAATATGGTAATAATAAAAGTTAATAACTGATGGCTCAAGTATTATATAACTTTTGAGATTGTCCGTTTTGATAAAGGACCTCTAGATTTCGATTCGTACTACAAGGGTTTAATTATGTAAGGTTTTAATTACATGAGGATTTAATTACATTCACCCCATTTCTCACCATAATTAGTTCTATTAATAATTTACGTTTCGCGTTATATTCTCAACGGTATAATCCAAATAATGAAATAGTGTACGCCAAGAAATCTGCTCTCGATTCTTCGCCTTGAGTAATATATTAACAGGGGTAATTTTGCGGGAGAAAAGTTTTTATCTCAAGGAATATGATGAGAATTTTGTTACGAAGAATTCTTGAGCCAGTGGAAAATCTTGTAAAACTTATGAATCATGAAGTATTAGTTCGGGAAATGTACTCCAGAATTTTGTTAAAACAATGAATTACCTGTTATAACGGAAAATGTAAGAACTCCAATATATTTGATTCCCATCGTAATTTTGTTCTCAAATATTTATCAATATTTACCAATATGCTTATGCATTCCAAATTAATATTCATCACAACCAAATAATTTTGATAGGCTGTCGGCTTATTATCGTTTTGAAGAAACAAGTATGAGACAGTATTGATTATTGAACCAATGATTAGACTCTTTGCTGCAAGAGCCAAAATGTCGAACTTCCATTTTGTTTCTGTAGCAATCTAGTTAAACCTATCTACTTCGATTTTACGTTCTGATTCCACAAAATAGAGGCAGCTATTGTATTCTGCTTGTAGTTGTACGACTACTTCATTATATCGATCTTGTAGGGTACTAGTCTTGACGTTGGGTGTATTGAGAGATTCTGTAGGTTTCGTGCGAAGGTGCAATATGCATTATTAAATGCTCATTGCTTGACTTACGTTCTGAGATATGGTGTTCAATATAGTATGAATCTAGAGCATCATTACTATACCTTCGTGTTATCCAGCCGTCTTGAACCTCACCTTACATTGCCTTCATCCATTTAACCCAACAATGCACCCATTGACATATATACCACTACCAACAAACGTGTTTCTTTTGCTTTCTCAGATGTACGTTTTCTCATCTTTCAGTACGTATAGATAATTAAACTATCGACCGCACTATTTTTTCGAAATATTCATATTTGTTCGAAACACATACGATTAAAAGCGGTTCGTAGTTCAAAATGGGAAATTTATTGAAATCGCTATTTACTTTCACTTAAAGGAAAATATCCTTGGCCTAGTTGGCTTAAGTTGCTAAAGTGCTTCTTAGTGCATTTTATACAATAATTTTGAATACATACATCGTTGAATTGATCAAAGATGGAGCATTATAATTTGTACGACCTTTAAATAATTAGAATTGAAATCCATTTAACAAAGATGTACAAGTTGGAATCTTTCATATTAACCTATATTTGCTATCGTTATTGTTTCATTTCCTTCGTAATACTTTTACCATGAGGACGTTAAAATTATAAAACTACCAGGTTGGTTTCTAATTCGTCTCTTTTCCCGTTGATATATTTTTATGATCGAAATAAAATAAATACTTTGCAATTTTTTTCTTTAATTGCCAAAGAGAACGACTTTATAATTTGAACAGTTCAAGGTTCTAAGCATTCAAGTCATGATAAGATGTAACTGCCTTTCTACTATCCTTCCCATGTCAAAATCAACAACAGCATCGCTTTTTATTGGTGGTTGATTCATTCGGTAGACAATCAATGAACTACAAGATCGACGGAATCTTTCTAGTCGGTGGAGAACTAATTCTTACTTGGTTCGTACTTTTCTGAAAAAGAAAAAAAAACCGAACTTAAGAAAGTTTCGAAGAGGAATGAGAGTTCATATCAGAGCTGCAAAAAAAACTTGGAGAATGTTCGCCACGCCTTTTTTCTCTATTTTCTTTTCGATATATGTATATATAAGGTGAGATTCTTAATATTCCATCGAGATTCTTTCTCGCCAACTTCCACGAAATGCTTCTTCTTTGGGTAACTATCTCTCTTTAATATTTTTGCATTACCTTCATAACACCTGTAATATACATATCTTGGTGAAAAATTCGAACTACGTTGATTAATTTTGCCATCTGCTACTCTTTGAGAATGCTTCACTTATGCGATATAAACTCAAATATTAATTCAATTTTCAGTACGTCATAATAAAAGAAAGAACTAAAAATAAGCAATCACTTTAATAATGTTAATAACGTTCATTCGATATGTATTCACATGTATTATGCAATAAAAGTTTTAATAATGCTATATATTCGTAATTTTTAATATTGGATTGAATATTTTATAATAGTTGGAATTATTCGATATAGTTTGTGTCTGCAAAACACGTACGGTACCCAGAATGTGAGTGCGTTCTGATTAGCGTATCAAACGGTGTTAAAGGTTCTCAAGTTAAACATCATTGAGGTATACCCAGGAAAGTACTGCCAACGTTGACAATACGGCCGATGCTTGACGCAGTGCTGGGTAGAACGACCGTCGGCGTCCAATCTTGCCCCGAAACTTGACCGATCTATTTGCCGTTACTCTTCCCAACTCTGAATTTACTGTCGGTAATCGGCAAGTCGCCAGTTTTGTCCCAGCACCGTCGCGAAATTGGCAACCGAAGGTCATCGACCGACATTTATGCCGACATTCGTGCCAATACTGATTGCCACTTTTCTGCCTACATTAAAATTGTTCACCGGCGAAAATGTATTGCCAGTTCTAAACCAGTGCTGGGTCAGAATAGATAGCCAACCATCGGTACTCAACTTTCTTCCAGACACTGACCCAACACTGTTTTGAATCGTGTAGCTTACATTTCATTGGAGCATTGGCGTGCACCAATTTCACAGTTTTGGGCCAATATCGGCACTTGATCGACAGCTCAAAGATCGTAGCAATACTCTTTGCCATTTTGTTTTGCCAATGCTCGTATTTTATAAGTATCTCGTTGGTGTAACACCGCCAACCCGGGTCCTTCTTTAATCCCCTCTTTTGATCCTTGTAACCTCTTCGTTTCTAACTCTTCGTAGTACGAACGCAGATTACGTTTTATGATACACATATTGTTCTTACTGATCTCGTGATCATGTCGCGACGACGTTATTATAATACTAAGAAAGAACGAGCCCTAAAAAAAAAACACAATTTCCAGTAGTAGTGAAGAGATAGAGGAAATTTCTAAAAGTGTATGTGAAGTGTTGGAAAACAAAGAATTGACTGAGAAATGCTACGGCGAAAAAGACGTAGAAAACAATTATCAAGATGAACCGTATTCATATGAAGATCCGATTCATGAACTGTCATATGAGAGAAATTTCGATCAACAATTCGATGACGAAGATGCGACTGTCGGCAGTGAAAGTGATCATATTCAATACAATCATGAAGATGGTGGCCGAAGCGAATACGCAAATGGGATGGATATGAAGGATAAATTAATAACGTTCGCTTTGAAACATGCTGAAACGTTGCGGCACAACGTTCTTATCGATCTCTTAAAACTGCTACGATCTGAGGGATACGTCAATCTTCCCAAAACTGCACAAACACTCTTAGGAAACATTCGGCACAAAAATGTTAGAACAATGGCGGGGGAAAAAAAATCTCTAGGGCAGTATATATATATTGGCATAAAAAAACAGCTAGAAAAAAAAATCTCGCCTGAAATTTACACAGATGACAAGATTACAATTTTCGTAAGCGTTGATGGAGTACAAGTTTACAGAAGCTCAAACAAGCAATTTTGGCCGATTTTAATAAAAGTGCAGCATGAAAATTACGTCACTTCACCTTGTATTGTTGGCATGTATTTGGGTGAGTCTAAGCCGAAAAGTGTAGCGGTGTTCATGGATGATTTTGTTGTCGAAGCCGAAAATCTGATCAAGAATGGACTCGTCATAGGTGAAAAAAAATATACTTTTCGTATCGGAGCATTTATTTGCGACAGTCCTGCACGAGCATACTTAAAATGCTGTAAAAACCCGGGCGGATATAGTGCATGTGAACGATGTGAGGTGATAGGTGAAACTGTCAATAATAAAAGAATTTATCGAGAAATTGATTGCAAGAAGCGAACGAAAAAATCATTCCGTTTACAGAGAGATATAAATCATCATCTGCCCGGTCTTATTTCGCCGCTAGTTCGCTTATCGAAATTTAACATTATCAAATCAGTTCCGTTAGATTCTATGCACTTGTTGTTTCTTGGATTGGTAAAGCTTCTGCTAGAACTGTGGGTGCTGAGAAAAACTTCACCGCGAATTACGTTGCAACAATTGGAATTTTTACGAGAACTATTGAGTTTACTCGAGTACACAATTCCGTGTGAGTTCCAGCGAAAAGTTTTTGACTTGGACGAAAAGGCGAAATGGAAGGCTAATCAGTACAGATTCATGTTACTGTATTGTGGTATGGTCATCTTGAAATTTGTGCTGCCCGAAATTTATTACCGACACTTCGTACTACTAGCGCTCGCGTCTCGAATTCTTTGCAACAAGCAGCTTGCCGTAGCGTACGCTGATTATGCAAATGATTTACTGCGCCAATTCGTATCTTATATGCCGACTTTATACGGATGTGATACGCAAGTGTTAAATGTGCACAATTTGATTCACATATCGGATGACGTAAAACATTTTCAGCTCCCGTTGACCGAGATATCAGCATTTTGGGCCGAGAGTTATTTAGGCAAACTCAAAAAACTCGTACGATCACCAAAAAATCCTCTCGTACAAGTCATCAATAGATTATCAGAATCGGACGCCCTTCCAGATGCAAAAACAAGATTGCGAAAAAACGTCGAAGGCATCATTTACACAGCCAAAGATATTCAGCAAATTCGCGTACGAGATGTCTTAATAAAATCAAAAAGTCCGAATAATATTGTGCAACTGAAAGATGGTAGAGTAATGTTTATAGAATCGATTCTAATAGAAAACGGGAAAAATCCAAACAGTGAAAATTTGCACGATTTCCGAATTGACGGATTTTTCGTGACTAAAACGGGTGACGTTTTTTCGCAGCCAGATTTGTCGACGAAATTTGGGATAATTCAAGTGATGGAAGTGTCCTCTGAAAAAAGCACTACAACCATGGAAAATATTCTATCAAAGTGTGTTAAAATTATGGTCAAAAACGATAGTTACATAGTAACCATGCTTCACTCCTAAATTCCGAAGTGTGATGGACAGAGAAGAGAGAGAAAGGAGGAGAAAAAGACTGCAGACAGCGGAATCCGTTTCTATGTATTTGTGCCGATTTGTTTACAAACAAAGTAAGCGATACGCGCAGTATTGGGTACCGGAGTTTGACCAACGTGCGCGCAGGGTATGCGCGAACGTTCAACGGCGTGAGTCGAGTAGTGTTGAAACCGATGTTTTGCCAACGTGCGCCCAGGTTATGCGTGTTGTCTAATGACGTCACGCACAATCTCGGTCCCAATATTTTGCCGACGTGTGCCCAGGTTATTGCGCGCGTTAGAAAAAGACACACCGAGTGAGGTAGCAAAGAGTGGGGATGTCAAAAGCCGGAATGAAGGAAACGAGACAGTAACGATCCATTGTTTCCCGGAGAAGCTGTGTAGTGAATAGTGTTCGATCTTTTTTCATCGTCAAATAATTATTCCGGATCCGCAAATATTCGCATCTTTTTAACGATATATGTGCAGTTGGTTTCTCAGAGGCGAAGTGTTTGTGTGCAAAAGTATAATATTCGAATCGTTCGAGGATGGACAATTTACATAAAAAGACCACCTTTTTAACGATTGAATTTGATGAAAAAACCAATGACGATTTACCCGTTATTGATTCCGTTCCGCGTTCATGGGTATCAGCATTGGATGGAAAACTTTTTTGTCGTTATCCGCCACAAAGTACTCGAGAAAAAACTTTGATTAAATGGATAAGGGAACAAAAAGACCCGGAAACACACTGGGAAAATTATCCGGTGGTGAAAATCGTTGCAGAAGCTCGTAAGTATTAAAATTCTTTTCCATTATTTTCCTCAAATCCAACAATTTCGTCTCTTAAAAATTTTAATATCTATTAGTCTGCGAATATTCTTAAAAACTCGTGTTTTCGTTAATTCTTCACTAACATTGATACGCTAAATAAAAATCATGAAAATTTTTTGAAGTTATTTATAAAAAAAAGAGTGGTTGAAGAAGTAATGGAACGGCTTTTTTCTGCAGTGTATAATTCTTTCGTGGCTTTTTGAAAATATTTCCGGTGTTCTCGTTCCTAATTTTATACATTATATACAATTTCTCCCGCTCCATAGAATTCATCGAGAAAAAACATGATTTCAATTTTCAAATTTTGAAAAAAATATCTTGAATCAATGTTGATAAAGTATTTATGATACTGAAATTTTCTTTAATAATTGTCCAATTTCCAAGTTATTGTTTAGATAATACATTTTTTACAGAATAACTACAGAGTAACTTGTAAAATTTTTGTTTTTTATCAGGAAATTACGATCAAAGTAAGCGAAGATCCGACAGATATATTCAAGATTTGGATAGTATGGCACAAAGTACGGATACCGATGTTGTCTCAACAATCTCGCAAGATATTGTTTCCAGAACGATGTTAACGAAGAGCTTGAGACAAACAAAGCTGTTGCCTGTTTTGGAAGGCGACTTAAACTTAACGGAGATCATGGGTGAGATATTCATTTGAAATTAACTGATATATTGAAAACTTCCGATCCAAAAATGTAATGCGTTCATCTCTCCGAACAGTTGAGTCGAATACTATTGAGGAGTTATTCGAGCCCCAACCTGACGAAAACGCAAATAACCATTGCCAGCATTGCAGTGCAAAGAATGTCACCGGTACAGTAGAGTTTGTTTGATATTTTTTTTCAAAAATAGAAGTATTGACATATATCTAATTAAATCGGTTGATTTCCACAGTTGAACAGTTGAGACAGGAATTGGCATTGGTTCAGGCGAATGTCTTACAGAAGATAAATGCAGCGAAGCGGAGTATCTTATACGATTTGGATCAAAAAATTAAATTTCTGAGCATCAATCAGAACCTCCAGCCTACCGGTACAATCCAACAAATTTCGGCGGCTCGAGAAGCTCTTCCAAATCTCCCTATTTCTGATTTGAACGAATTCCTTCAATTTGACGAGATGATAAAAAACGACGCAGCAAAAAAAAAGGCACTGGTAAGTCAATACATTTGATGATTCGACGTCGCATCGTCGGTATGCAATGGAATTTTTTACTTAATTATTTATTGTTTTCCATTGCCATTTACTGGATTTTTAAATAGTATTTTGAATATCCCATCGGTTTGGGAGTTGTAATATAGAAAAAATAAACGATGGTGAAAAAATTCAAGAAATGTAATCGGATTTGAACAATTGAAACTTCGATAAACTGTACCGACGATTAACTGTGTCGTTTATGATTTTTTCTGTCTTCAGAAAACTCTCTTCACTTCTCTGATTGTTGGGCTCAAGGATGTCAAACTCGACATTGCAGCGATCATTCCAGCTGTGATTACGAAGTCAGTACAACTCAAATATAGCGGGTTCGGAAGAAAAATCAAAAGTAATGAGGGAAAACTCAACTTCAGCGGAACAGCTCTATTTGACTGTGTAAAAGGAATGAGTAGCTTCTTTAATTACTATGATTATTATTCAATTGAATTTATTCATTAGCGTATTCTAAATTATCCAATTTTTTTCAGAGGTTTTGGAAGAAAAATGGGCTCAGCACACTGAACCTCTTCAAATTGCTTCAAAAGTGAGCCGCTGATTGTCAGGAGCGCCAGATCGTGAGCGTGGTCGACGCGAAAGAAACGCTAACGATAATACGTCGTAAATCGACTTCGGTTTAATTATTAATTTTTTTTTTAGCTAATTCGATTTAAGTTGTTTCCCATTAAATGAGACTGTACTTTAATAACTATTATAAGAATTGTCAGATATTTAAGGTATTTTTTTTTATCGCCATAATTCTAATAAATGAAAGACTGAAGGGTTATATAAGGTAACATTTTGAAATTATCATTCACGATATTATACAATGTGATAAAGATTACAATAAATAAATGGGTATATCTGTCATTCACCTTTCTCGTTTCGTGCATCCTTTACCTGAAGTTTTGGTCAAATATATTTTTATGAGAGAATGAAAAGTAATCAAGACAAAAAAAACTGATTGATTAACCTGTACTTTCCTGAAAACGATAGACTCGATTGAACCAATATACATACTGGATCGATTTTGATAGCGGTTCTGAGCTGATATCAAATCAGTTTAGGCGCTAATATCCGTTTAGAAGGCGGTTCCGGGCCAATGTTGAATTTGTACTGGCACTGATATGAATCAGTTCATCAGCCGATTCTAAACCGATGCTGAATCAGTATGGACCCATTAAAAAGCCAGTACCGCACCGAAATCGATGGCACGACTGGGCGCATGGAAATGCCAAAACTGGGCCAATAATAAACGTAAAACAGGGCCAGTATCATACGCTGATGCCAGGTGGACGCTGGTTACCAACCTCTGGACCGTAACCATCATTTCGACTCCAGAACAGCTCTAGACCGGTGTCGGCGATAGATGTTGGCCAGGCTTCGAGTACTGTCGGGGCGATACTGGTAAAATATTGGGCCAGTGGTGAATTTTTTCACGGGTAGTCGTCGAAAATGTAATTTCTTTTAGTACAGTTTTCCATTCAATATACAGGACAGAGTGTGCGACATTGAAAGCGGAACGCCGAGTGAAGAAAGCAAGAGAATGCGAGCTAAAAGATAATTTTCAAGTAAGTGCGTGTGCAAGGTCGTGCTTTTGAAAGCTTTTACGAGAACGACACACAAACACGTCAGAGCTCTTAGCTCTGACTTTTGTTTAACGGTAACTTTGCTACGGCGAATAATTTCTTTGCAATTATTCCCGAAGCTCGTAAATATAAGATGCTTTACGGGACCTGAACGAAAGAATCGACACATTTACAAAATGTGTCGGTTATATAAAATAATGTTATATAAAATAATGCAGGCTTTGTTACTCATGTACGCCATTAAGAAGAGATATACACTTATAATATTCAAAAAATCGATTTATTTTTTAAACGATAGAACTATATATGTAGAATATTTTCACAAAATTTCAAAGCGAAATCTAAAAAATTTCGAAATTACAGCTCGTGAATGCTGTGCCTCACCACTCGGATTAGGAGCACGCACCGCAGGTAGAAGCGAAAGCGCAGAGGGGCAGGTATACGGGGAATTTTCTTTCATCATTTCCTTCTTTAAATTCTTAACTTAGCTAGTACTTGTCAAGCAGATGTTTCTAAGAAGATTAATAGAGTAGAAAGAAGGGATTTACGCTGTACACAGCTGTAGTCGCAGTCAGTCGAGATTCGAAATTCGAGCTGTGTAGAACGATTTCGTTAGCTTTGAAATGTCCTCGTATCCGAAAGGCGATAATGAATCGACATACCGGCCGTCAAGACCACGAAAAAGAAAAAATACCCAGTCAACAATCCAGAGAAAAAGAGATGAATCTGCAGGAGAGAGTAGCACTGGAAAACTCTCCAGTGCAAGCAGTGACGATGTGCTTTGGAATCGTTTGCATGCATACTGACGCATCGAATTTTTCACCGTATTCACAGCCAATTCATAACATTCTGCCAATTTACAAAGATTAAAAAATTAAATATGATTTATTGGAGAGGTGTTTGGGCGGCCACACGCAATATGCCAATGAAAATTTTAATTCGACCGTTTGGCATTTTACGCCAAAGCACTTGCATTCTGGTCTAAAAATCATAGAGATTGCAGCTTATTTGGGAGCCGGTTTAGTCATGCATGCGTTGGAATTACAAATTGGAACATATGCCAAAAATTTTGCCGACAACAGCGATCAGAGGCAAATGCAGTGACTGGAGCGGCGCAGTCTTTTAGAGAGAAAAGAGGCCCGAAAAGCAAGAAGATATGAATGAATGGAAGATAATCAACTTTATGAAAAAGCTGAAGGCTTCTTGTATTTCGCGCCTCTTCCGATAGATCCCACTGTAGTCCCCCCTCCCATGCCCGAAATACCACACGCTTTCAAAGCCCGTCTAGGAACTTTTTTGTTCCCTATATGCGGGCGCCGGCTTGATACGTCATTCTTCTTTCGTGTGTCGGAAGCACCACACGTTTTTTTCTGTAACAAACATGAGTTCTCGAAGCAGGAGTGTGTCCGTGGAGAAAGAGCATGCTCTGGAAAAGAGAATTAAAAAGCTCGAGAGATTATTCGAGAAAAAACATCGCAGGAAGAGTAAAAGTAAGTTGTTTTCTGTTTATAGGTTAGATGGCGGCGTGGTACGTTTAGGTTAGAACGCCGCATCGAGACAAGCCCCTCGTGTGGGCTCTAACCCGCACGAGGCAGAGTTTTCTTTTTGTACTCGGGCACTTATTCGAACGAGGAAGCAAGCCCCTCGTGTGGGCTCTAACCCACACGGGGTAGAGTTATTACTCGGGTTTTTTCATTCGAGCAGGATCGGGAGGATTTTTCGGTCGTTTACGGCTTTTTGTGAGGATCGTTCTAAGCTCGAAATCGTCAAACGAGCTCGTCGGAGAGAGGAGGTAAGAGGCGATGCCGAGAGAGAAGAGAGTCATCGTCGTTGAGCAGTTCCCCGTGTGTCGATCCTGCGGAGTCCACAGTAGATTTTGACGTTTCATGTCGAGAGCCTGCCCAGACTCAAGTTGCATCTGGCGAGTCAATACCAGTTCACAGCGAGAATGTCGCTGAGTCTTCGCAGGTTACTCCTGTCGTAAAACAGGATGAAGCTCCCGCCGTGGTGATATCGCAGGGCGAAGCGACTCTCGACCCTCAGGTGCTGGAAATTTTGGGAAAAAGAATTCTCGAGGAGCGAGTGTTGGACGACGAGATTCCAGCAGAGATGCTTGTTCGTTGGAAGGAAATAATGAAAAAAGGTCTACCTGCGGAGGAAAGGGCTCGGCTTGTCAGCAAATATTCACCACCCAAAAATGCAAAATGCATCGACCCTTCTTCCGTAAATCCCGAAGTCAAAGCGGTTTTGTCAGAAGTCGTAATGAAAAGGGATGAGCGAATTTCTGCAAAGCAAACAAAATTAGCAGCTTGTATCGCAGCAATCGCGAAGATGTTTCGAGGAGCGCTAGACGACACGCAGGAAAAAATATCTCTCTTGGAACATCTGAGTGATACGGGTCGACTACTAGTAGACCTTTTGCACAACGAATCGGCAGTGAGGAGAAACTTGATATTGGCGAACATCGGTACGTCGTCCAAGGACGTTTTAAGGCGTCTTCTCACTTTGGAAATTTAAAAAAATCGATTTTTTTTTTTTTTTAAATTTTGAAAGTACATATCTTCAAAAATGTCATCTCGAAATTTCATAAAGATCGGACGAGTCTAACTACATTTTTTGGCGACCGTTAGGTGACTACCTGAGAGTACCCGGCGATCCCTTTCACGCCGCTCGGACGGTCCCTGTATATCTGACTCTATACAATTGAATAGCCGTGTTCTTTTGTTAATGTAGTACCCCTTGCTTAGGTATATTCTGTTTTCGGGTCTATACTCATGTAATAAGACCTTAACACGTGCATTTTTCAAAAGAAAATCACTCGGCAACGATGCTAAACTGTTATTTCATCAGTCTAATTTGAAACTTCGTAACGGCAACATCTCTGCGCTCAGGATTGTTATAATGGATAAAAAGACTTCGCAACAAAGTGCCACGTGGCGACGTCCAAGTTCGAAATCTAAAAAAAGAAAATTTCGTGGAGTGCTTCCACACCAGTCTGAAGCAGATACGAGTCATGCTAGTGCGAGTGCAGCAAAATTAAAAAAATCGGACGATACAAGTTTCGATGTACACATCGATCCAACGGCTGGATATAGTATTATTCAGTTTTTTCTTGTTTTTTCTACATTACAACAATATGTGAAGTGTAAAGTTTGTAACAAAGATGTTTCAAGAAACATCATCAAGAAAAACCGTGGAAATTGCTTGCCAAACAGCGGCATGCATTTATAACGAAGGGCTACAACCTGTTTTAAAAATTTTGGAGGTGATGGGTGTCAAACTAGGCCCTATCGCCGTTCAATACGCCGAGAAACGCGACAGTGATCGCGTACGCGTAGGGAACCGCCGCAGCTCTAACGCTTCAAAAGAGACTAGGTCGAGACGAAGGGAAGCTACTTTGGACGAACACACCTTCTACGAAGAATCGGAAGGTCCATTGTATGGAGCAGGCATCGCTGATTAACCCGAGGTAAGGTTTTTTCATGATTTTTCTGCAACCAAAACTTTAAACGCAGTTATCTCAAAACAAGGTTTTTCGGTGCTTTGTTGATGAAATTTCGGAAACTATCCGGCCGATTGTCATGAAATTTGAATGACATATGCTTCATAGTTATGGCTATAGCGCATATCATCAGATTTTTTAAATTTTGATTTTAAGAATTTTTTTTTTACAAAAAACTGCAAAAAAATCGTGGTTTTTTTTTACTTTTTCGAAAAACGTGCGCCATTTTGTTATTTTCGCGAATATCAAAAATCTGATGATATGCGCTATAGCCACTGACATACTGAATCTAAAACAGTTTTATTTTTTTGTTTCAGACGACCCGTCTCGGAGATACCATCAACAAGCCACGACCATAACATTTTTACACGGGTTTTTCAATGCTACTGATGTATTATAATAATTGTTTAAAAAAATAAAATAAAAATTTTTTCATGTACTTGAAAGATGTGTTTATTACATAGGATCCGTTTTATCCCATAATTTTAAGCAAAAATCCTCGAAAAAAAATCGCAAAAACAGCCTATTTTTGAGGCGTTTAAAGTGAGAAGATGCCTTAAATTCATCAACAACGGACGAATTTTTATTCGGGAGGCAATTGGACGAAAAAGTCAAGGCGGCGAAGGCTCTGGAGAGTACGAGTCGAGAACTGGGCAGCACATCACGATCGGGCGCTTTGGCAAAAGAGCCAAAAAACTCGAAATTCCGGCCCCGTCGCTCCTCTGGTTATCGCCATCGAGTGACGGATTCGGGCGGGAAGAAAGCATCATCCTCGAAGAATCGGGGCAATTTTCCGAGACGGAAGAGCCCGCGCCGTCGAAGCCTTCCGAGACAAGGGTTCAGTCGCCATCCACCTGGCAGGCGTTAACTTCGTCGCCTGTAAGTATTGTAGCCGGCAGGTTACGTGCTTTCGCTGACGAGTGGAAGCATTACTCGTCGGACAAGCGCATTTTAGCATGGGTAGAGGGTTATAAGATCCCTTTCGCTATGCCTCCGCGTCAGGTTTTTGTACCTAAGGAAAGATCGGATGTTGGGAAAGAAGCTGTTATCATTCGGAACCTCATTTCTTCCCTTTTAGAGAAAGGCGCGATAGACCCATGTGAGAATTGCCCAGATCAATTTCTATCAGATATTTTTGCGGTGCAAAAATCCGGGGGAGGATTTCGTTTGGTCTTGAATCTGAAAAAATTAAATGAGTTCGTTATTACGACACATTTAAAACTAGAGGACCATAGAATGGCGATAGATCTTATAAGCGAGAATTATTTTTTGGCGTCGATCGACTTGAAGGATGCCTACTATGCAGTCCCTATAGCAAAAGCGCATAGAAGGTTCTTGAGATTTCGGTTCGGCGGAAGTCTCTACGAGTTTACCTGTTTGCCGTTCGGATTGGCATCGGCTCCGTATGTCTTCACAAAAATTCTCAAGCCGATAATGGCGGAATTGCGCGGTAGAGGTTTCCTTTCCGTAATTTATTTAGACGATATTCTTGTTATTGAGAATTCTATAGAAGATTGTAAGGAGAATCTTTTCATGGCTTGCAAGCTCGTTGAAAAATTGGGTTTTATAATTAATGAGGAAAAATCCCAAATTACTCCGTCAAAAAGGTGTAAGTACCTCGGATTTTGGTTCGATTCCAAAAGAATGCAATTAGAACTTCCCGAAGATAAGAAGGTCAGATTACAAAACCTTATCGAGAATTTTCGCCGCTCTAGAAAATGTAAAATTCGGGATTTTGCTCGCTTTGTTGGTTCGTTAGTGTCAAGTTGCCCAGCGATTCCATATGGATTCGCGCATACAAAGATATTTGAGAGGGAGCGTTATCTAGCTCTTTTAGACTCTGGTGAATGTTTTGACAAGTACATGTCAATAAATCACGGGCTTCAGGCGGAATTCTTGTGGTGGTTGAAAGCGATTGAGAGCCCGAAGAATTCTATACGCCCTTTGAAGTTTTGTATGGAAATTTTTAGCGATGCGTCGTTAACCGGCTGGGGAGTAGTATGTAGCTGCGAGAGATCTCATGGTTTTTGGAGTGACGATGAACGCTGGTGCCACATCAACATTTTAGAGCTAAAGGCGGTCTTTTTCGGGCTAAGGTGTTTCGCCAGTGAAATAAAGAATAAATATATTTTGTTGAGACTGGACAGTACTACGGCCATCGCCTACATTAATCGGATGGGCGGCACGCATTTTAAAAAGTTGAATAGCATAGCAAAAAAGATATGGGATTGGTGCGAGGTACGAAATATTAGAATTATGGCGTCATTTATCGGTACAAAAGAGAACGCTGAGGCTGATTTTGAATCGCGAAGGCTTTATATGGA
Source organism: Rhimphoctona megacephalus (assembly GCA_963989365.1). Lineage (NCBI taxonomy): Eukaryota > Metazoa > Arthropoda > Insecta > Hymenoptera > Ichneumonidae > Rhimphoctona > Rhimphoctona megacephalus. Next base: position 13,167,552 of record OZ022420.1, on the reverse strand, counting down.
AACTGAGTATTCCCTGGCGAGTTGGGCTTTCCAGAATATTTCTAGAAAACTCGGTGAGCCTCAGGTCGATTTATTTGCTTCGCGCATCAATGCGAAGTGCAAACGTTTTGTTTCTTGGTTTCGCGACCCGGAGAGCTCGGCGATAGATTCTTTCACGATTCAATGGAGCGTTTTCCCAATCGCTTATGCTTTTCCCCCATTCTCAGTTATTCCGAGGGTTTTACGGAAAATTAGGGAGGAGGGAGCTACGGTAATTGTCGTGGTCCCTCAGTGGCCGACCCAACCATGATATCCTTTATTCCGAGCCATGCTTGTTGAAAAATCGATTATTTTTTCTCCTAATAAGTATTTGTTACTGTCTCCTAGCAATCAACCTCATCCGTTGTGAGAGGACCTTATCCTGAAGGTAGGTTTGTTATCCGGAGGGCCTTTCAACTGAGACGCGTTCCAGAGGAGGCTTTGGATTTGAGCTTCGTTGCGCACGGGTTCCCAAAAGCAGTACGACTGTGCGCTGCGAAAATGGTGGGTTTTCTGCAGGGAGCGCGACGCTGATTTTTACACACCATCGATTGAGGATATCCTCGCGCTCCTCGCGACGGAGTTTCGGAAAGGGGCATCCTATGGATCCTTGAACTCCTTGGGTTCAGCGATCTCTGAAATAGCGGGTCCGTTTGTGGATCAAGATCCTAGAGTAAAACGTCTTTTTAAAGGAATTGCAGAGAAGCGTCCGACGAGACCCAAGTACGATTTTACGTGGGACCCAAAAATAGTTCTCGATTATTTGGAGTCGTTGGGGGAAAACAGCGATTTGTCCTTGGAGATTTTAACTGAAAAGCTCGTCATGCTTCTCGCTCTCATAACCGGTTAGCATATGCAAGCTTTATCCTTAATTAAAATCAGTAATATTAGTAGAAGCGGTGATACCGTTGAGATCAGGATTCCTGATACCGTGAAGACTTCGGGCCGATGTCGCTCTCAACCGCTTTTAACCTTCCCAAGGTGCAAAACTCGAAGAAGCGTTTGTGTAGTTACGACTCTCGAGTCCTACATAGAGCGAACTAGTTGGATGCGGAATAGTAAGGATTCACTTTTTCTTGCTTTGAAAAAACCTTATAAAAAGGTGTCTTCCCAAACACTCGCTAGATGGGTAAAGAAGACTTTGGTGAAGAGTGGAATCGATACGACAATTTTTTCGGCGCATAGTACGCGTCACGCATCCTCTTCCGCGGTAATGCGGAAAGGTTTAGAATGGGACATTATAAGAAAGTCGGCAGGTTGGTCAAAGGAATCGCAAACGTTTGCGCGGTTTTATAATCTTCCAATATCGACAGATGGTGTTTCATATGTAAGAGCAATCCTAGAGGATTAATGTAGTATATAAGAAAGATGAACATTTTGTTTGACAGTTTGTACGTTTATTTTCTTTCGTTCATTTGGCGTTTTTTGTTCGTCTATGGTACGTTTTTTCTCTTGTCAATACTATATGTTACAACTGCGTGAGTTAAAATAAATTTAACTTTGTACAGTTGCCGTTCATTATTTTAAACATCTACAGTGGGATCTATCGGAAGAGGCGCGAAATACAATTAAACGATTAAACGAACTTACCTGTAAATGAAGTTCGATCGTAATTGTATGAAGCGCCTCTTCCGATAGATCACATCCCACCTTTGTATTGTAAATCATATTTATATTCACGATAAATGTCATCCAACCCCACGGAGTGGGCTTACCCAGATTCACGGCAACACTTTGGTATAATAACGTATCAGGCCGGCGCCCGCATATAGGGAACAAAAAAGTTCCTAGACGGGCTTTGAAAGCGTGTGATATTTCGGGAATGGGAGGGGGGACTACAGTGGGATCTATCGGAAGAGACGCTTCATACAATTACGATCGAACTTCACATACAGGTAAGTTCGTTTAATCGTTTAATTATATGGGCCTGGTATCGCTGACAAGCGATTTTTTCTCACGTTATTATACGGCACGTTCATTCTGGTTTTGTAACACCCGGGGGAAAACTGGAGTTACAGAGCGTCTAAATGGTACTGTACACCCGAAATAAGCAATCCGGTACCATTTACACGCACTTCTACACCGGTTTTTACTACAAAGGTTTCACAAAATGAAATAAGCCTGCCATGTAAAAGCGGTCATCAATTAATTGCATTCCAAGACGGGTAAGATTCGAATCTGCATCAGGAGATCCGAATGTTCGGAGTGATTGAAAAATTTGCCGTGAACAAAAAAGCATATTTTTAGCTGACTAGTCGAAAAATTTTCGGGCCGGACAAGTACTCTGTGCGTATCCGCTCTACGTACGATAGTAAACTTTTATCAATTTGTTATCAATAAAACTGTAATACAAATATTACAAATGAGAGTGTGGCAGCGTTCAAGCTCACGCAGGCTAATGCAATTCTGTATTTTTTTTTAAAGCCCTTGTAGTTCCAAGTCATAGGATAATAATTCGCTGTAATAAAGCATTAATTAGAGAAATGGCATATGAACATAATTGGAGATTTTATAAACACAATAAAATTCCACGTACTTGGCCACATATACTTTAGTAGATCTTTATTTATTTATCAACTTTTTGTGAACGTACAACATTTACGAGAATGAAATTATCACCTCTGTACAATTTGACTTAATTTGATAAGATAATGAGAGCAGTTACCCATAAAACTTTGTATGATGAGTTTGTTTTTAGAAAGGATTTTTGTGCGGAGATCTTTGCATGAACTACTTTAGACGGGTTTTTGTAAATTTTTGTGGGGAACGGTATTTTGGCACTGGGTGGTGGGGGGATTAACTGGAACGACTATTTGGGGGGCATAAATGTACTTGTCTCACCTTTTTTCACAGGATTTATGCTGTTTTTGGCTAGGATTTGTCGACTTTTTGTATGGAAGTCATAGCTTATTAATTAAACATGTCAATATTGTGTACGTACTCGGGTATGAAATTCATAGCTTGCCAATTAAACATGTCTATATTATGTATGTATCTGACAAGGAAAGGTACTTTGGTGTCCCCCTCCGATTTTGATAATTTTTATATATGTTATAGTCCATCGAAAATTAAGAGACACGTAATTTTTTTTATCGGCTTAAAGTTATTTTTAAGGGGTGAAATCGACCCCCAAAGTTGAGCATGTTTTGCATCTGGTAGAGTGTTTCATATAGAAGCACTTAACCGATCGTAACGAAACCAATTGCAAAACGTTTTTCACGTCAAATAACCTGTATATAATGTTCAACTTCTTATGCACCCCTATTACATGGGGATGATTCACCCCCGAATATCCAGAATTCTTTTGTATAAAAAAAACTTGCAATCCGATTTCAATAAAACAAACGCCATTTTGCAGAGCAAAAAAAATAAAATTGACGTATTTTTGGGTTTTTCTCAGATTAAAAAAATTAAGGGGGTAAAACACCCTTAAAATGTCAAATTTCATTTTGAGCACTGTCCCCTTCCGATTTCAATATTTTTTTTATAAAATGTAGCTTATCGAAAAATAAGACCACCTATTATTTTTATTGGCTCAAAATTATTTTTAAGGCGTGAAATCAACCCCCAAAGTTGGGCATGTTTTGCATCTGGTAGAGTGTTTCATATAGAAGCACTCAACCGATCGTAACGAAACCAATTGCAAAACGTTTTTCACGTCAAATAACCTGTATATAATGTTCAACTTCTTATGCACCCTTACTTACTGCAGGGGGCTGAACCACCCCCTGACATTCATAATTTTTTGTATAAAAGAAAAATTGTCATTCGATTTCAATGGAAAAACCAACATTTTGAAAAGCAAAAAAAAATTATAGTGAATGTGTCTAGATTTTTCGAATAAAAAAAATTAAGGGGGTAAAACACCCCTAAAATCTCAAATGTCATTTTGCGCACTTAAATGATAAAATTCAATTCAATTGGTCTCATTATCATTGCGTATCGACTTATATGCTAAATAATATTTATTTCGCATGTACATCCGCTGCCCTTCTGACATGCTTCACGTTTATAAAGAAGTGTTGGTATCCGTTCTATTTATATAAGTTTCTATTTTGAACGATTTACGAAAATAAAAAAAAAACTCAAATATCAAAAGAGTCGCATCAGCAATTCACCGCCCAGAATGTAAACAAAGCTGGCTCATGCCTTGCCATATTCTTATTCATATCAAGAACCGCTATAGTGGCTCGACCCCAAGTATTCTTGAAAAAGCCAGTTCGCTCAGGCTAATGTTTGAGGTATATCCGAAAACCAAATAAAAATGCTGTTTTCGTGGTGATGTCAGATCAAACCGCCCACTCAAGATGAAAAAGGTAAAACTGACTTTATATTATTCCAGAAGTTAAGTTGCTGTTCGACTGTTGATCAGTCATTATCGTGTCCGCTATCGTGAATACCGTATTGTTATTAACATGTCCATCAATCCAATGAACGTAATAAGACTGTTGTTTCTTACATTCGAGGTAATGAACATTCCTGACAGTCCTGTTAACAATAATGAAGTGGAATTGAAAGAGAGTTTCGCGGAAATTCTGAAGGCCTCTATGGCAGAGTTCAATCAGTTAGAAATCGTCGAAGATACGACATTAGATTTTCAAGAACCGTTTAGAGATGTCATAGTAGAACCTGTCGAAGATAATGACATCGAATGGGGTCTTGGAGAATCTCCATTAAGCCCTGAAACGTGTACTGACGATGAAGAAGATTTGAGCTACGACTACAAACAAAGAGCTGTTGAGTACTGGAGAAGTGCAAAAACGAAACAAAATAGGAAAATAGAAACAGTCCAAAACCGATTTAAACTCGTTAAATCTGTGCGCCAATTAAGGCGCTGGGCTCAACAAATTAATAAAGGCGGAACTTACAAGGAAAAATTGTCGCGCATTTCTGAATATACAATCGATAATTTAAAAAGCGCCATAGAAGCAGGTCTCATTGTACACGATATCGATCTTCGGAGATGGGCATTACAAGCCCAAAAATTGATTGGGCATGAGAATTTGCGTTTCAGGGCTTCGCCAACATGGATAAAAAAGTTTAAAAAAGTTCATCGAATAACAAGTAGAAAAATAAATAAATTCGTGACACGAAAGACTCTCGAATCAAAGGACATATTACAAAACGATGCTAATAAATTTGTCTCCGCAGTTCAATTGAAAATTGAGGAATATGGCTTGGAAAATATTTATAATTCTGATCAAAGTGGTTTCCAATTAGAAGTCCATTCAGGGCGAACGTTAACAGAAGAAGGTACAAAACAAGTAGAATGCCTTGTACAATCCGTTTCAGCGACAACCCATAGCTACACCATCCAGCCGACAATATCAGCAGCAGGAAAATTGTTGTCACCTCTTCTGATAATTTTAAAAGAGCCATCCGGGCGGTTGGGGCCAATCGTAGAACGAACCATTTTTCGACCTCCCAATGTTTTTATAAGTGTTTCAAAATCTGGCAAGGCTACATCAGGTACGTTGGTATGTAATATTCAAATATAAAAAATAGATGTGCTATTAATTTTTACATATTGATTTATAGAACATTTCAAAGTATGGCTTCAAGAAGTGTTCTTCCCAAATGTCGGTGAGAAAAGTGTGCTTTTAATAGACTCATGGAGTGGACATTGCCCTAGTGTTGTCACGGAAGTTACACCACATAACAAAGAAATTGTTACAATGATCATACCGAAAGGAACAACAGGGAATATCCAGCCACTTGATGTCTTCGGATTTAGAATTTGGAAAAATTATGTCAGACATTTTTCAGACAGTGTCATGTTACTTGATTATGATTTAAGTCTACATTTACGAAATAATATAATCAAGCTGCAATCTCTAGTACATAATCAATTATCATCTCCGAGGTACGAAAATTTATTTCGATATGCCTGGTTCAAAAGTGGGTACATAGAAGAACGACCTGAGCATTTCGAAAATCCCGTTGAATTCGCTTTTGGTATGTCATCTCAAACACAATGTGAAATTGAAGGCTGCACAAATGTGGCTGTAGTAAGATGTTCATGGTGTAAAAAGTCACTTTGTTTCAAACATTTCTTCGAAGAACATCATTACTGTTCAAAATATAATCATTAAGTTCAGGAATGATAATTGAAACGAAAATTTGAATTGGAATCTATTTTTACTACATGAAAGATTTTAGCGCCTATGTATAACCTATATATATATATTTGTGTACAGACCATGTGTATACAAAAATAAAAAATCGTGAAGCTCACGACCACCGAAGATGTAGGAGTACTCAATTTTTCATATAATTAAAAAGCCGATGTACATGCGAAATAAATATTATTTAGCATATAAGTCGATACGCAATGATAATGAGACCAATTGAATTGAATTTTATCATTTAAGTGCGTAAAATGAAATTTGAGATTTTAGGGGTGTTTTACCCGCTTAATTTTTTTTATTGGAAAAATCTAGACACATTCACTATAATTTTTTTTTGCTTTTCAAAATGTTGGTTTTTCCATTGAAATCGAATGACAATTTTTCTTTTATACAAAAAATTATGAATGTCAGGGGGTGGTTCACCCCCCTGCAGTAAGTAAGGGTGCATAAGAAGTTGAACATTATATACAGGTTATTTGACGTGAAAAACGTTTTGCAATTGGTTTCGTTACGATCGGTTGAGTGCTTCTATATGAAACACTCTACCAGATGCAAAACATGCCCAACTTTGGGGGTTGATTTCACGCCTTAAAAATAATTTTGAGCCAATAAAAATAATAGGTGGTCTTATTTTTCGATAAGCTACATTTTATAAAAAAAATATTGAAATCGGAAGGGGACAGTGCTCAAAATGAAATTTGACATTTTAAGGGTGTTTTACCCCCTTAATTTTTTTAATCTGAGAAAAACCCAAAAATACGTCAATTTTATTTTTTTTGCTCTGCAAAATGGCGTTTGTTTTATTGAAATCGGATTGCAAGTTTTTTTTATACAAAAGAATTCTGGATATTCGGGGGTGAATCATCCCCATGTAATAGGGGTGCATAAGAAGTTGAACATTATATACAGGTTATTTGACGAGAAAAACGTTTTGCAATTGGTTTCGTTACGATCGGTTAAGTGCTTCTATATGAAACACTCTACCAGATGCAAAACATGCTCAACTTTGGGGGTCGATTTCACCCCTTAAAAATAACTTTAAGCCGATAAAAAAAATTACGTGTCTCTTAATTTTCGATGGACTATAACATATATAAAAATTATCAAAATCGGAGGGGGACACCAAAGTACCTTTCCTTGTGAGTGATCCAAAAGAATTGACATTTTTTTCGGCATTGAAGTAAAATATGGTAACATTTTATCAAAAAGTGATTCTTTTAAGAATTGAATCCTGAATAAAAATTTTAGAGGTCGCTCAAGCGATTTTTTAATAATTTCAGCTAAAAATGAATACATGATCGAATTTCGAGCTGGTGTATCGCGACTATATTCGGACTAAAAATGCAATGTGAAATATTAATCTAAGAAGTGTTCAAACGAATTCAATCTTCTATTTAACCATCAATACTTATAAAATTATTAGATTACTTAAAACGTACAGTCATTCTGAGAAGATACGACGCATAAAAGAACAACGAACAAGTAAAAAATTGACTTTTTTTTTAATATAGTAAAAAAAAATTTCAAAAAATATTACACCGAAACATCCGTGCCAACAGATAAACGGACCGGAAAATATTCCATAAAAAATAATGCCGAAGAAATACTCCAATAGCATCAGAATGCACCAAAAGTTTTTAAATATAAGTAATCATAACGAAACGAGCTTTTGAAACAAAAAAGTATACGTACAAAATTGCGAGAGCTAAAGTTTGATTGGAAAAAATAATTTTGGCCGAAGTACTACGCGAGTTTTTCTTTTATAATGTTTATTGATTACGAATTATATCTCGTGAGCAATAGATGAAAAAAAATTGGTGAAGTACTTATGAATTTTTTTTTCTCAAATCAAGTATCTTTTCGCTCAAAATTATTTCGCATCGCTTGATTCCGTTTTGGGTTGCAAGTGCAGATAGTATTTTCATGTATTTAAGGTCTCTACCACTTTAGGGTGGTTTAAAACCATATATAATTCAAACTTAGGATGATTCAAACGTAAGGTGGTATCATACACCATTTTCTCAGTTATATAAAAAATAAAGGGAATGGTTTCCAAATAAATTTTATTATTGCATGCAAGGGACATTTTATGGCAAAAGAAAAGAGGCACTGTTTTCGATTCCTATCTAGAGTTTACGTTCGGAAAAATGAATTGTTGGGGCTAGGGTTAATAAAAAAAATTATTTTTTAAGGCACTGTTCAAACGTTTATTTATTAAATTACACTTTATTTTTTTGCACTATCACTCTTCTATATATATATAAGTCACTTTAATCAAAAGTTAAAACTGACCGCGATCTTTATAACCTCACGACAAAGATATTAAATATTCACCGAATACGAGTTTATCATATACCATTCTCTTCGTTATCAAAAAAACGAAGAGAATGGTCTCTAAATAAACCTCATTATTGCATTCGAGGAACATTTTATGGTAGAAGAGAAAAGAGATCGTTTTCGATTCCGTTGTAGAATTTACTTTCGGAAAAAAAATCGTAGGGGCTCGGTTTAATAAATAAAATTATTTATTTAGTCACTGTTCAATAGTTTATTATCACACTTTATTTTTCCACTATCACTCTTCTATCCATAATAATAAAAGTCACTCTTTACTCGTCTATCTATCTATCTATAAACGCTACTCTAACCAAAATTTCAAATTGACCGCGATCTTTATAACCTCACGACTATTAAGAAAGAATATTGGTCAGCTGTCATATGCACGATCGATCGAATGTCACCAGAATTTTCACCAATATCACTAGTATCACTAGACAGTGACTACGCAAAAAACAGTTGAGCATCAAAAATGTGTGCCAAAAAATGCTCAATTTTTCGGAGCAACGATTAAAAAAAAAAATAATATTATCAATACGCTTTAAGCTACGAGGTTCTAATTAGTCGCGATCGAAAGAGAAAAAAAAAATAAAAAATACGTGAACTTGAATAGTCCTCCAAAACGCTGTTATTTAATAAATATTAAAGAAACAATTTTTGAAACAGGTAGAATCGTGCTGCTTCCTGTAAAAGTGTCTTGTAGCACTCGCTTGTAAATGTACTTGTCTCGAGTCGCTACCGCGACTCTTAAGGCATCTTCTCACTTTAAACGCCTCAAAAATAGGCTGTTTTTGCGATTTTTTTTCGAGGATTTTTGCTTAAAATTATGGGATAAAACGGATCCTATGTAATAAACACATCTTTCAAGTACATGAAAAAATTTTTATTTTATTTTTTTAAACAATTATTATAATACATCAGTAGCATTGAAAAACCCGTGTAAAAATGTTATGGTCGTGGCTTGTTGATGGTATCTCCGAGACGGGTCGTCTGAAACAAAAAAATAAAACTGTTTTAGATTCAGTATGTCAGTGGCTATAGCGCATATCATCAGATTTTTGATATTCGCGAAAATAACAAAATGGCGCACGTTTTTCGAAAAAGTAAAAAAAAACCACGATTTTTTTGCAGTTTTTTGTAAAAAAAAAATTCTTAAAATCAAAATTTAAAAAATCTGATGATATGCGCTATAGCCATAACTATGAAGCATATGTCATTCAAATTTCATGACAATCGGCCGGATAGTTTCCGAAATTTCATCAACAAAGCACCGAAAAACCTTGTTTTGAGATAACTGCGTTTAAAGTTTTGGTTGCAGAAAAATCATGAAAAAACCTTACCTCGGGTTAATCAGCGATGCCTGCTCCATACAATGGACCTTCCGATTCTTCGTAGAAGGTGTGTTCGTCCAAAGTAGCTTCCCTTCGTCTCGACCTAGTCTCTTTTGAAGCGTTAGAGCTGCGGCGGTTCCCTACGCGTACGCGATCACTGTCGCGTTTCTCGGCGTATTGAACGGCGATAGGGCCTAGTTTGACACCCATCACCTCCAAAATTTTTAAAACAGGTTGTAGCCCTTCGTTATAAATGCATGCCGCTGTTTGGCAAGCAATTTCCACGGTTTTTCTTGATGATGTTTCTTGAAACATCTTTGTTACAAACTTTACACTTCACATATTGTTGTAATGTAGAAAAAACAAGAAAAAACTGAATAATACTATATCCAGCCGTTGGATCGATGTGTACATCGAAACTTGTATCGTCCGATTTTTTTAATTTTGCTGCACTCGCACTAGCATGACTCGTATCTGCTTCAGACTGGTGTGGAAGCACTCCACGAAATTTTCTTTTTTTAGATTTCGAACTTGGACGTCGCCACGTGGCACTTTGTTGCGAAGTCTTTTTATCCATTATAACAATCCTGAGCGCAGAGATGTTGCCGTTACGAAGTTTCAAATTAGACTGATGAAATAACAGTTTAGCATCGTTGCCGAGTGATTTTCTTTTGAAAAATGCACGTGTTAAGGTCTTATTACATGAGTATAGACCCGAAAACAGAATATACCTAAGCAAGGGGTACTACATTAACAAAAGAACACGGCTATTCAATTGTATAGAGTCAGATATACAGGGACCGTCCGAGCGGCGTGAAAGGGATCGCCGGGTACTCTCAGGTAGTCACCTAACGGTCGCCAAAAAATGTAGTTAGACTCGTCCGATCTTTATGAAATTTCGAGATGACATTTTTGAAGATATGTACTTTCAAAATTTAAAAAAAAAAAAAAATCGATTTTTTTAAATTTCCAAAGTGAGAAGACGCCTTAATGCACGACGCCTGTGCTACAATTTTATCGTTGTTTTTTTGTGGCACAATGCGTCGTGAAATACACTACAACTTTGGTTCTTCGAATAGTGGTGGGACCGACCTCGCATTGCACTTGTAAATATAGAATGCTGCGTACACTTCATCTTTTTGTTTCTATGCACCAGACGAATGGCTGGATTGGATCGGGCGCTTCCCCTACCAAGCGCAAACCGATCGATATGGATCCCATAGTGGGGAACATTGCATGAATCAAGATTCGATAAATCGAGATTGTAGTGTATTCATCCACTTTCTTTTGTCGATGCAATCGCACATATCTTACTTACGAGCTTTTGTGTATTTATTGCAAGATCATCGAGGAAACTAAGATCAGTTAAAAAATAACCTTATTTACATACATGTCGTCATCAGTTTGACATTACCGAGATTGAATCTTATGATTTTTAAATCGTTTGAACACTTTTTGGCATCTTCAAAATGAGTAAAACTGGGAAAACCTAATATTTGCTTTCATAGTTACAGTTTACGTGGAATATGACATAGATAGCTAGATCAGTTCAAGTTGATATGAAATACCATAATATAATATAAATAATAAGAATTAGGCGATTGAAAGTATTATCGGAGTTCATAAAATAATTAAACTTGTTCGTAATTCCGATTCGTGTTAAATATAAATGCAGAATAGAAAAGTTCAGGTTAAAGGAGTTTACCTTTCTTATTGTTATAGTGAATTTTGTTCGTTATGTAAAGAAACTCCCCCTCAGGTTTTTCTGCTGTTTTTCTGCAAGAAAAATAAAATAAATGATTTATGGTTAACATTAAGGTTTTCGTAACCTCGTGAGGCTTGTAAGTGATCGCTGTGTAAAGCCTCGACAGTACGATTTCTGCAGGCGTGACTGCACTCTAGAGTACGCTAGCTTGGTAAAATACATAGTATTGGAGAAAACAGAGAAGAGAGCAAGGAGAAATGGCGAATAAGAGAGAAGGGTACGAAGTGGTATAGAGAAAGATTGCCGGGTCGATCATGCTCGACACAGCGATCGATTTTCACTGAGTTCGAGTCACGCCACTCGATTTATTTTGCGAGCCTCGTGCAAATCTGTATCATTCAGGGCAAGGTGTTCCAGTCATTCGTTCGGGCAGCTCTTACCGTTGATCTCAACAATCCCAGAACGTGAGACTGGGCTCGGGAATGAAAGTGGTGAGGGGGTGAGCAAAAGCAAGAATTTCTCCTGATGCAGCAGCCCTCTCTCATACTCGGTAACGCAATTGATACAACACCGAAACGATTTGTCTTGGTTATTGCAATACGCGCTGAACCAAACGTAATTATAACACTGGTGCATTGTTTCGTTTTTTACATATAGGGTGGCTCGCTCTTCTGCGAAATCCATAGAATTGTACGGTTCTACTTAGTCCATTTATAATAAAAGAATTGATAATTTGTCAGTGAAGAATGTGATGGAACGTCGATATTAGCATTTTCGACTTGAAATTAAAGCCTGAACTCAAAATTACGTTGTTGGCCACCTGTCTTTATTTATTTTGTGTGGGTCTCTATATATGCATGCACATTCATATCTTTATAGTTGAGATGGAGTTTCGTACATTTCTATATATGCATACACATTTATATTTTTATAGTTGAGATCGGGTTCCGTATATTCCACCCGTCTTTCGACAACATGTTTTTTCTTCTCGTGTTGGGTTTGTATACTCACTCTCGTATACTCTCCTCAATCTTTCTCCTATTTCATCTCATTTCATCGCATCTCTGAGAACCGCGAATTCTCGTGGTCGTTCAGAGCAACATAAATCGCATGGCTGACATAAAGCGAGTTGCTTTCTTACTTTATACTCTATCAAGAGACTCGGTAGAGTCTCGGGACAAGTACATTGACAGCTCTGTCATCTGCTGGCCCGAGGCTCGCCGAGACTACATTTTCTCCTAATAAAACTTTTCGCGGTGGTGGGGATAAAATCGGCATGTCATTTCGTTTATTTACGAAGCTCATGAGTCATTTGAGGCCTTAAAATTGAACTGGAGACTAATGAACAAATTATCTTTCGAATGAGCCCGAAATCAGCATGATTCGTGGCGTAATTCTTGAGAAAAAACTTTGCACGGGCTTGAGATTATGCAAAAGTTACTAACACATTTAGAAACTTGACGTATCTGTATACGCGTATTGACCGCTACTGACACAGGCTTCTTGGCCCCTATGATCACCAATCCCCGGTGAGAGAATTCTTGTTCCAACCAATGAGCGATGAGAAAATTCCTGGGTCAATTACATTAAAGCTACGAAATAACTTGCGCGACGTACTTTAAACGCGCTAAGTGCGGAAGGATTTGAACAGGATATTTGTTGTGGCGCATTCGAACATTTCAACAATTGGTCCTTTCATCAAAAGACTCGGTAGAGTCTCGGGACAAGTACATTGGTAGCTCTGTCATCTGCTGGCCCGAGGCTCGCCGAGTCTATACTTTCTCTGAATAAAGCGATTCGCGGTGGTGGGGGTAAAATTGGCATGCCATTTTGTCGAATTATGGAGCTCAGGAGCCGTTGGGTATTTTGAAAATTGAACTAGAGATTAATAGAGAAATTCTCCTTCGATTGAGCCTAAAATCAGCATGATCGGTGGCGTAATTGCTGAGAAAAAACTTTATACAGGCTCCAGATTATGCTAAAATCTCTAACACATCGATGGATTTGTCGTGTCTGTACATGCGCGTGCACCAACACAAGCAAGGACGATTTGTTGCCTTCCAGCTCTATGATTGGTTGCTACAGAATCTACGTTATTTTATATATCTGTAGCGTGAGTCTGTCAGCTGTGATGGTCATGAAAAAACGGAGTTTTGACTTTACGAAGTGCGCGACAAAGACAATAAGTAAAAACGTTCATCGCATAGTTCAGTGTAAAATAATAAAGTTGAGTTTATTAAAAGTGGTTGTGTCATCAAGTCTCTGATTTGATTTATCCATTCTGTACATCGGAACGTGCGAGCGAAGTTTTGAAACCCGATGTGTTGTTCTTACGAGCCATTTAGATAAAGTTTTAAAACGTTAAATTTTATAGTTCAGTGAATATACCATCCGATAATACCGGTGAAAGTATTTTTGTTCGTTAAAAATAATTTTTACTATAATAACGCATGCTTTTATAGGATTTGCGATAAAAAACATAACCTGAACCGCTAGTCTGTCTGAGTGTTAATAAATAACGAAATGCGTAATGACATTGATAAATTAAGAAAAAAAGTTATGTCGGAATTCAGCGGAAAAAAAGGGTTGAGTATTGAATTTATACAATAAAGTTATACGTCTGCCAATAACATTTATAAGTATTTTGATCCCCAGCGACAAAAATAGGTCCGATAACCGATATCTCCGAATTCTTTTTTCCAATCTTAAATTTTATTCCTCTATGAGGAAATAGCACGCAAATATTATGTTAACGAATTCAAATAAACCATCGAAATTTTAAGTCAAATAAAGTGTGTACAAACTAAATTTGTTGTGGAATGGTTATTTTAAAAAATTGTCCTATTTTTTCCATTTATTTCAGGTTTACCGTACGGTCACTTTTTTTTGGCTCATTGGTATGCAATGGTTCCATACACAATATGTGTATTTCTCGTTCTTCACTTTGACTGTGGCAACTTGAATTAAAACATTTGTTACAGTCTGGCTGCTCATTTCTGTATGGGATCAAAATTTCTGTCTCCGTGACGTAATGGATACATTCAAACATTGAAAAATTTTGTTGAGCCCAATGAATGCTAAGTTTTTCATAAATTTTCCGCTTTAGTTGTAGCGTTATGAATGCGGAAAGTTATTTTAAGAAGACTTTGGGTATACCTTTTCTGATGGCATCAAAATTTGTATCACTTAAATGCAACGAATACCTATAAACTTTGAAAATTTAGTAAAGTTAAATGTGTGCCAAGTATTTCAACTTTTTGTTTCTGATTGTGGTATTATGGATTGAAAAGTTTATTACAAAAAGTCTTTTGTCCCTCGATTTGGGATGGGATCAAAATGTCTGTCTTTGAATCGCAATAGATACATAAAAAATAGGTTTTGTGATAATAAATTCCACAAGTTGTTTCAGAAAGTCTTCGGGTGCTTTCTTTTCGACAGTATCAGAATTTATGTCATTAAAATGCAACGGATGCCTACAAACTTCTAAAACTTCATAAAGCGACATGTGTGCTAAGTATTCCCACTTTTTGTCTCTGACTGTGGTAATATGAATTGAAAAATTTGTGGCAAAAAGTTTCCATTCGCTTGTTGCTGGATGGGATCAAAATTGCCATGTTCGGAACACTATGGATACATCCAAAATTTCTAAATTTTGATGGATTGATAAATTTTGTCCACTAGATTCTTTCACTTTGTCGCTTTAGTTGTGGCGTAATAAATTTTGAAAAGTGGTTTCAGAAAGTCTTCCGATGTTCTTTTTCTGATTTTATTAAAATTTGTATCATTTGATTGCAACAGATACCTACAAGCTTTGATAATTCTATGAAGCGATGCGTGTGGCAAGCATCCTCACTTTTTGCTTCGAATGTGTTATTATGAATTGAAAAATTCGTTATAAAAAATCTTCATTCGTTTATTCCTGGATGGGATCAAAACTGCTGTCTTCGGAACACTATGGATATATTCAAAATTTTTTAATTTTGTTGAGCCCGCGGTCCGCTAGATTGTTTCACTTTGTCACTTTGATTATGGCACAATAAATTTTGAAAAGCGGTCTCGGAAAGTCTTCCAATCGTCTTTTTCTGATTTTATCAAAATTTGTATCATCAGATTGCAATGGATACCTACAAGCTTTGAAAATTCTGTGAAGCGATATGTGTGAAGAACACCTTGGCTCTGAATGTGGCATTATGAATTGAAAAAATTGTTACAAAAAGTTTTTGGTTGCTTATTTCTGGATGAAATGAAAATTCAGAATGCAATGGATACATCCAAAAATTTTGAATTTTGTTGAGCGCAATGTGCGGTATGCTTTTTTACTTTTCTGCTTGAGTTGTGGCATAATAAATTTGAAAAGGTATTTCATAAAGTCTTCGGGTGCTCTTTTTCCTGATGTATCAAAATTTTTATCATTTGGAATGCATCGGATACTAAAAAACATTAGAAGCTTTGAGAAGCGACAGATGTGTTGTGTATTTCCAAGTTTGGCTGCGATTGTGGCGTTATAAATTGAAAAATCATGATTCAGAAAGATTTTCTCTACAGTCACTGTGACTTTGATTTGATCAAAATTGACATGAAGATAATGCAACTGATGCAAGCAAACGCTAATTTTTTAATAATTCAACTACTGTTTTGTTCTGTGGAAACAAATTCAAGGTAAAATTTATTGTGATTACGGAATGAAAAAATAGGTAAACACTTTTTAAAATTGCTTTCAGTGGAGTTTTGGATCTTTTGTACGATTTTTTGTGATATCATAGGAAAACGAGGAACCACCAATGTACTTGTCCGGGTTTTTTTTCCCCCGGGAGGGGATTTTTGCTATTTTCTAGACATACCGTACGTCTACCTCAAATTCACATTGCACTTCGTATATTCGTATGTAAGTATGTGTGTTATGCACTTAGAACATGAATACAGATCATTTTTGGATCTTAGTGACATTTTACAGCAACGCAAACCACCAAGTTAAGGTCACTTACGTAAGTACGAAAAATGTGGTACATTATTGCAGGATTTACGAATAGAAAAGCAACAGAGATATATTATCTTGAGCCTTAAGATGATTTGTCTATTTTTAAGAAGTGCCTAAACGGTGGAAAATTCTTTGAATTTTTTTTGTTCGCTTATTTAAATGTTATTTGATCTAAAAATACTACAATCTACGATTATTTCTTTTTACATCGAATTTTCGGAGAAAAAATGCTGAAAAATCATATTTTTAGGTATTTGTGGAACTTTTTCTCAATGATCTTTTGAAGTATCTCATGTAAACTATACGCTGAGCCAATTCTTATTAAGCCTAGTTCCTGTCACAAAAGCAGTTGACCCTTGTGTAGAATAACTGTGTAAAATCTACGGAAGTTTTCTTTTGGAAGCTATTAAGCATATCATTGTTTTCATCAGGCATGAGCATGGCGTCAAGGACGAAAAAAACAGCAGTTCCTGTTCTTTATTTTAGATTAAGTACATATTCTGTAGACGATGTCGTATAGTCCTGGTGTGAACTTCATTGCTCTTCTGATGCATTTGATATCTCAAAAAGGATGATAAATGATGTAGTTATGAAATCATTTCACAAAATTGAAATATTGTACAACATACACAACGGTGATGATCTATCACTAATCAACTAATATGCACTGGATAATATTCCGTTCATCTGTCGATAATATCGTGGCTGCTTTTTTGTGAAAAAACTTTTACCAGACATGAGTGAACGTAAATAACGTAGATAAATACCCTTTTCTCTAAATCGTACAATTTTATAGTCATTGAATCCTACGGCACGGAACATTTTTCAATATCTCCTTTCTCTCTTCTCGTTATTGAAATACATAAGGAAGTTGGACGTTAGAAAGTGTATGATTCGCTCAACCCTTTGAGGCATACATTTTTTTTACGTCTGTATATTGGAAAGTTTACACGCATAAGTTTTTGAGCTCGCTGATTATGAATCACAATAGAAAATTCGAAAGTAAGCGAAAGTTTTTAGTCAAACTATTGTTAATTTGGATCTAGTTCAGAAACGATCGTTTCCTTATTTTTTTTTTTGACAGAAACCACAGATCAGAAAATTTTGAAAAAATTCTGAACAATTTTTTGGAGTGTATTGAGATTGTGAAAAAATTACCATCCCGATTCTAAAAGTAAATTAGTAGAAAATACATTTGTTCATGGAAAAGTACGAATTTCGACTATTTGTTTAAACATGGTATTTATGCAATTAACACATAATGAATGTGTATATTTTTTGTACATTCATGAATGTCCTACAGACTATGTAGGAACAAAAAATCTGGTATATTTGTTGCGGAAAATGTCGTTAAATAATCAAAAGACTGCAAAAAAAGGTGGGATAACGTAAGTTCCACTATGGCTCAACGGGTTAATGACTTGTGGTATTTTGGGAATCATTCTTCAGACATAGCTTGATTCTACCCAGAACGAAATGGCATCTCCACTTAAATGCTGCACAGTAATGGTGTGTACATTGTTTATGTACGTTTATAGTTACCACTATACATACTACAGTATTTTCTTTTCATTAATCAACTATAAATTGACCGGAGACGTTTACGATCGAGCTTACGGTTAATTAATTGTCACGATCCACGCGTGCTTGCTCTCCTTGTCTTTCTCTCTTCCTTATCGTTTTAGCCTCGACCCGCTACCACTTACAAGCCATCGAGGGGTTGAGGCAACGAGAGTGATTTCAGATCCTGTGTACCTCCTGCTACAGGTAACATCGAAACATGCTCGGTGAAAGAGGCGAGAATAGTGTGCTAGAACGAGATTTTCAAGAGACTATTTGACCTAATATATGAATAGCAAGAGCTTCATTATGTTTTGTAATTGATGTATTGAAAAAACATCAGTTTCCGATGGATTTAGTACCTGTTTCAATGGAATTCAAGATTAAGCAATTCATTTAGATTCTTACAGATTTCAATAATAATGGTAGTGAATTTATAAAATACATAAAGTTTCGACAAACATCGTAATCTTGTTATAATGTGTGGACATTTTTTGCTTCTCTTGTATGCTACAGATAAACAGGAGTTTTTTTGATGATGCTATTGTTCTATTCGATTTTTCAAACATGAAATATTACTAAAGAAATTTCTTGGAAAATCGAAACGTCTGCTTTAGTATTCATCGAAATAAAAAAGTTTTTGTTGATGTATAATTAAATAATAAAAAATACTCATCACCATTTGGCCTTGTTAAAGTAAGTCAATAATTTAATGTTGAAAAATTTAGGAAATTTCAATTATTCTTTTCACTAATAAAGTATGTAACGCGTAGAAAACTGAAAGGAGTCAGGCTCGTTAAGCTTGTACACGTTCTCTTGGAGTGCTTACGATCGTCGTATAATGAGATTAACGCTACGAGCGCGTGAATTGCTAAAGAACTTGAACATCGGGAACCCCGCTTTAGTTGGGTTTAACTAAAGAACCTGAAAGGCATCCAAACTTATGTATATATGATGATTCAAGTGCCCAAGTAATTAATGTTGGCTGGAGCACAAGATTTGGATAAATTCTTGCTCCCTAGTCCTCTCTTCGATGTCTCAAAAAGTTTCTGGTGGGATATATTACACACGTGAGCTGAAGGGTTTTTAATGTTACTTTACTCGTATGTTTTCTGCTATATGAATTTTTAGAAAAAAATCTACTATATTTGAGATGTTTTTGACTTCGATTTGTGTTCTCAATAAAAAGCTGTCACCTCAAACTTTACGCTTAAGTATGAATAATATTGGTAATAACACAATTGAAATGATCTTTACTGATAATTATAAGTATTAAGCTCTGAATGTTTCTCTGTATTAGGGACATTTTCATTTTTCAGATTTATTTTTAACCGTTATATCAATGTGGTAACACAGAAAGGGTTTAATTTTGCCATTGAGAGATTGTTGGTTGAATATTAGTTAAAAGTAGTTACATAAATAAAATCACCGAAACCTTTCGATATTTGAACACCCCATACTATTCAAATATCGAGACTTAGAATTTTTTAGATTCTCTTATCTCTGTCGAAAGAAAGATAATTGTGCAGGTTCGTGCACTGTCTATGCCATCGAGCTTGCCTGGAGTGGGAATCACGTTTAGATTTCCCTGTTTTGCTATTCGATGATGACCTTAAAGCGATCTATTAGTCGTCCAGTCAGTAAACATTCTGCTGCATATTTTTCAGCGGCATAATTAAGTATTCGAGAAAAATAAAAGTTACAGGTTGTTCTCCTGTCATCATAGAATAAGGTCTGCTTTCTAGCTGTCTCTCCCGCATTCATACAACTGTTAGAAATTAAATTAAATTATATATAGAATTAAAGCTCCACTCGACATTCAATATGAATATTCTTGTATTCGATGATTTAAGTTCGGACAAACAGGAGCAACTGTGTTCAAGAGCACCAATCTTAAAATGATTCGGTCGAAAAGTCTTCCTATGCCAGCGTATTTTTATCGTACGATAGTGCCGTAGCCCTCTAGCGGATTTATTTCACGCCAGAAATCCTGCCAAGGAGATACGACTGTTTCGTTACAATCACTAAATAGGAAAAAAACATTTAACTTGAATTGAAGGAAGCTTTCAATAATAGGTGAACAAATCATTCACAAGGAATAAAAAAAACTTCCAATTTCTTTGGTTTTCTAAATGTACTCAAAACAAATTGATCGAAGTTATTGAATACTTTAAAATGATTTACCAAAATATTGTTGTTTCCATAAATTCTGATGGTATAGAGTAGCCAAAAGAATGACATCATGTTTATTAAACAGAAAGCAATACGGTGTCGAGGATCCGGATACCCAATGTTAATATACATACGATTATAATTTGCGCGAGTGAATTCACATGTGACAATAAACCCCGTATTATAATGTATATTCTGAGTCCCAGTGTGTTTTTCAATGTGTTATATAACTGAGAGATTCGAGAAAGGTACATCATGGATGAAAATTCGAGTATAACATCACTCGTTTTGTGCTCGAAAGAGCAGTACTCACTCATTCCGTACATTAATTACGTGGATGTGCTGCATATGGTCGTTAATTGAATATAATATTTTTAATTGATTCAAGTCTCCGGCTGAAAAAGCTTCTCTGCAAAGTGAAAATATATTATTTTATCCAGTATGATGGAAATATTTGTATGAAAAGCAAAATTTCGAAGAACTCAGCTACTTTCAAAAATTGTTGGAAGGCACACCCTTCATTTTTGTACTCCAAAACAACTCCTCTGTTGAACATGTCTATTCGAAAATAATTTTTTTATCATATCATTTTGTTAAGTGAAGGTCCCTTGCCGAATCAAGATCATCTGGCGTTTCGTTGTCCGTTGAAGAACAATGCGCGATCGTTGCTGATGGTATAGTTCAAATGTCCGCCAGCTTCTTTTTCCATCATGCCTAATATTTCACTAAGCATTCTGAACTGATCATCATCTGCGGTCATGGTCTCAGTACCGTTTGGACACATCCATACAATGAAAAGTCTAAAGATGCAATTACTGGACTACAGAAAGAAAAAGTTCTTGTCGAGCTGAGGCCATCCAGAACTTCGTTTGGGTTAGCAGAAGGTCCTTTCAAACACATTAATTTTCTTCATTGTTTGTTTTTTTATGCGGGTAACTGAAGTTTCTTTATCGCCGTGTACTTTGACAAGATGTTCCTTTATGACCGCAACACCTTTCGTTCGCGAGGATTGGAGTAGTGATAGTAGAGTCAACACGATGAGTTTCAACAGCATTTTGTCGCGAAGCGCTGAAGAGTATGCGTTCCCATAATACCAAAAATTGTTATGTAGCTTATTATTGGCGAGGATAACTGTAGCAAGAGCTGTCGCGATTTGCTGTTGTTCGTTGGAAGTCGTCCCAGAAAAATTGGATGAGAAGAAGGATCGATTATTGACGGAATCGCTTACAAACTGTGATTAGAGACGGTTTAATGTAGAGACTTGGGATTGGTTCCCACGCGTTGATTAGATCACTGAAAGGTTCGTAACTTTGAGTTAATTTTGCTGAGAGGGCACATTGCTATTTGTGAAATTTGGACGAGATCAGAAAGTGCGGTGTAGTGGGACCCGAGACGTTGAAAGTAATTATTGATTGCAAATCAGAAGAGGTCTTGAGCGTAAATTAAGCGCGACCTTAGACGTTGTGTAAAATCATCTAAATCTTATAAATCTATAGAAGCGGGAGTATTGATTTAATATCTGTTTAATTAGCAGTACAGAATTTATAGAAAAGTGAATACGATGCGCATTATACGAAAATACTTTCTGAGTCTAACAACCCCAACTAAAACCACGTGGCCAAGATCATCAAACCCAAGAATAGAGCATTAGAGTACTGGCGTAATCTTTAGGCCCGTGGAATGCACAAACTCAAGAGCGTTCTAAGTCACATGATAATTTATATGGTAAATTTTCTTTTAACTTAAACCCTGGCATTATAGAGCACATTAATATAATTGAGTCTAGTAAATTTGTTTGAATTTGAGTTTATTTACAATTAATTAATAACTCTCATGCTTGGCGTTTAAGTAGAATGAACAAGTGAAAGTAACTCACTAAGTGTTCTGAGCTAGCCGGACGCCTTAAAAGAAAATTTGGAACACAATTCAACAATCAATTTCCATTCAAGTTGATGTCGACTTTTTATGTTTTTTTATTTGAAGATCAGACTGAGAATAAGGAGAGGATGTTATCGTGAGAGCAGAGTAAAAGCTTGCTGATGATGAAAAAGTATCGGAGATAAAAAAAAGTGACTAGTAAGTACGCGGAGCAGAGAGAAAATGAAACGGGAGAAGAAACGGAGTCAATTGGATGCTTACTTGGTTACGAATGAAAGCGTGTTTAGAGACGTTGCTTTTTCAATGCAAGAGAGTCATTTCACATCCCGGTTTCTTCACCTTTTCTAGAAACAACTTTACCTTAATTTGCCTATTCGAGTTAGCGAGCTTTCATTTACACACGGCTTCATCGCATTCTCAGCTGCTATCTCGTGTCACAGTTTGCGCATGGTTTTTACCCATTTCTCTCTCTCTCTCTCTTCTTCACTATCTTTCTCTCGCTCTCTTCTCTCCTCTACCTGCTCGTTTTCACACTCTCAGCTATGTTCTGCATTCGCGACTTTTTCTCCAGACATGTCTCTCCATACTTCGTGTACCCTTTTCACGTACCTCATACAGCCAGAAAACCAATAATAACGTACCAGGTTTCTATGTTTTGATTATCATAGGTCTTCTCTTTTTCATGTCCAGATTGAATGATAAGACAGCGTCCTTCTGACTTAGATAATAAGAGAATAGCTCTCCGAGAATAGTGTTATCCTTAAATTATCAAACCTGCTATTCATATATCGTCTCTGGTCCCTTTCTAATGGTAATTATGGAATGGAGATCAAAATTAGCATACAAATCACCTTTTGGGATCCTTTGCACACGAGTCAAATGATTCAGTTACATCTTATCATGATTTAACGGGCGATTGGCCTGTTTGGGTTTTGTATACTCTCGTTATCGTTAAATGCAACACGACAACTGTCGTCTCTATGACTAAACATTATAGCTACTTATTCAAACTTCCCTTGAGCAAGATCATTATCATTATATTTGATTATTATCATTATATTTGGATTCGTTGTGTTTTATGAACGCTTGTCATTAAACTGCTTGAGAAATAATAGGCGATTGCGTTAAGAATTGTTATTTATACTTCGCTAAGACTTATAACTTTTAATAAACGATAACTGTAGAGCACTTTGGAAAAATTACATTTGAAAAAATCATTATGAAAATCTTAAGACTGTGATTCAACTTGGTTTACATTTGAATAAAAATGAAATAAGATTTCTTGATTCTCATAAGATTTTTTTTTACTGGTTAGTGAATTTCGATGTTCATTAAAATACTGTATATATTAAAAAATTGCTGTACGAACAAAATTTTACTATTCGTTGAGAATTTTAAGAAGAACTCCTGTATTTCCGTTAAATATTTTATGTTTTTTAATTATTATTATCGAGCGTCACTAAAATGTATAATGTTACATAAACTTCGATACAGTTATTTCTGTGTAAACTGTAAAAAAATCGATATCGCACTTGATTTTTTACGGGTCGTTAATTTTAATTATATCATTTTTAACATGAGAAATAATTCATCTAATTCTTCCTCGTATGTTCTAACAATAGAAGTGGGGACTTTATTTGCAGTAGCAAAATTGAGATGATGAGTTTTCGACAAGGAAATATGAAAATTCGAGTTTCAGCAATTTCTCCCTCAGTGGTAAAAAAAGTTTACGATTCTGAAGGACTAAAAGAGTACAGAGAATGGTGGACGTTCCTATATACATAAATTGAAAGAGAGTTGGCTATACTTTCTACCTCTCCACCTTCTTAAGCTTCCCGATTCAACAAAGACTCCGAGCGCGACTGCTTGGAGAAAGATTAATGCTTCTCTAATTGTGCCATTCGATTGAATACGAAATGGAAAGCTTCATTCGGTATTCGATTCATTCTAAATCGGGGCGCAACTAATGGCTCATCGTATAAGATGGCCTTACAGTCCTGAATTTGATGCCTGATCCAACCTCATAATTCTGACCTTTTCCCTTATAACTTCATTCTAGTTCATCTCTCCTGTCATTTCCAACTAAGAGATTATCATGTTGTTCGGCTTCTATTCAGTTTGCATTCTTTCATTTCTATCCACAGGCCCAAGAGTACTCCCCTTGAACCATTAAGTTTTCGAGTCACGATAAGGTTCCTTTTCTCTTATGCATTTTATTGACAGTCGTCGATTATCATATACTACTAGTGTAAATTGCGAAGTAGGCCAGATACAAAAAAAACAACGAGCACATGTTCAAAAAGACAGAATCTCCTAGGCATTCAGTTTATTTATTTTTTACTCAGAATAAAATTACAATTCGCGTGGTGCCTGAAGAAATCGTACAAGTCATATATTGATGAGAATTCATAAATTACTTATAAATACTTAATAAAAATGTCGATTGAAGGCTTGTTGAATTGAACTATTGTATAAATGGAATAATTGTATCCTATACAATATTTATTTTGGAAACAGAAACCTCTAGTTCGTAATTAATGATTCTATCAGTGACCTCGCGTTCATTATTAACTATCTATCCCGGCGGATTCGTTGGTGTTTTTATCACAAAATCTGAACTTTGTGACTGTTCTATTTCAGAGGAAGCAGGATATTAATAACAAATATCTTCACTGTGACTAAAATTACACAACATAGATAGTTTTTGTCGTATGTTCGGATAAAATTGAATACCAATATTTCGGAAAGACATTTAAATAATTAATTTTTGTTTGAGTCGTTATTTTTAATAAGTTGATAAATAAAGAATTCACCGAAAGTTCTGTTTGCGTTAGTTCAGCGACTACCCCGTACCGTTCATATACCCATTTTCACAAAGTGAAAACTAAACTAACCTGAAAAAGCATTAAAATAAAGCTTTCAATCAGTATGACTATAATGAATAAATAAATATTTTGTTCACCTTGGTGAATCGCTACTTTGAAAAATAATAGTTCCGAATTATCATGGCATAAGATAAGAAACCAATTGCTCGGCCTCTCGGCCAATAATATCAGAAAGAGCTGTCATTTTTTTTGTGGCGTCCATGGACTGCTACGGTTCATAGCGGCTCAAACCTATTATCCGAACCTATTACCTCCAGTGTGGTCACGCGGTTTGCGTATCTCGTTCTATTTTCGCTTCCAATTCTCGCTTTTTATCGTATTCTATAGCAATCCGGAGTTGGCTTGGCGCCGCTACACCGAAAACCCTACCGCAACTGAATAAAGCGTCAACCGCACTCTTCGTCTCTTTTCGATGCACAAACATCGATACCATTGCTGGCTAACCGTCCTCACATCGGCGTTTCACAGCACGTAAACTATCCACTAGATCGAGCGATTAATCGTGAACACGTGAAAAGTTCAAACCATTTTAATTGGCGGTGTAAACCCCGAAGTTGTCGATATAATTTAAGTTATGGCTATTTTATAGGTAACAAGTATGAATATGTATTTTTTATATATACATATATAATTACGGAACAAAAGCTGTTACACAGACATTGCTTCAACTCTGATTATAAGTTGTATAAGGTTTAAATGAAACACAACTTCACAGGATCTGAAATTCCTTTCATGGTTCTTCTCCATTTTCCAACTATTCCACCGTAGGGTAAGAAGAGGCAGATATCGTGTACCTAATGAGTTGATGAAACACTAACTAAAATATAAAGTGAATTGAATAAATCATTACAAAAATTGATAGATCTGTTCATCAAAAATTATTGAAGGTTTTTTAAATTCTCGATCTTTTATAAATTGCTTGGATAATTTTCAGTTTTAAGGTGTTTTAAATAGCTGATTGACTGAAAAAAGGGTCTGCTAATATGCTGTAGTGTAATATTACATGCGACAAATGAAGGCTACTGTTTATCTTATATATTTTTTTCATAAACGTTGATCCGCGATAGAAGATTTTCTCACTCAATAATTACCCAAATAAATAAAAATCATTCAAAAACGTGGTAAACAGGATTATAAAAAAAAACGTCGAACTAATTGTGGCTTTTGAATATTTTTATTTCCTAAAAACCCTAACTACATCGATAATTCAAACTATAAGAGAAAAATGGGAAAAACGTTTACTCAACTTTTTCATTAAACAGGAGAATAAATTTCGAGTCAAAATTTCAAATGCTTATGCCGATTGAAATTTCGGAGTAATTATCGTTTTAATAGAAGTGTGAAACAAAGTCTCTTACCGTGACCGTTGACTGGTTTAGAAGAATCAATTGTCCCATTTATCCTTAAAAAACATATTTCTTCCTTATTGAATATGAATGTCCAAATTCATCCATGATAATTTTAACAACGGATAGATCATGCGTTGATCGATGTTCCTATTATTTTCCACATAAAAATATACATGCAAAAATATATGTAAATATAAGGTTCATGCAGTGATTCTCAATTCTCTTTTAGCTATGTTATACATCGCCGTCAGATACGCGTTGTCGAGTTGAACGTGCTAGGTCCACGATGAACGGTGCTCCCGATATCGTCGAACGGTTCCGGCGCCATTTCCCGCAATTTTATCGTCGACAACAATGTGAATGCATTTCTGGGTATATGTACCAGGTCATGTCGTAGTATTATCACTATTAGGGTTGACTACCAAAAACGGGTAAACAAAAACCCTGCCCATCCTGCGAGTTACGCGTATTGTTACCGGAAATTTGCCATTCATTTTGACGCAACGCATCTCACCATCCAAAAGTTGAAATTTCCCATATACGATAGGCAATGATATATGCATTTCGCGCAGTGAAACAATAAAACAAAAATAACGAAATTTTCGAGTATATTCGATAACGAGCATAACAGAATCAGCCATTTAGGTTCAGCACACATATGTAAAACGTCGAAGTTCGAACTATTACAAGTGATGACATTCTGTGTGCCTAACTTCACTTGGTTCCTCTTGCTGAACCAGTTCGCAAATGCATTTCCTCGTTTCATGTCCGATAAACACTGTCGTTATTCGGTGTATGGCGGGAAGAAGGGTAATCTTCCAATGGTAATTGAGATAAGCATTGATCGCAACGTCCTACGGCTGTGTTCTCTTCTTCCCGCAACTTTACAGTTGATCTGCGACAAACTTATTCACCAGTTGACCTCAATTCACTTCTGCTATTAGACCAATTACCCATTCATTCGGGAAGAAATATCCATCAGTTTGTCTGATAACGGGACAATGATCTTACCAGAAACTGTGCATGGCTTTTGTCATATAGGTTAAACTCTAGTGACCAACTTTATCGTCAGATCCGACAACATCTTAAGCGAGAGTTTGAAGTTAGGTCGTTTGCACACACATTATATAGGATTTTCATTTTTTTCGTCTTGTTTTATTCATTTATATCGTTTTATTCATATATTCATTTATTTTGTTTTATTCATATATTCTACTATGCTTCCATACGAATAGAAGCATTTTATACAAATATTCCAGAATTGTTATAAGAGTTCATTTTATAGAAATATTGCAGAGTTGTGGGCAACATTACAGATTATCAATATAATGGAATGTAGCTCCAAGTTGAAAATATCTGCAGATGAGTGGGAGTTTCTGAAGAGGACTCAGGCTAGAGCAGAAACGTAATAAAAGCATTCAATCAGTATGGGCAACGAATAGTATCATTGATATATCAGGTCGGGTCACAGCCGAAACTCCTTCCACTCATTAATCACCGGCCACAACACCATATGATAAAATATTGGGTGGGGGTTAATATGTAGAATAACCAAATAGTAGAACGGTTAATATTTCGAAATTTTAGTATTCATAACATTCGATTAACGAAAAATAAGAAATTCGAAGTTTATATTTTTGATAGTATATTAAGGAAGTTGAGGTCGTACAGTCATTTTTTTTACCAAAAAGTTATGACCTGTACCATTCAAAAGTTAGGCCACTTTACAGTTTGGCAACGTTGCATACACTGTAAAGATGTGTGTTGTGCGTGTACTCGTGTACCCTTCTCCTCTCTCACATCCATTCAACGTTGATTCAACTCTCAACGATGGATGATGAGTGTCAACAAAAAAATTACGATTGAAAAAAACGGTGTGAAATTATTTTCGTGGAAAAGGAAACGAGTTACGGAGGCTGTATTTAATCAACGAATAACCCAAGTGAATTTGGGGGGAAAAGACGAAAAACTAGCGAAAGCTCAGTCCGAAATAGTGATGGTGACGATTCTAACCTCAAAAAACTGCACGGGAAACGTATAATCGACGTTAAAACATTGTGATAAAAACACATGCAATAAAATTGTGATCTCTTGTTTGCATAAATTTAATTTATTACTTCCACCCCTCTTACTATATATTTTCTCTCAAAGCCGTGGATATGTATTTTCGAAATTCCCGCCGCAACGCACTGGCTTGCGTACAAGGTGAACTGAATGCGACAGTGCCAGATTTTCGGCTCCTGTCTTATCCATAGGAATAAATTATTAATTTAATCTCAACAGATCTCCTAATAAATCTGAAAAAATTGACAATATTCAGCAAGTCTTGCTCATGTTTCGAAAAAAATTTCATATTTTTAGCATCATTTTTTACGGAGATATCACTGAATGTATCTTGACTTCCATAAGATTATATGTTATTTGGTCCAGATTGTTATTGATTTATCTCAGCAACGAGGTTCCTAAACTGTCTGAAAATTTAACCAATTTTTTTTTACACTTAACTTTATAAGATGCAATTGGTTTAAAAGCGATGACATAATTTTCGTTTTAATGCCTCAACTTCCTTAAATTGAATGCGTATTTGATGTAATATTTTTTCTTTGATCGCGCATTTATTCGAAAATATATATTCAGACTGTCTATACTTCAAATGCAGATAATATAGATTGTCCTAATGTAAGAAGTTTATATTTTCTAAATTCGAAATGGAGACCAATTATTTTATTGAGAGACCAAAATATATAGTATGAATAATTCGAAAGTGAATTTTTCGAATGACTAAAAATTAGAAGTACAGAATAGCGAACGTTGTGAAGCACGAAGAATGACAAGCAATACTTTACAGCCCAGAGGCTCCCGCTATTTCGACCGTTCGACTTTCTGGTGTTTCGCTATTTTGACCACATTAATATCTTGTCTTTCATTAAAATATATTTGAATTTGTGAATATTCATAATATTGCCGATTTCAGTATTTGACGACTCGAATGCGTAATAGTCGAACTTTTGTAAAATCGCTATTCCATTCAGCCTTCGTCATTTGGGTTACTGTTATATTTTGTTCTTGACGTAAATGTACTTCGAACTCTTTAATTCCTCATTTTTTTTATTTCCAGCATAAAGGCTATAGTAGAATTAATTTGTCTACATATTACTATTCTTCAATTTAAAAATTCGCAGTTTTAGCCGTTCGAAGTTTTAATCATTCGAAAATCTTACTCTCACCCAAAATATTTACAGATGTTACAGTGAGTTATAACGGCTATCATGTGCATTTTCTGTTCAGAGGTGAAACGGTAGCTTTAAATACACGAGATAACTAGAGGAATCATCAAAGGTTTCTCGTTTGTCGAAATTGGTTCTCTAGTTTAGACTTTGAGAGGCTACAAATTAACTTATATATATACATATAAATTTAAAAAAGCATAAATCTTCAATATGATGATCCAACTAACTTTCGAAAATCGCCGAACCTTTGAGTGATTCACGTTAACATCGCCTCGCTCTAAAATATTTTTTCCCAATTATCGAACCTCCTGAAATTGTCTACTCGATTGAAGGGACTTCACCTGGTTAAAAAGTCGACGCGTGTTCGCAAAGATTTTCACAATAACAAGGATAAAAAACAGATGAAGACGGATTTTTTTATGATCCAGGAACTGCAATTTTGCATTCCTTAGTATAAATAATCTCAAAATCGAAATTTAAAAGCTTTTTTTAGAAATTATATTTTTTAACCGCGTTGATAACAAAACAAAAAATCGAACGACCCGACCGCTTTAATGAAAGTTGCATTCCGTAGAAACCACCTCTCGTTATCGTCCTAAGTGGTCAATTTTTAATTTATTAAACTGATTCCATTTTACATGAAAAAGTAAACTTTTTTATATATGAAAAATGAGTAAAATTTCAAAGTACTTTTTCATATGCTTCCCATTTGGTTTTTTTTTTCAAAATTTCCAAACTCCCAATCGTACAACGATGGGTACTTATGCGTTGTTATACACCACCAGAGAGCCAGAAATTTTTTATGGTGTTGTTCCATAGTTATAGTTTACATGTCATGAAACGGAAATTTAATATTTTCTGTTTCGTAACATCTAAATTATAACTATGGAACAACACGATGGAAAAATTTCAGGCGTGTACTTTGAAAAAAATCTTAAAAATACCGGTTTTTCGGCCTATTACCCTGGCGAAACCGTTTAATTGGTTTTTTCCAACTTTGTCTTTGCAAATGACATCAGTACGACGAGAAAACACGAATATATCCGCACTAAAGGGCTCTAGGAATTGTTCGAGGAATGGTGGAGTAGATGTAAAGCCACAAACGTTTGTGGGTGTAGTGCGAGTCGACCACGTAAATATTTGAAACTGGAGGATTGCGAATGCGTGTAATCATAACCATACTCGACCGAGTAATATTATTTCGCGCGTTGGTGTAATCCAGACGTGACCATCGTTGCACAACCGCGATATGCATTGTGTTTTCATGGCGTCTGCGACATTAATAACGACGTAGACACATCGAGAGGTCGACGCTTTTCCCTGTATTGTTCTCTAATATCGCTCTATGGTAGTTTCGCCACCCTGAGAAATTATATCTGGAGATTAGTTCGGTTGACTGAATGCTCGCCATACGACTTTGCTGACCTCTTTTCAATTTTTCCTATTTTATTCGATATTTTTATTGCTATTTTCGATTAACAAAAAACGCAGCCCATTTTTTTCACTTTTCTGCAGGGAATTTTTTTACCTCGAGTCCCTCATCGTACAAATTACACACCGTAAAGAGTTCGTTCCCAAAACTTCTAGGATTTTTATGTTTTACGGTAGACTTATATGCGAAGCTTGTTCGCACTTTGTGGCGAGTCTGGTAAAGAAAATTCAGGCGCGATTTCACGCTTTCACCAAAACTTCTTAAGACGCAATTATTCACTGCTCAGTCCTTTATAATAGTGACAAATGACCAGCAACCCCTGTCTAACGTTAACGTGGTACCATAGTGCGCCGAGAGAATCTAACGAGAAACGGAGAGAGAGAGAAAGAGTATATACGTTGAGTTTTACGTAGAGTTGTCTGAGCCGGCGCTACAGCCTTAGAACCGCCACCGTATCAGTTGAGAAAAGGGAAGAGGACAAGTCTCGTATTTCCTTACTCGAATATCGTAGGACTGGTTGGTACTTATTAGTTCTTTAACTTCTAGCTAACCTATATTAATGTCCCATGTTAACTTCCTGTCAGACAAATGCAGATTCTGACTTTTTAGATACTCATTTGTGTTCGAGTCCCCTCTAGAGCTCCTAATATTATTAATTAATCAAAGATGAACTTTAATTAACTCTTTATTTCACCGACTACCATCCCCTTCTGTAAATCAATTATTCATTCTATTTGTATATTCGTACTGTGGTTCTACTTATTCGATCACCTATCTTCCTAATTGTCTCAGTGTATATAACGTTTGAAAGTTTCGAGTAGAAATAACAGATCTAAGCTTCTGACACCGGAATTCAAAGCAAGCATAACTCTGCCCGGAACTTTGCATATGTACGTGAATATTCTCGGTCCATTCACTCGCTTTCAAGTAAACTGGATTTTTACCTCATTGTGTATTACCTCTATTATAACAAAATATGTTCTCGACGTAAGGGTTCAACTATAAATGCCACGCGTATTTTTTAAGTGATGATAAACATAAAATTTAACGTGCTCTTTTTTTCAAAAGGCGAAACGTTTTTTTTTTAACCCATTAACGCCGAGGTGATCAGAATTTTTACTAACTTTTCAACGTGTTTATTTATTATGTTATCGGACCAAAAAAATAATGCAATACCTCTATTCCTACGCGGAATTCGATGCTCTTTCAGAATCTGAGCTCAAAATTTCGATTAGACATCGAGAAAAAAAAATATGGCCGATTTAAACGTGAAAAACGTGAAAATTTTCGAAAAAAAATTGTTTTCGCATTTTTTTTCACAATGATACCGCAAAGCTATCAACTTTTTACAATGATCAGAGGTGATCATGGCACTCGAACATTAAGAGGAATTTTTTTCAGAAAAATTCATCGACGCGTTTTTTCAAAATGGCGGCGAGAATGAAAAAATTTTATAAAAATCTTAATCTATCGGTTTCTTCAAAACTATAAACTTGAGAAAAAAATTTCTAAGAACAAAAATGGCTTAAAATTAGTCGAAGAATACTCTTAAATTTTTTCAGAATTTTTGAAAACAATTTTTAATTTTCGAAAATTTCAAAAAATCCAATTTTTCAAAAATACCTGAAAAATTTTTGGTAAAATTTGAGAGTGTTCCTTGACTAATTTTAAGACTTTTTTGTTGTTAAAAATTCTTTCGTAAAGTCTATAGGTTTAGAGAAAAAAAATTTTCTTGAATGGTACATAAAATGTTGTTTCTATCTACCACTACAAAATTCACGAACAAACTCGTATATCCTTTCACTTGTGCATGGACACATATGTTGTATACAATTTTTACATGAATTATAGGTAAAGCATATAAAAAAAATATTAGTTTTCACTTTTTCAATACATTTGTTATGTCACGAAAACGTTCAAAATCTTCTGCTTCATTGCATGCAGAGTATGAATCAGATTATTCGGGTAGTGATTCCGAGGAAAACATTTTGATTCCGAATGCAGACAATTAGGCTCCGATGATTCTGATTCCGATTGTGATTCGATATCTGATTCAGATTCTGAACATGAATTCACAATACCAAATATTACTTATAAAAAAGTTTGTGCTACTTATTCTGAAAACTTAGATAAACTTGAAAAAAATCACGAATTCATTTGGATCGATGGCGAGCAATCATATCCAAATACTTGTGAAGAAACAATATTATTATCTGAAGCTACAAAAAAGAATATACAGGCGTGCGAGCCTTTCCAATTGTTTGAAACCTTTTTTCCGCCGAAATGAAACAATATATAATTGATGCGTCTAAAGAGAATAATTATGATCTGAAATTACAAGATCTTGACACTTTTATAGGTATAGTTATTTTCAGTTCATTCAATAAAAGAAAGTCTCAGAGAGATTATTGGTCATCTGATCCATTCTTATCTAGTGAAATTGTTTCTTCTGCAATGACTCGCGATAAGTTTGAAGAAATCAAGTCTAAAATAAAATATTCAAAAGCTGAAGACAAGGATCCAAACGATAGAGGGTGGCGGGTTCGTTCGATGTTGAAACTTTTCCAAAACAACCTCCTAAAGTTCGGAATATGGAAAACTTCTATATCTATTGATGAAATGATGGCCAAGTCTTATGCAAAAACTGTTTTGAAACAATTTATTCGAGGGAAACCAATAAGGTTTGGTTTGAAATTTTGGGGTTTATGCACTTCAGACGGCTATCTACTAAATTTAGATCTATATTGCGGTAAAAATTCCCAAACCGGAAACAAATTAGTAAAATGTGCTTTAGGTACTCGTGCAGTATTGCATTTATTAGAACCTTTTTTTCGGCTAATAAATTATAATAAAATCCCTGCATTTCATTTGTACTTTGATAATTTTTTTACAAATATGGATTTAATTTTACACTTGCAAAAATTACGTTTGAAATGCACTGTCACTATCAGAGACAATCGAGTCAAAGAAAAGAATATACTTGAAAAGAAAGCTCCACGAGGTACTTATATTGTAAAACATGATCGAAATAGTGGCATAAATTTCATCACTATTATGGATTCGAAGCCCGTTTCAATAGCTTCAACTGCTGCAGGTGTAAGTCCACTATCAACTTCGAGAAGATATAGTTCAAAGGCTCGATCCAAAACTGATATACCTTTTCCGCAAGCTTTTCATTTGTACAACAAATTTATGGGTGGTGTTGACGTGCATGATGGACACTGCAATAATGTACTTCCAAGTATACGTTCCAAAAAATGGACATGGGTCGTTTTTATAAGATTTATACAGGCATCCATTACAAATGCCCACGTAATTTTCAATGCTACACGTGATGGAAAGAAAAAAAGTGGAATAAAAGAGTTAACTACTTCAATTGCTAAATATTATATTCAAAAAGGTCAAACAAGTAAAACACTTCATACACGATCTAATAGGGACAAATTAAAAAATTGTTCAAATGAAAAATGTCCAATAAGAACAAGGATCTATTGTGAAAAATGCAATCTATATGTATGCAATAATTATTGGGCAAAAAAGCACTGATAAAAGAAATGTTAAAATGAAAGACAAGAAGACTCACGAAAAGAAGCACTCCGAAACGTGAGAGGCAAGGGGACTCACGAAAAAAAGCACCCCGAAACGTGAGAGGCAAGGGGACTCACGGAAAAAAAGCACCCCGAAACGTGAGAGGCAAGGGGACTCACGAAAAAAAAGCACCCCGAAACGTGAGAGGCAAGGGGACTCACGAAAAAAAGCACCCCGAAACGTGAGAGGCAAGGGAACTCACGAAAAAAAGCACCCCGAAACGTGAGAGGCAAGGAGACTCACGAAAAAAAAGCACCCCGAAACGTGAGAGGCAAGGGGACTCACGAAAAAAAGCACCCCGAAACGTGAGAGGCAAGGGGACTCACGAAAAAAAAGCACCCCGAAACGTGAGAGGCAAGGGGACTCACGAAAAAAAAGCACCCCAAAGGAGACAAAGTTCTACCACGTCCACGCCGTTGTCTCTGGGTAATGCTAAGAGTAGAAAAAAAACAATGTATATGCACAGAATCAGAAAAGAAGTAGTCAAGGAACACTTGAAGGAAATTTTTCCAAAAATTTTTCAGGTATTTTTGAAAAATTGGATTTTTTGAAATTTTCGAAAATTAAAAATTGTTTTCCAAAATTCTGAAAAAATTTAAGAGTATTCTTTCGACTAATTTTAAGCCATTTTTGTTCTTAGAAATTTTTTTCTCAAGTTTATAGTTTTGAAGAAACCGATAGATTAAGATTTTTATAAAATTTTTTCATTCTCGCCGCCATTTTGAAAAAACGCGTCGATGAATTTTTCTGAAAAAAAATCCTCTTAATGTTCGAGTGCCATGATCACCTCTGATCATTGTAAAAAGTTGATAGCTTTGCGGTATCATTGTGAAAAAAAATGCGAAAAAAATTTTTTTTCGAAAATTTTCACGTTTTTCACGTTTAAATCGGCCATATTTTTTTTTCTCGATGTCTAATCGAAATTTTGAGGTGAGATTCTGAAAGAGCATCGAATTCCGCGTAGGAATAGAGGTATTGCATTATTTTTTTGGTCCGATAACATAATAAATAAACACGTTGAAAAGTTAGTAAAAATTCTGATCACCTCGGCGTTAATGGGTTAACAGTTTTTTCGGGTTTGGATTTCCTATTGTTTAGGAATGGGGGGAATTTTCTTTTTATGTAACGTAAGTTCATGCTTATCCTGAAGAAATCTTTATCCAACAATTTAAATGAGAATTTTTTGGCAACAGATAGTTTTTTTGTATTAGTCATGAAATAACGATTTTATGGACTTGAATATACATACATGTGGAAATTATTTATATATTTGTAGAGCTCCTTCGATCCTTATGAGTTTTTTTCGAAATTTTTTCTTTGCTTATCTATTTTTTCAAAGGCAGAATTAATAAAATGAATAAATCTGAATAAATTGTGTGTTATATTGGAAATAATCCGTCATCATTGTACGCTACTGTTTCAGGTTTCGTGGGTACGCAGAAGAGGCGAAGAGCTTCACTTGCTGACCATTGGTATACAGACTTACGCGAGTGATAACCGGTTTGAAGTGGACTATCAAAAACCCAACGACTGGTGTCTCCTTATTCGTTCGTCGAACGAACGAGACGGGGGTGTTTACGAGTGTCAAATCACTGTTCATCCGCCACTTACAAGGACGGTTCATCTATCCGTGTCGGGTGAGTATCTTTATTGAATCATTCAAGAATGAGTTCGAAAATAAAAAGAAGTCTTATGAAAAAAGAAAATGGATAAAAAAATTATAGTTACAAGGTGATCAGGACCTACAACAGGATTTAGCAAAGAATAATTGTACACTGAGAAAAAAATTTTGTTGACCGAGACAAATTTCGTTTCTCTCAATCAAAATATTTAGTTCGATACGAGCAATGAAATATTTTTGAGATAAGAAAAAATAATTTGTGTGCTGAAACAAGTTATTGGTTGAATCAACAAAACTGTGGTGCAGCCAATCAAATTAATTTTAATGCAACAAAATATCATCCAAACAAACTAATTAATTTATTCGTCCTAACGATTATCGTTTAGTCCATTTGGTAATTGAGATTCAAACAAATATTTTATTAAAGCAACTAAAAAGTATACGCAAGCAAATAAATGGTACCAATTGTTCGAACAAAATCATTTGGCCCCAATGATTTAGTTGATTCACCTACAAGCAATTTTCATGATTTAGTTGAATAAACTAAATCATTTGCCATTCAACAAAAAAATTGTTGGATCCACCAATTTTTTGTCCAACAAAATGGAATTAGTTCAATGAACAATTTTATTTCTCAGTGTGTTAAACATAAAAATGAAGCATTCAAAAATAGCGTAATAACTTCCTGACTGTTATCTTCTTTTACCATCACACTAAAGATAAAATTTATAATCATAACTCCAGTAACGAATGGCATTGAACGAAGCTTTATCGTAACGGAAAAATGATCGGAGGCTGTGAAATATATTTCGCATAATGATCGTAATATGGGGAGAAGACACTTTACGATCGCCTCATTTCTGATACACCATCATTATTGAACATAGTCTATATTCGTATGAGCGCATTATAATCTCCTTTCCGGTCGGGTTTACGCGAATATGCTATACGTCATCGTTAGTTCTCTCACAGGATGGATGAGAAGAAGTTAATCTCATAGTTGACGTGGTTATAGCCATATAAAGCTTGACAGAAAAGTGGAGAAAGAGAAGGGTGGAAAGAAAGTTTGTGATTGGCAAGTGGGTGTGCTGTATGCGTGTGTGTTTCTTTGTATACGTGTGTCTTCAGGCATGTTATCATA
This sequence comes from Rhimphoctona megacephalus, assembly GCA_963989365.1. Lineage (NCBI taxonomy): Eukaryota > Metazoa > Arthropoda > Insecta > Hymenoptera > Ichneumonidae > Rhimphoctona > Rhimphoctona megacephalus. Next base: position 13,130,199 of record OZ022420.1, on the reverse strand, counting down.
GAATACACCATGTGTCCGTTTTCCAAGAATGCCAAGGGTAATGCAGACTCTCATAAATCACGAAAGTGCCGTGTCGTTAGGGTCATCGATAACGATCTTTGCCACTACCTTCTAACGACGTCGTGGATACACGATCGATTTTTGCTTTTCAATATCTAAGCCAATATTCCAAACGTTGTTATTCGTGTAACCACAATGTTACTCATGTAACATTGTGGATTCAATGTAATTTGAAAGTTAGGTTTCTCCAATTTAGGCTGGTTGTAAGTCAAGAAGTTAAGAATCAGCCATAAAGCGATCAAATATTATGTAGTTGGAAGCTTCAGACTGTTCCGCAACTCTGCTCACGTGGTATTAGTAACAAAATGGAATCGGTGGTTTGACGTCCAAATACCTGGAAATCATCTCTGAAAATATGAGTGACGATGATTTTTGTTTTAATTTTTATATCATATTGCCTATTCCGCCAAAAAAACTATACCCGTGATAAACTTGGTAACGATTCGTTGATCAGTTTCAGATTTCTAAGATAACAAAAACGCATTTTCGAATTTATTATAGTATTAAAGTTCGGATTAGGATTAGGATAAATATGACAAGTTCCAACACAGGCCCTTTTTCAAATCATAATTATCATAAATCAACAAAGGGCTAAAATACAAAAAAAATGGAGCTTGTTCAAAAAAAAGTATATGAAATTTGTGAAGTCTAATTTATGATTGTGTTAGTTTCAATTGCTTGACACTTTTACGTAAGTATTTCTGCTTTTGAGAAGTTTTGGAGTAGTGGACCGTATATTAAATCATAATAAGCGTGAAACGATCGTTATATATATACGAAGGAATGGCGATTTATCTGTAGTAAACGCGATGGCAGTTTAGGAAAGTTAATCAGCGAGGGGAAAAAGGGACAGAAAGAGATGTAAAGAGAAAGAGAAGAGCGATGGTTTATTCAAATTATTGAGCAACGAGATAGCTGCATTGCCTGGTTTGATGTCGAGTTTTCACCCTTAGTTGAAACACACGCTATTCACCTACAATTATGTTATACACATGTCCACTTATACAGTTCGCTCTAATTCGTGAAGGTGAAACAGTGAGAAAGTACAAATTTCATCGCCGCTCAAGCGTGTTCGACACTTTCGAAATCATGGACCTCGAGAGATGCGCAAAAGTGCACGAGTACAATGCAGTTTTGTGTTTGTAGACCGAAAACTCGAGCAAAAACCATTCATTCTCACCGAACGTATAGCAAACTCACAATTCGGCATGCCCCGAACGATGTTACGAAGCATCGTCATACGAGCGTAATCGGCGCCTCCGGAACTATGCAATCTTCTAGATGCGAAAAAGCCCGCGAGTACAATTTCCATTGTCGTACAATCGGGATCGACGCTTTGAAGATCATGGAACGGTGGAAAGGCTCTAAACTATACGAGTACAACGTGCGTTTACTCGACACAATGCAGTTTTGCCTTTCCAGTCCAAGAGCCCAAGAAAAAACCGTTTCTTCTCACCGAGTGAGACAGACTCACAATTTTCTACAACGTTGGTTCTTGTTGTTTCCTCTGTAAACTTGGAAATAAGTGATTTATTTTATAATCGAAATCGCGCGATAAGCGAAACATAATCTCACTTTTATATATGGGGCATTCCACGCCAAATCGACCTACAGGCCCTTCCATTCTTTGATTTGGCTGAAAATTTTATTTGTGGTATGACCCATTGAAAGAAGCTCTCTTGATTTTTTTCAGAATTTTTTGTCCGTATACTTGTGAGATGTGATTTTTCGTCAAAATTCGATTAAAAAAAAATGAAAATTTTTATGAAACTAAGAAAAGAAATATGAAAAAATATCTCTCCATGATGGGACTGGTCATAAAAATCATGTAATTGGTCAAGGTTATTTTTATGACTTTGTTGAAATAAATCAAAAGTGTCCAACATCTTCAATTTAATGACTTTTTGCTTAAACATTGAAAAAAATATAGTGGACGATTTTCAATTCTTATTTCATAATTTTTTCCAAGAGTCTGGCAAAAACCTACATTAAAAAAAAAGTTCATTTTGATCCAAATTGATTGGAAAAAAATGATTTTTTTTTCAAAATGATAAAAGAAGTATAATGAAAAATCTGCCCGCGATGGAACTAGTCTAAAAAATTATTTAATTGGTCAAAGTTTTTTTGTGAATTTTTTGAAAAAATTTAAAAATGGCAAAATCTTAAAATTAATGTTTTTTGCTTGAAATGGCTTTAAATTGAGAAAAAATACGGAATATAAATATTAATAATTCTATCGTATTTTTTTTCTAACAGTACAGCGAAAACCCAATCTTCCTAAAAAAAAAGTTCGATTTGGTCGATTTTTGAGAGAGTTACAGTTACAGTTTGAGAGAGTTGAAGAAAAAAACATCGAATTTTGAAAAAAAATCATATCTCATAAGTGAATGGACAAAAAAATCTGAAAAAAATCAAGAGAGCTTCTTTCAATGGGTCATACAACATATACAATAAAATTTTCAGCCAAATCAAAGAATGGAAGGGTTTGACGTAGGTCGATTTGGCGTGGACTGCCCCATATGCGAGCAGTAGATATACAGTGAAACTGAGGCACCTCCACCCCGCTCACAATCTCCTTTCGTTTAAAATATGCCTATCCTGAAGCATTTTACAGGCTTCAAGATGTAGATACTAGGCTTAAAGTCCCTTCGCCACGTCTTTCGTAGACTAAACTCTCAATGAAGATTCCGGAACTGTCTGAAATGGATTCACTGTCGCTGTGGACGTTCGACTTCAAAAAGTTTGAAGGTTATAAGATATGAATGGGATGAATAGACGGTAACATAATAAGAGGTAAGCACAGAGAAATTATTCTGTAACTGTGTTATCAAACGTTCATCAGACGATGTCGCACAAAACGACAAATATGACGATTTTGTTGTATTTGTTACGGGTTACCGACAGTAATTTTTCATTATAGGGATACGGAAATTCCCAAGAAGTATTTTACTTTTTATTTATGAAAATTTACGGAGGAAGACAATTATTTTTGCCAGTATGAAACGAAAAGAAGTTTGGGTTTAAATACTTCCTGAATTTTACAATATCATTTTTGCTGTGTAGTTCAGGCAGTCAGGTAATTAAAATTTGCCACTCTTTTGTTGTATTCTATCTTTTGATTGCTCAATCTATCAACCGAACTACAATGTAAATCATCGGGAGATCTTTCATTGGCGATGGTTGAAAATTTTTTCGAACGTGTTGATCACGCTTGTAGGACAATGTGTATTGTATTCGCACATTTTTTTGTCTACGGGATTACATTTTCTCGGAAGCACTGATTACGCTTCAAATGAATTATTATTTGGATATCTCTAAAGCATACCCTTTCAAAAGTATTTTTAATTTTGCACCAATCTATTCAAAATCTCAATTCATTATTGTTACATGTGTGAAAACTTTTGTCTGCTTTCGAAAATCTAGCATCGAGAGGGTTGTATGACAGTTGATAAATCGATGCAAAGCAAAGTTAATTTTGAAAGCAGTCTATTTACAATATATACAGACAGTGTATATTACCCGTCAAATAAACCCTCCGCAAGCTTTCGTGGTTATACGTGCAATATATTTGGCCAAAATATTGGCTACTGCCAATGGCATCATAAATTCTTAACCCCTTGCTCGACCTGGCTTTGGAATTTTTGTATCGAACTCGGATGAAATAGAGGGATATAAAATGGGAACAAAAAATTGACTAAATTACCTTCTTTCAGAGGTTTCATCTTATTGTCCGAGACACGGAGAAAGTAAGGATTATAAATCCAAGGGCAAATCATGTCTAGACATCTTACAAAAATCAGGCTTTTTTAGTCTATATTTAATAAAAATATCTTGCATTTTTTACGATATCATAGATTCACCCTCAAGGCGTACAGGCATAGTAGGCTCAAAATTTCGACTCAGGTAGAATCTGCGTTATTATATGAGGTGCTCCATTTATTGTTTTATTACAGGGAGAATGTTGAAAAATACCCGACTTCATTTGTATATGAACTGATAGAAATGAATAAATTGACTAAAAAATAGATCGACAGCCTTATCTCAATCGTAAATATTCAAATAATTTAGAATTTATCGATGTAATAAATTTTATTAAATTTTATTTCGCGACGTTGATGTCTAATATGTGATAATATGATAGTATTGTCTTAGAACGAAACGACCGACATAATTATCGACCAATTAAATAGAAAATAGAAATGTATACAATTTTTCTTTGAGAACATTAAATTTTTTAATTGGCTCAACTACTGTCCAGTCCTTCGGACTTGTATGACAGTTGTACGTATTTTTTCAACTTCCATTTTTAGCCCACGATTGATATAATACATTATCCATAGAGAAAAGTGAAAAAAGCGGAGACAGGAATGACTACGAAACGTAGCCTTGTGATTTTTCTCTTCTACTGCAAGCATTATTGTCTCTATCTGGCATTTTTTCTGTGAGCGAGTGCTATGGTCATAGACCAGCAAATACGAGGTGCGTTTTCGGCGTTATTATAAAGTTCATAAATAGTTTTTGAGAGCCAATAGCCCTGGGCATTATTTGCTGTACGATGTGGCGTCTTTCACATGTACATGCATATGCCCATAGAAATCCGTTTTCATGCCAATAGACGAACATTCATGATAAGATATTTCTTTATTTATTCAACGATATAGATATATGTATAGATGTGCATAAAGACATATTTTATCATTATTTATTGTTTTTTACACTTCGTTTGCAATGAGCAAAAGGCATTCATGTGGATTCCCAAGCTCAACCGAATTCTGGACCGAAACTTTGTCATTTATGTTGCCTTTCTATTTATATAGTTATAAACTCGTAAGTTGAGCCGTGAGACCGAGTGAAAGAAGAGTCAAATATATTACCATTGCAATCTCGCTTTTGTACGCGTATTTCGGTTAAACTTTCACGAACGTTTTCTAGGTTTCTATTTGTTTCGCACACTGTAAGCCGAGATTAGCGTGTGTGCGCATATTTAAGTACTTGCGCGGTATACATTTTCAGAGCACACATGGTCCACGTAAACTTTTATGAGTTCTCTATTTGTTAAATAGTAAAAGCATTTTATACATATAATACAAGTACCAATATATATATATGAGGCATTCCACACCATTTCGAGCGGCCGTGGCTTCGACCATTTTTAATTTTCTTGAATTTTTTTTTTTTTTAAATAGTACTCCATGGATGGGATATTCACACCAATTTTTAGATTTTTATCTCACGTCTTTCAAGAGTTACAATTTTTCGAAAAATCCAGTTTTCAGAATCTTCGGAAACGTTCTAACACCGATATCTTCCAAAATAATCGACATATCGACAAATGTCAATATATCGATTTTTTTCATTTTGGTTCATACTTTTATGAAAAAAAAAGGAAACAAGTTATCAATCATTGTTGTCAACGTCTTTTCTGCATCTGAAGTAAAAACTATTTTTTTTAAAGACGATTGCCATTTTTAATTTTTTTCAAAAAAATCTCTAAAATAGTATGACCAATTATAAGATTTTTAACGCTAGTCCGATCATGGACCTATTTTTCCTTCTATTTTTTGTTGAATAAATTACATTTTTTTAATATAAATTTGAAGTTTTCGGTATTAATTATATTTTAATCAAAGATATAACCAATTGCATAGTTTTTAAGCCTAATTTGATTGTGATCAAATGGTTGTTTCCAATTTTCGTCGAAATTTTTTTTTATCATTTTTTTATCACTAGTAATACTGGTAAGTATTAATTATAGTACACATGTACAATTAGTAATTATAGTACCCATTTTACAATTTTCATAATTCCCTTCAACCCGGATATTTTTGCTGACGACGATTTTGTAGTAGCCACCAGTACAGAACAGCCTTTAGAACTCAGCAAAACCCCATCATCACCTTCAGATCCGATTCATTCGCCATCAGCTTCATCGTCACCATCGATTCTACCCTCAGTGATCACTACACCTATGTTGCCTGCCATTGATACTATTGAAGAAATTTCGTCCATATCCTCTTCAAAGGCAACTCCAAAGAATATAAATTCATTGACTATGATAACAGACATAGGAAACCAGACAAAAAGAAGGTTTAGAGGCACGGCTGTATTAACCAGTTCTCCTTATACAAATCAATTGGAAGAAGATAGGAAATGAAAAAATGAGCAGGAATTAAAACGAGCATTTCGTGCGGGGAAAAAATCAAAAAAATCGGAGTTCTCTCAGAACGGAAAAAGGAAAGGAAAAGGGAAAGGGAAAGGCAAAGGCAAAGGCAAAGACACGACTAATGAAGAAGGTAATAAAGAGAATAAATGTAAAAATCAAGAGCCATCAGAACCGACGTCAGCAGAAAAGGATACAGAATGCATGTTTTGCAAACATAGATATTCACAGAATAGAGGAGGCGAAGAATGGGTAAGATGCTGTGTCTGTTTGAGATGGGGGTACGATGAATGCGCTGCTGTGGATAGTAATGATGTTGAAGAGTTCACTTGTAACTTTTGTCTCAGTGACCGTTTCCGAAATGTTCGCAAAAAATTGCAATCGTAAACGTATAAATAATCTGTTAATGTGCTTTTTCGTTCTTCTATTGGTTTAAAAAAATATTCGATCGCTTGCGATATATTTCGTACGATTTTGCGGTTAATAAACTTAAAGTACTTTACGCAGGTAATTTTGAGATAATTCCGTGTTTTATTTTCATTTATAGGTAAAATGATTCCCAGGGATCGTCTTATACGTGAGCTTGTTCAAAACAATCATACGTTTAGAAAAAAAAATAGTGACCACAGAGTAACATAAATAAATATAATAATTTGTTGTTAGTCAATGCGTTACTATAAAAATGGGCCAATAAAAGTGATTTTAGTTGACCGAAAATATTTTCATTTGTTTCCTAAAATCGAATTTTACCTTAGGGGGATCATTTTGGGCAACTTTCCTAATCCTAATCATTATTTATTTTATTCAAGAGACGTAACGACGAAAAATTAGGTAATAATAAACGCTTCTTCGTAGACTCATCTTTAATTAGAAGTCTAAGAAGAAGTTTAATTAGAACAATATGCAAGTTAATTACATATTTTATGCAGTACATTTACGGCAGAATCCCAAGTTTCCATTGGGCAACTGTCCAACTTGCACTGGACTGTATGAACAGTCCAGTGCAAGTTGCTATCGTAGTAACTGTCCATGCGGATCAACTGCCAGTTGTGCCAAATCTTCAACCGTAACAACTCTCTAGCGTGCAACTCAGAATTGTATCAACTCTACACCGGGCAACTGTGCAGACTCAAGGGTTCAGTGTAATTTGCCATTATAGCATCCCTCCAAACGGTTCAACTGCCCGTTGTGCCAAATGTTTAATAGTAGCAAGTCTCTTGTAAATTATTCAAATTGAAGATTCATTAAAAAAATTATGAATCATTTAGTAAATATTTATTATTTTTAAATAATTCATCATTGCACTCAAGCAAATGATTGCAATCTTAAAAACTAATAAGGTGTAATAAGTTTTTGGAAATTAAACAATTTGCAAACCTTCAATTAGGCTAATACGTCCATCGATTTCTGCGAAGCTGTGCAAGCTTTTTGATGCTACCAGAATCAACCTATGCGATTACCAAATACGAGAGAGTTGCTCACAGCGATAAGAAATCTTTTTCAGAAAACTTTTCCGTACCGAAATTTCAAGTAGTAGTTTACGTAACACGTGAATCGCAAGGTGTAAAATGTTCGCGTAGTGATGTGGGAGCGAGTATGGGTCGTGGCTAAAAGGTGGATGAGGACTTATATTCCGCGATAACTTGGAAAAGCGAAAAACGAGTAAGCGATGGACTTGAAAATGTGAAACAGGGCAAAATAGATTTTATTCAGAGAGATCAAAAGAAAGATAGAGAGATAGAGAGAGAGAGAGAGAGAAATAGAGAGAGAGAGAGAGAGAGAGAGAGAGGGGGGGGGGGGGACGTAGGTTGGAAGTGTGAGCGACAGTCGTACTTCACAATCTTCACCCTGGACCCACTCTTTTTTCCTTCTTTTGCCTTTCAGTTCTCACTATGATTTCGTATAGTGCACGAAATAGCACCAAAGAACCAAAGAGTCAAAAGTGTTTTCCCCTAATTCCCAAACCATCACGAAAACTTACAAAATAATTCCTCAGGCCAAAGGGGAGTCGGTGCTTTCGCTTCGTCTGACTCTACTGTGCAGTTGAGGATGTGAAAAAGGGAATACCATAGAGAAAGAGAAGTGGGTAAAAGGGAGGGAGAAACTGGAACTTTATAGCTGGCAGACGTTCAAACAGTTGCGAACTTAAATTTTGCTAACGTAGAGGCGCACGCGGGCGAGACGCCGGTATCTTTTTTGTAGTCACGAAGCAAGCTTCTCTCGGTCTTCTCGGGTTAACCTCCGTTCTTTTTCCATTTCTTGTCACATATATTTGTAACGACTGAAAAAGGAATTTTCTACTAACGTTCATCCGAAACTCGCAGTTCCCTTATAGGTAAAGCTCCTAATCGGGTTCCGATAATAGATGCCCGGGACGGACCCCACATCGTGGATCTTTTTTCCTTCCACAAAAACCGAAAACCGCATATTACAGGAGCATCGTCGTTGATCGCGTAGCAAAGATAGGGACAAATCTTTCGCATTAGTGTTGCTTGAAGACAGGTTGCTTTGGTCGTGACTTCATTTGATTGATTATCAAATGTCCCAACGAGAAATGACGACGAATCAGCATAATGAGGACGTAGCTTTTATTATTCTCGTCGTTAACAACGATTTAGTTGTAAGAATTAATTTGGCAAGTCTCGAAAAACTTTTTTTTGGTTTAAATCATGCTTTTAAAATTACTTAACGGGACAGACCTAGTTAGAATTTTCGAAAAATCGATTTTTTTTTATTTCATTTTCAAAAAGTAGAATCTCTTACGAACATTTTCCGCCCAGGTAAATGTAAATCGGACCATTATTCGCCGAAATACAAGACTTTGTAGCACGTCGTGTCTGAGCCATAGGTAAGCAGGTAGCGGACTTGAAGTGCGTTTTTCTCGAAACCATGTTTTTGAAGTCGGTGATCACTGTAGCTCGAGAACGGCTTTACCGATCGGGTTGAAATTTATATCACTTCTTCTATACATGGTAGTCCTCCATATGAACGAAGGATTTTTTTTTTGGATAATTATTTTTATTTTTAATAGCAAAAAATGGAACTGATATTTTGGTCAAAAAAACACTTTTGACTTTTAACGGCCGCCATTTTGTGAAAAATGGAAATTTTTCAAAACCCTTCGTTCAACTGGAGCATTATATCATTAACTAAAAATCCCCTCCGTTTTTTTTTGTTTCAGATGAGCCGTTGCAGCGTGAGCTTGATCACCGCAAACCGTGTTTTTTTTTGCAGCGTCCTCGGCAATTGACGGTCACCAGCTTATTTCGATATGTATTGCGTTGAAAAAATTGCAACATATACATTACATATGTATCTTTTAAACGGAAGAACTTTTGTTGTGAATTATTTTATCGTTTGACCAAAAAAAAATCGGAAAAAAGGCCTTTTTTTTGACGTTCCAACTAGGTCTGTCCCGTTAACAGTGATCCTTTGTAGAATCAACGGGCAGCAAACCGCTTTATTGACATATTTCCTAAGATTATAATTGGTGTCTTCAGATACTGACTTATGTCTTTGAAATAACTTTTACAAAAAATATTTCCAAGGCAAGTCACAAGACGAGAGTAATTCATGTGTACGATGTTTCATACCGTGAGAGATAAGGTTAAAACTTGGAGGAAAAAATATAGAAATTCGTGAGAAATCGGGTGAACCGCGGCGTCACCTCCTACGTGTATCTGTGTGGAAGGCACCTTACATGTAATTTTATTTTGCACAAATATACGTAAGGGGTTGGTTAAACCAGACGTAGAAGTTTCTACAGAGGCTTGTAGAGTGCACACTGACGATGCTGATGCAAGCGCATAAGCGGCGAATATTCGGCCTCTTTGCGTAGTAGTTATAACTATATGTTATGGGAGTAGGGGGTCTGAAGCAGGGTAGCGTCTACTCTTCGTCCCTTTTAGCCGCTCTTGACGCTTGGTTTGTTCCTGACTGGTGGTGCTGCTGCTTCTGGCACGCAGAGCGGCAGACTACGAGGTTGCAGCAACAGTAGCAGAAGACTCCGAAGTATTGGTAGGTGGCTTTTGAATCGAGTGTCGCTCCGTATAGCGTTCTAGTTGCAAAAGGGATGGGTGCAGATTGGTTAGGAGTTAGGAGACGCTAGACAGGATAGCACAGTACGTGAGCTTTCGAAACCGCGGGGATATAAATCCGCAAACGAGTGGGTACGGCATAAGAATTCGCTGCTCGTGACGGCGTCGCTTGCTACTCTGCTGATGCTGAACTGGATATGTGCATTCGTGGTACACGCAGGCATTTCTTGCAAGCGTTGATGGGTAGAATATGTATCTGTATGTGTGTGGCATACTATATCCATGTGCGCTTCTTACAAAGAGTCTCTCGTTCCACACGATTCATCCACCCTTCCGGCAGAGATCAGCCAACCTTTTACGTACACCGGTACTAGTTGGAAAAGCCGCCCAACCTCCTTCCCTTATTCCTCCCTTTTTCCCGCTCTCTTTTACCCGTGCGACGATCGGAATAAATCAAGGAGTTGCCAATACCGGGCGTTACGAGCTTTTATTACCAACCCAACTCACAGACATATACAAACGGAGAAAAGGAGAGACAGCGAGTGGGAATGTTCTCTCGTTTGTGATAGTTCCCCGTATTCGGCTATGCTTATATATTTACACTGACTAATATATATCACGTCTTCTCGATGTGGAATCGACTGCATCTACTCGTTTCTCAATCTAGATCCTATATGCTTTGTTTTATCGATGCTTTTAAACCTTATGAATCACGAAAAAGCTCGTTGGTTTCACTTTCTTTTTTTCTTTCTATCCTGCCGTAGCTTGCATGTTACATGTGTCATTAAATCGATACCGGAACGCGCCTTTGACAGTTTTATTCTAAACGATTTTTCTTAATTATTAAAAGCTATTGTGCATCCATGTGCAAGCCATGTGGAATAATTTAAAACTGGAATTGAGTGCAAAGTAATTGAGGGTGTCTGCGGATATGTTATTGCGAAATGATGCATGATAAATACAGTCGAACTGTGCCGCTTTGGAACTAAAGAGGCAGCTCGAAAAATCGTTTATGTCAAGACCAACCATACAGTTGATTCTGTATCAACGTATTCATGATAAAGTTTATCGGTAGTCCCTGGAATAAAAAAAAAAAACGACGACGATAACGACGGATGTTAACTAAGCTAACAATTTGTCTCTTTTCCCATGGAGAGTGCACTTTATCACTGTGATGTAACCTCATTAACATTAATGCTGTACCTAGCTAAGCAAAATTATTTTATTATTCGGATTTGTTGTAATCACAATTTTGACTTACCTAATATCATGTTTCGATTTAAAAAAATGCGATACAAATAAATCTCGTCATGAAAGTATTTTTTATTGTTCCAAAATATAATCATTACTCCAAAATAATTAAAATAACAATTTCGACACCTAAACCGTAAATTTGGTCTCGACTACGCCAATTTATGCTTAATAATTTATTTAAAAATATCTTTCACGTGCATCGTCTAGCAACGTCCAAAAATTGAGCGCACGAATAAAGCAGAAAATGCGATTCTGGTTTCCATCGCGTTTGGCATCTGAACTAAACGAGAATCACCTGCATAAAGCGAATATCGAATTGGAAAATAGTAAGAATATACGGATAAGAAACGTGGAATACGAGATCAGAGTTATGCAGTCTATTTTGGCCGTAATACGATTGATCACCCATACGCTTATGGCATTTTGGTACACTTTTCAAGATATGACCATACATTTCCCACTCTACGTGCATATTTTTTTCATTACTAAAGATCACTTTTCTTTTGTAATGCAGCCCATCAAATTCGATAGGGAATCCAGTGAGTTGAATGATGCTTTGTAATCCAAATAACAAATTAAACATATGAATTATAAATGTTTCTTGACTTTGCTGTATTATTACTTGATAAATAGTGCAGAATATTAAAAAAAGATTTTTTTATCACTTACCCATAACCCCAATAAACTATTGAATTTGTTTTTTTTCTTCAAAATTCCAAGTGACAATTAAATTTAATCTGATCTTCGCCTATTTATTATTATGAGCATGCTCTAAATTTTTTATTTTTTTATCCAACTTTTTTTTTATTGTTGCTGCGTATACCCTTGCGGGATTTTACGAGCCCATCCCATCACTTTAATCCCACTTTTCCCCCACTTCACTAATTTCCATGTTCCTGAGAAACCCTCCCAAGCGTGTTGCCCACAGTCACTCTTTCCTAATGCATTACTGTATCGTATTTGCACAAAGGTCAAGGGAAACTGAAAAACTCGGCCGATACAAGCGGCTATATGTTTACTGAGGTTTCAATTAATTAGCACCATCAGAAACTCAGAAAAACTGCCTCCCGCTCAGCGATTGATGCGCGAGCCGGTGCATGGCTAAGCGGTCACCCGACCAAGTATTGGCCTCCCCGAGGCTGCTTAGCTTTGGAGATCACCGGAGCCACACACCGACCGCGCACCCATCGCTGTCGGTTTTTTTATCCAACTATTTTCGTCGCATAGTGCAAATTCACTTTTAGCGCACGAGGAATTTCAGAGTACCTGTAATATTGACTGTAAAAAAAGTTGAGACAAGTATATTCATTTCCCCCAAAAGTTGTTCCAATAAAAAATCCCTGCCTAAGCACAAAACTCCTACAAAAAGTTATAAAAGCGATTTCTTTCCAAAAAATGCTAAGTTTACAAAATTTCTCTCATTCACATCAAATTTCACACAAAAATATAAGAGCCTGACAAAAATTTACCAATTAAATGCATAATCTCACAAAAGATGCCAATTCAAATCTGACCAAAAATAAAATCTAAACTTCTTTACATCGTGTTATTATTTATATAAAAAAATAAAATAGACCTATTTTCAGATAAAAGAACCTAATTACTAAGCCTATAATAATTAATACAAAAGAGCCGTTCGACAAAAATTTGCAGTACATTTAACTGCTATATCAGTAATGATTGCTACAAGGTGTTTTAGCGTTAGAGTAGAGTTTAAAATTCTTGCCCTGGAGGTCTCGACCGTATTTTTTTCGGGATTATTGAATTGCTACAAGTTTAAAGTATGTAAATCTGATTTTTCTCAAATATCTTATGGATTTTCACTGATATATACATCTTAGTAGCAACCGGAAATTGGGTTTTCTTATGTCGTCCCAGGATACCGTCGGGAAAAACAACTACTTCAAACATTTTTTTTCTCTCTAATTCTCTAATTCTTACCACGACAGGATTACTTTATGTCACCCCTCTCAGCGGAGCCACAATTTTTTACCAGTCCTCTCCTCACATGGTAGAGAATCGGGGTCTTACTGTAATATGAAAGAGTCATTAGAAAATAATCTGCAGTACGTTCAACTGCTATATCGGTAATGTTTACTATAAGCTATTTTAGCGGTAGACCAGAGTTTGAAGTTCTCGCCCCGAAGGTCTCAAGTTCCAACCGCATGGAATTCTTTTTTTTTCATTTCCTATTCCAACACCAAATTAATACGAATTCAAAAACAACATTTATTATCAATGGTTTTTCACTTTACTATGGTATTAATGAAAAAAATTGTCCATTCCTATGAAATTTTCAAACAATTGCTCCATAACAATATGATTTACGTAGGAAAAATGAAATGTTGTTACCTGATTTGTCTTTACTTGCAAATGTGAATATCTATTGTTAAATCGTAAAAACGATAAAAGTGAATGCAATGGGTACGCTAGAAATAGGGAATACATAGTGAAGCTTCACCACTACTTGAATGGTTGACCGCTTGGTCATTCGTCGACTCACGGTCTGGCAGGAGGGGAGAGGGCACTTCGATCGTTTTTACAATTCAGTTTTTACATTTTTACTTCAAATTTTGAAATGTACTTTAATAAATTTTGTAAATTGTCGTGAGAAACAATCTTTTTTTTAATCATTTGGCACCATAAGAAATCATTGTGTAGTCTTGCTTCATTTTCATTCGACAAAATATTTTATTGAAATATTGTAGAAAACAAGTAAATTGTGAGAACCGAACTCGAGACCTTCAGCACCCGAGTTCAGAACTTCACATCAGCGCTGCGTATATGTATATGAATTGCAACGCATCATTCTGAAAAATAATTAATAATATAAAATTGAGGTCCCCTTATTCCACCCGGAGAATTATTCTGATCAGTAACACACAATAAAATCTTTGAAACAATTTCAGAAAAATCGACCAAACATACGATACAAAATCAACGCTTGATCTTGAACAATTTTGCTCACGAAAAGCGCGAACTCCTCCAAAATCGTCGCTCCTCGGTGATTGGTGCGCAGGTTGGTATGAATACTGACCAGCGCACCAATCAAAATACTTGACATTTCAGCCGTTTGTAAAAACTAGGCTCCATAAATGTTCGTCTGTAAAGAAAATAAAACCTGAAGGGATTTTTTCAACTTTTTACCCAAAACTACACGAAAAATAGCGTGCAGAAGCAAGCTACAACGATAAACTCTTGCAATATACATAGAAATAAGTTAGTTAAATTACAAGTTATAAAGCAATGGGTATAGCTACTAAAATAGACAAATGTATAAACAAAATGACTTGTTAACAATATGTTGATGACTTGTTATAAACAAAATGACTAAAATGATGAATAAAGAATATTTTCAAATGCAAATGCAAAAGAAATATTCGTCTGAGACTGTTGTTCGCACATGGAAAAAAACATTGAAAAAGAATTTGCTCATCGTTATGAATATTTAATATATTGAAAAAGGAGTTTTTTTACTTCAACCCTTACTTCCAGAAAGAGAACAAAATATGTCACGCTTAGCAATTGATACGCCAGCTAGTTGCACGATCAAGCGGTCACCCATCCAAATAGTTTTTTCATCTCACCGCACTCTCTCTATGTCATAAATAATCCTATATAAAATTGACATAAATTTTTTTACAGTAATCAGTATAAAAACTTGCAATCCTTTTGCGATAAGGAAATTTGCCCGGATGCAATTACACTGTATCACAGTATGTTTCGTCAAAAAATATGTATAAGTCGAAGTTTATTTCTGTATATAATTTGTCTGAAAACACGTAACGTTAGACAGGGTCGTATCATGATTTCGTCTATATAATATTCTTATAAAAATTCATTAGGTTTTCTAAGTAAAAAAATAAATTAAAAAAATAGTAGGTTTTCAATAGTTGACCTGTTACAAAATCGACAAAGGTTATTTCGAAATATATTAATGGAAATTTTCCATCGATTTTTTACGGTTCTACAGTGATGATAAAAAATGTTTCGGCCTATATTTTTATTGTAAGATCAACTCTATTATAATTTGATGAGTTATCCTCAGACGTAAATGTAATGGATACAATAGAATAAGGAAAAGTGCTGTGAGGCAAGAAGACTACTTGGATGGGTGACTGCTTCGTCGGGCGACAGTTTGCATACCGAATGTGAAAATGATGGTATTGTTTTTCGTTTTTGAGATTCGGAAAGCGTGGCTGAGCGCTTGAGAACTCAAAATTAAAAATGAGAAATCATAAACAAACATTAATTAATTAATTGAATTATTGATTATTAATGACAATGAATCTAATTGTATCTACGTAGAAGCGCAGTTCTTACGTCGAAAGTGAAGACAAGTTTCGGGTCGGAACATCTCGACCCGCGCATCAATCACAGTTGAGCTACAATTCGTTCGAGAAATTGCTACCAGCGTGTTTGTAAGCGAAACCGCACAATAATAAAAAAAGATTTATTTCTGCTAAAATGTTGTGCCACGAAGAATCGTTAGGTAATTTTAATTTATATTTTCATTCATAAAAATCTTGGGTTGAATTGGTGAAATAATTAATTCATAAAATTGAGAATCGAACTTTAAACTTTGAGCATGGCAATTAAAAACTTTATCAAGGCACCAAATCTTCTTAGTTAAAAGTTAGACAAGAGAGCATGCATTTAAATTGTAGCTTATTTTTCTGAATATTATATCAGAAAACTAATGTAAGAATCAAGTTCCCCTCTTCCGCCTCAAAACTGCTGTACTTTTTTCGTAAAAAAGATGAAGCATTTACTTTCGTGTCTGTTCATTTTGTGGTCATAACCAAAAATGAAGCCTTTTTATAGCAAAATTCAATAAGATCAAATACTCATGATTGGAATATATACTTTCAGAAAAATCTTTCAAAACAATAAGGCTCTACGTTCATACGTGCTTCGATAAACCCGATAAAAAGTGTTTGTAGTTCGAATCGCATTTTTTCTGTCTCAGCAATCCGTCAAAGGCCTACTGCAAATTGAAACAAATTGACTCATGCGATTATGTATAATGAGCTTAAATGAGATTTGCCAAATATTCGATCTTTTTTACGATTTTTTAAAGAATTTGTCAATAATGATTAATGATTTATAAATCATTTATTCTTGCGAATATATCGTTTGCTGGATTGTTGAAATAGTAGCACCGAATGTCAAGACTGCACTTTTTCTACCTGTAACGCATTCTTTAATGCGTTCCGGGTAGAAAAAGTGCAGTAAGCACACTATTTGGATGGGTGACTGCTTGGCTGGGCGACAGCTCACGTAACGAACGCGAAACAGATGATTTTTTATTGTTGTTTTTGAGATTCCGAAAATGAACGTCCACGTTACATTTTATTTTCATTAAGAAAACGAAGCGTTTCTACGGATAAATGAGACAGGATCTGATGTTCACGATTAAATTAGATCATTTTCAGAAAAATCGTTCGTAAGAAAAAGCCTCAATATCGTCCATACGTGCTTCGATGAACCAGATTTTACGTGTTTCAAATTTGAATCTTTTTTTCATTTTTTTTTCTTAACAAGCTAACAAAGGATTCTCGCACATTGAAATGAATCGAATAACAGTTTTTGCAATTTGGCAGAATTCTTATGGATATGTTAACCTTCCAAAAACGCAGAGACTGGAATGATTTCGTGTGTTTTTCGTAGAGTGTTATGAGGTTTTATGAAAGATTGCAGATATGTAAATTTTGAATCTTTTTTTCAAATGAATTTGGCGTAATGAATTTTTTTTTTATCGAATGAGCCACTAAAGTTAGCTGAAGCGCATATTCTCAGTTTTCCAACCCAACCCTCAAGCTTTCTATATAACTAACGAATAATATTACCCAAAGCCCATTTTAGTATAACGATTTATTTAATTAACAAAAGATAGCCCACATGTATAATATTGCTGACGGGTGACATGGCGGACATTCTAGACGAGAATGAATCAGTTTGTTGTACGTCACTTTGTAACAACAACTCTTCTTTTCCGTCGAACATTTTTTCCATCTGAAATAAATAAAAAGCAGAGGAATCATTCTATTGATTTAAAAAAAAATTAGGATAATTATGCAGTTTGGGTCCTTTTCCGAAAATCGATGCTAGAATTTGTGTTTTCTTCTCTGTTTTCTGATGTTGACTGGACTATAATAAGTGATAATTTGTCGGGGGAGGCTGACATTTTCCATAAAAACCATAAGTTATGGGGTTTTGAAGTTGTTGAAAAAATGTGATGAAATAGGATATATTTGAATCTTTTGGAGTTCATATCAAGACAGGTAGACACACACACACACACACACACACACACACACACACACACACACACACACACAACGCACGCACGCACGCACGCGCGCGCGCACACACACACACACACACACACACATTGTGTGTGAGAATTGCACTACGTTCGCAACATATGCGGCCCTGAGAAGGGCCAATGTGTGATGAGTGATGAATGATGATTATGATGATGATGACAATGATGTTGATGTTGACGATGATGATGATGATGATGATGATGATGATGATGATGATGATGATGATGATGATGATGATGATGATGATGAAGATGAAGAGTTTTCCTTCATAAATCCGATAATCTTGAAAAATGCGTGAAATCGATCACGGTGATCCGGATACTGGCGCTTGAAGAAAAACTCTGCGATATAGCTATCCATGTGGTATTCACGGCGACCATATCGTGGTATGTTGGCTCGGACCTCCCTCCACGTCCGCTCTATATTTTGAGTGTGAGCGCCAGTGTCGGGGTCAACAAAATTCAAAGAATGATTTACTCTCAGGTGTTTGAAGTTTTCTGAGGTTAAGCAGTTGTACGCTTTCCAACAATGGGACATGATAGTGGTTCCCGGCAATATTTTTTCCTTTATCACTTCCAGTAACGTTGTTGCTGTTCTGTCTGGAACTGGAACAATGAATACTTTTCGTTATTCACGATCAAAACCGCCGAAAATCCACTGCCCATCGATGATTTGGCCACGATTATATTTCCATTTTCCGAATTTCGCCTCGACGATTTCAACAATACGACCTGCTCCACCGACCTTTTTGGAATGAACGATATAATATAGCAATAAAGCCTCCCGAGCGAAATTTGACCAATCAACAACAGTATGGCTGCTCAAATTCATTTCTCTTTGGAGAAATTCTTGTCGGGGAGGCTTTAACGAAATAAAATAACTAATGAAAACACATGCTTCTTTCATAGAGAGGGTGGCATTATGAAACCACGTTTTCACCCGGATGTTTTGTTTGAAGGAGCATTTGGTGATGAGAACTTTTTTTCCTTTCGGAACTTTTATTTTTTTTTGGCACCTCCAATAACCAAATTTGGCGTTCCACGTAGTCAATTCTCCGTAAGTCGGACACTTCACCTCGCGGAACAAAGCATCGTGTTTTCGTAAAAATTCTAACAATTTTTCGTTATCTTCACACAATCGCTGAAATTCACGTAATCCATAGGAGCAAGTTTCGCAAGACATTTTTCACGATAAAATGAAGACTGAGCTATTTCCATAATAGATGGCTGAGATATTCGAGTAATATGAATCTAGGAAGATTCGTCCCCGGAATATTCGTCTCGGAAAATTCATCCCCGGAAAATTCGTCCTCGGAAAATTCGTCCCCCGGAAAACTCGTCCTCCGGAAAATTCGTCCCTGGAAAATTCGACCCCGGAAAATTCGTCCCACGGAAAATTCGTCCCCCGAACACAACAAACCAACACAACTAAGCAAGCGTGTGTGGAATCGGTTCGCGCATGTAATCGGGGTGCGTATGGAATAGTGAGGCGGATGAAATCTTGGAATGAGTGCTGAGATTTGCGGAAAATTCGTCGAAAACAATTTGTCGATAACAATTCGTCGAAAAAACATTACATCGAATAACAATTGGTCTTTTTTGTTATTGTTTGAATAGTTGGACATGTGGAAATAGTAGGGTGGATTCGGGTCATCTTTAGATTGTTGTTTGAATAGTTGGGCATGTGAAAATAGTAGGGTGGGTTTGTGTCATCTTTGAGTTGTTGTTTGAATAGTTGGACATGTGGAAATAGTAGGGTAGGTTCGGGTCATCTTTGGGTTGTTTGAATAGTTGGACATGTGGAAATAGTAGGGTGGGTTTGGGCCATCTTTGGGTTGTTGTTTGAATAGTTGGACATGTGGAAATAGTAGGGTGGGTTCGGATCATCTTTGGGTTGTTGTTTGAATAGTTGGACATGTGAAAATAGTAGGGTGGGTTCGGGTCATCTTTGGGTTGTTGTTTGAATAGTTGGACACGTGAAAATAGTAGGGTGGGTTCGGGTCATCTTTGGGTTGTTGTTTGAATAGTTGGACATGTAGAAATAGTAGGGTGTGTTTGGGTCATATTTGGGTTGTTGTTTGAATAGTTGGACATGTGGCAATAGTAGGGTGGGTTCGGGTCATCTTTGAAGTGTTGTTTGAATAGTTGGACATGTGGAAATAGTGGGGTGGGTTCAGGTTATCTTTGGGTTGTTGTTTGAATAGTTGGACATATTGAAATAGTAGGGTGGGTTCGGGTCATCTTTGGGTTGTTGTTTGAATAGTTGGACATGTGGAAATAGTAGGGTAGGTTCGAGTCATCTTCAACCAATCGCTTACATTGTATATGTGCTTGAAAGAATAAAGGTCGCGTTTGTTTACATGCAACAATCTGCGTGATCACGCGTTACTGTACAATGCTTTGAAATATTCTCTATGTAGCGTATAACAAAAAAATTACGGAAATATCCAACTGAATTGTAGAAATATCCAATGGGGACGGATTTTCCGGGGGACGAATTTTCCGGGGACGAATTTTCCGGGACGAATTTTCCTAGGGACGAATTTTCCGAGGGACGAATTTTCCGGGGACGAATTTTCCGGGGACGAATTTTCCGGGACGAATTTTCTGGGGACGAATCTTCCTGTTACCGAGTAATATACAAGCAGTGTGGGGAAGGACACTTGCGATTCAAAATAAAAAGAAATGTAAACAAACATTGAGGTATACCTGTCCCTCGAACCTCGGAACCTCGAATATTCGTGCTTATATGTTCTATTTCATTATAAATTTGAACATAATTCAAAACACTATGACATGCGCGCGCGCGCGCGCGCGTGTGTGTGTGTGTGTGTGTGTGTCCACCTGTTCTTATGGGAACTCCAAATTAATCAAATATACCGTATTTCATCACATTTCTTCAACAATTTAAAAACCCCATAATTTATGGTTTTGCACAAACTGCATAATTACCCGATTTCTCGAACAGTGTCACGAGACAATCGTTTCAAAAAAAGGTAATAAATAAATTAATAAATACCAACAATATAATTCAAAAAAGAATAATTACCGCGATTATTTTTTCTCGGGTGATATACTTTTTCGATGTCGCGCTCACTCGCTTACCCTTCTTATTTTTATAATTATTCACTAATTAATAAAGAAACTTTATCCTCTTTTCCTATTTCACTACTCAATGCATTATTACACAGAGGAATTCTTGATAAACCGTTTGCTCGAACGTTGTCGGTCCCTTTAATATATTTTATCTCGAAATCGTATGCTGACAACAACACAGCCCAACGTTGGACTCTGTTTGCCGACATTTGCGGTAATCCTTGCTTCGATCGAAATATGTACACCAAGGGCTTGAGATACGTTTCCAAAACAAAGCGACGACCGTAGACGTACTGATGGAACTTCTTCACATCGAAAATTAGACCTAAAGCTTCTTTGTCTAGTTGCGAATAACCTTTCTCGGCTTTCGACAACGTTCGCGACGCGAAAGCGATGGGTCTTTCGGATTCATCCTCATATACGTCAGACTGTACCGCCCCTAGGCCAAATGGTGACGCATCACAAGATATTTTAATGGGTAATTTCAAATCAAAATGAACCAAGACTTCCAACTGAATCAGGCTCTGCTTTGCTGTTATAAAAGCTTTTTTACAATTGGCATCCCAATTTCACTCTACGTTTTTTTGTCAAAGGTTGTACAATGGACCGACAACCCTCGAATAGTTCCAGATAAATCTAGCGTAATAATTCATCATGCCGAGGAATGCCCTCAGTTGAGTCAAATATTTTGGACCAGGAGCATCGCTGATCGCATTTGTTTTTTCCGGCGACACGTCAGTACCTCGAGCATTTAGAGCATAACCCAAAAATTCAATACTGTTTTTGCCATATTCGCATTTCTCCTTTTTTGACGGTTAGGCCACAATTTTTCAACCTATTTAACACTGCTCTAAATCTCTCGTTGTATAACTCACGGGTTCGACCCGAAATTAAAATATCATCGAAGAAGCAGATCTCTCCTTCTAATCTATTCAAAATTTGTTCCATTTCTCTTTGAAATAATCCCGGTGCCAACGCTATGCCAAAGCATAGTCTGTTACACAAATAGGCTTTTATGTGTGGAAATCGTTACTAATTTTAATTCGTCATCCAATTCCACTTGCTGACATGCTTGGGAGAGATCAATTTTCGAAAAAAACTGTTTCTCCATTCAGCGTTGCTAATTGGTCTTGAACCCGTGGAATTGGATAGTGATCAACTTTGATATGGGGGTTAAGCGTGATTTTATAGTCCCCATATATCCTCAATTCCCCATTACTTTTTGGCACTGGAACTATTGGCGTAGCGCATTCGCTGCTTTCTACAAGCTCAATGATACCTGTTTCAATCAAACGATTTAACTCCGCTTCCATTTTCTCCCTCATCGCGTAGGGCATTGATCGAGGTTTACAAAATATCGGTTTAACATTCTCTTTTAAATGTAACTTAAATTTTCTTTTTGTATATTTGCCTAAATTTCCTGAAAAAACCGAATCGAATTCGCTGATGATAGCCTCAATCTCTCCTTCCCCATGGCTATCTAGCCAATCGATGCTCGATTTTTCCTCTTTCTCTAGCAATTTTGAAACCGGCATCCCAAGTGCACGAATCCAAGTGCGACCAATGAGAGGCGGACCATCGCCCGGCAACACAAATAATTCCAATTCGTTTTAATTTTATTAAATGCCACCTCGATTTTCACATAACCCAATGGCACAATAGCATGTCCCGGATGCGATCGAAATTTTCGATTAGATTTAATTAATTTTAATTCACGCAATTTTATGCGCCTTTTAAAATTTTTTTCCGAAATTGCCGCTACATCGGATCCTGTGTCCACGTCAAATTCCATTAATTCATTCAGAATTGTCAAATTAATTTTAATTGGCTCAATGCTAAAAATTCCTTCGCTCAAAACTTTGTCGTATTCGCTTTTTTTCATTTTGAAATGAAAAAGATTATTAAAATCATTTGAAATATTTTAATAATCTTTTTTTCTATTCGCTTGAGCCTTTTTACTTTGTTCGCTTTTATTTTCTTTGCAAACCTTCGATAAGTGACCTTCTTTTTTACAAATATTGCACTTGTAATGCTTGTATCTACATACGCTAGACCGGTGGTTTGCTTTTCCGCAACAGTAACAACGGATTCCTTTGCTGCCGTTCCATTTGATTTTAGATGATTGCGATGACCTTTCTGCTCCAACGAAGTTGACTTGTTCTGGGGTGTTCTTGTGTGTTGCGCCCATCTGTGTAACGTCCCTAGATGCAGATTCGAGTGCGAGAGCTGACTCAACAGCTCGTACATATGACAGCTCTGGCTCTCCGAGCAAGCATTTTTGAATCGAAGTATTGCAAAGGCCCCACACAAACTGGTCTCTTAAATGATAGTCCAGATTATTATTAAATTCACAATATGTAGAGAGTTTTCTTAGATTGGTCAAATATGATTTAATGTCCTCGACTTCTCTCTGGCGACACTTTTTAAATTTAAAACGTTCCGTGATAACACTCGGCTTTAGTTGTAAATGTTTTTTCATAATTTCAATTAATTGTTCATAGGACTTTTCCGATGGTTTGACTGGCACACACAAATTTCGGAGTAGAGCGTAGTCCTCGCTTCCGAGCAAAGTGATGAGGAGAGAGACTCTTTTATTTTCCGGAATATCATTAGCGAAAAAAAATTGTTCTAACCTCTCATTCCAAAGTGCCCAGTCCTCTTGGACGCTAAATTCCTTCAGCTCGCCGATTCTCGATGTAACCACTTGTTGTATTTGTCCTTGAATTGCCTGCAAAGCTCCGATGTTCACTTCACGCTTCCGTAATTGTGCCCTTTGCGCTGCCAGATTATGTTGATCTACCGCCAGTTGTTTACGATTTTCTGCCAATTGGAGATTTTTCTCCGCTAAATCTGCGCGTGCTTTCTCGAGTTCCTGTAACTCTCTCGCGATTTTCTTTTTCACTTCATCGTCAGCCATTTTCACTTAACGACCACGTTTTTCACTTTTTCAAAATCGTCAATTATCTCAGCGATCCTATATCGCTTTGCACTACCATTACCCTCGTCGCCACTGTAATGTTTTTGGGTGTTTCGCTCGAAGAATATTACCCAAAGCACATTTTAGTATAACAATTTATAACAAAAGATAGCCCACATGTATAATATTGCTGACGGGTAACATGGCGGACCTTCTAGACGAGAATGATTCAGTTCTCCACAAGCCCGTAAGACCCACCGACTAGAGAGCGCTATAAACGCTGCGCGAGGTGCTGAACGTCGCTTCCGCTATTCAAACTGTTACAGCTCTTACAATCACTTTTCGAGCCTCTTTACAATTGATAGGTGTTTTACTGGATTCTCTCATAAGCGCCGTGTTAATTTTTGCATTTTCAAACTCGATTCATTCCAAAACGACGTGGTCAAGCTCATTGAAATTAAACTAGGAGTTGTAGGATATTATAAACTATACATGAACAAAATTTAAAAAAAATCCATCGAAGAGGGTGTTTTGCATATAACTACCTTCATTTTGTGAACCAGTGTATAATAAATATTGTTGTAATGTAATGTACCAGTGTGCTATAAATATTGTTATAACACGAACAGATATTTTTTTTCATGCTTCAGTTTATGTACACTGAGTTCCATTAATGCCTGGCCCGCTTGGTTCTAGCAAGTGTTCAGTGCAGTCGATATTCGATTGTACGAGTTTCAGACTCGTATGTCAAAAAAATTTCTTAACCCTTAACATGATAACCTAGCATAACAGCGCTGATGTGGTATGAATGCAGCGGACTGACTTACCGCATTGCACAATATCAAGAATGATATTTAAAATTTGTAATGAAAAATAAATTTTTGTTATAGGCTGGATATAAATAATGTAGACATTTTTTTAATTGTAAAAATATTACTAATATATGAAAAAAATATTTCGATTGTATTGAAAATATATTTACAATATATTGTAAATATAAGTGGAAAATAAATTTGAAATTTCATTTCGTTCATTTAAATTTATTTTTTCAATCATTTCACGATTACTTTTAGTCGAAGATGTATTACTATTTCTAATTAATGTATGAATTTAGCGTAAAAAGTCATGCTGACTTGAAACGCTTCTCATAATTTTTCATCGATTCCCCGCGCAAATTAGTTGATTAAAGAACAACGAAATTGTTAATAGCAGTCCATTTAATCCACGTTTTCAATACAAAAGAGTTATACATTATTTATATTTGTCGTATATCAAAAACATATTTTTCTTATAGTTTAACCATATTTTTCTATAAGAAGAAAAATACTGGAAATGTGTAATGCTAGGATGCTGTTAAAACAACAGCACTGAATAACGCCACGTTTGCGCCTGTAGTGCGTCATGCAGTAACGTTATTTACTAATGCAAAAAAAAGATGAAAATGGCGCGGCAAACTTCGTGTTTATTACGCAACAGAATGCTTAATTATGACGCCATTTTAACTTTAGTGTAGCGCTAAGCTTTTTTGAACACCAGCTTTGGCTTTCGGGATAGTAGGACAACGGTAAAAACCCCGTAAATCGTTCGGTCGGAAAAAAAGTATATTCAAATGAAATGACACTTTACTCCCGCACTATCACTGTAACTAATATCAGAACTGATGTGATGAGGCTAGTCATCATTAATATAAATGACACTCAATTATCTCACTATCACTATAATCTACTAACCAAATGTCACGTCTGTCCTTCTAATGAAAAGTCGAAACTGATTCGAAACAAAATATTGGTCAGCTGTCACTTCCACAATTTTTACAACCCCTCTATAAGATCAAAAGTTAAAATTGATTCGAAAAAAATATTGGTCAGTTCAAATGTCACATCCACAATCTTTATAATCGCTCTATAAGATTCGAAAAAAATATTGGTCAGCTATCACATCCACGATCTTTATAACCTTACAGTTATTCTATAAACGAAAAGTCAAAATTAATCAGAAATATTATGGATCAGCTGTCACATTCACGACTAACAGTCTCATATATCACCAGAATTTTTACCAGTATTACTAGTGTCACTAGACGGTGACTGCGAAAAAACATATGAGCATCAAAAATGTATGCGAAAAAAGCCAACATTTTTTGATGCAACGAAAAAATTAAATATTAATATTTTCAGTACACGTTAAGCTACAGAGTTCTAATTAGTCGCGATCAAAAGAGAAAAAAAAATACGTGTATCCACAACATCCTTTAAAAAGCTGTAATTAATTAAATATTACGGAAACAATTTTCGAAAGTTTACGAAAACCGTTGGAAACGCGGTGCTTCAGGTATACAGTCTTAAAGCGAATTCTCTTTTTAAATGTAATTGTCTCGAGTCGCTACCGCGAATTTAGATCGTGAATTAATGGAATGGTCTTAATGCGTTTTTAAAACGTAAAGAACAGTTCTGTGATTACAGAGCGCATAATTGATCAGAAGGGCCGATTAATTAATCCTCCTTTCCTACATCCTACAGGGAATTCCAGATTCCCTGTAGATTTCTGTCAGCAATCGAATTTATGCTTCGGTAGTTAATGCGATCAATCAGGGATAAGTATATTCATATATTTCACGAGGGAATGTGTATGTGACGGAGAATCGATGATATAGCGCGGACGATGAAATAATAGAATAAAAGAAGGCTCACGCTTCGTGAAACCTACTAAAAAAAACGCCGATTTTTAACGAAAACGATCGTGAAAAAAATCCCTTCCTGCGTATAGAAAACGAATGTAATCAGCGTACTTGGATTGAAAAACGGATAACAGTATTATAAATTGCTTAACTCGCCTGAATAAATTTTAGTGAAACAAAAACCACTTGATTTGATTTATTCTATTTTTATCACATGCAAAATTTTATTATTGTTGAGTTTTACCGAACCGATGAGTAATGTGAAACAGTTTTTTTTTTAAAGAACCTCGAAGAAAGAACCTTGAAATATGTTGCGAAATTTTGAATTTATTTTTATAGTACACCTATTTGAAATATCGTATACCAGCGTATATTTAGTCATCAGATATTTTGTTTTCTGTTTTCAGGAATTTTGATTTTGAATGGAAATAGCGACATTACTGGTTTGACGAAATTGTTTCTATTAGAAATGTTATTGAAAGTAAATATTTCTGTCAGTCACACTTTACAAAGTCGCATTGACCGTTAAAATAATGTCATAGTTAAAAATGCGAGGAAAAATAAATGATACTAATGCATCTAGTTAAATTATTGATTAATTAAGAAAACGTAATTACAAAAGCTCATACGACATTGTTCCTCGTATTACTAAAACTCGTTACATTCAAGCTATTATTGATATGTATCCCGAATTTCAATCACGATTTATAATAATCAAGAATATGAAAATATAATCCAAATGCTTCCATTGTAAAAATAAAGTCAACATGATGGCATTAATTATTCTATTTGTAAAATCTGGTGGGAAGGTGGGTCGAAAGTTAGAATTATCTATAGGACGTGTACAGTATTTTCCGGCTTTAATGAAATACAGCCTTGTGCAAAAGTATTAGGCACCCTGCAGCTGTTCGATCCGCACAAAAAGTTAAATATCTCGGTCAAAAAAAATCATAACTCAATTTAATAAACACGATTTTAAAGCAGATAACTCCAGCTTC
Organism: Rhimphoctona megacephalus; assembly: GCA_963989365.1. NCBI lineage: Eukaryota > Metazoa > Arthropoda > Insecta > Hymenoptera > Ichneumonidae > Rhimphoctona > Rhimphoctona megacephalus. The sequence goes on along the minus strand of OZ022420.1, from coordinate 13,102,672 downwards.
ATTTTGCTTTTTTTGATTAATTTATGCGATTTTTTTTGTGACCGGTACGTATTTTTAAAAATGACTATTTTTCGCGATTTTCTCACCTTAATAAATCAGGTGCTAGGCTCTTAAAAGTTAGTAAATTGACTTTTTGGTCAGGAAACCATAAAGAGAAAAGTATTTTTTAAAATGACTATTTTTCGCGATTTTCTCACCTTAATAAATCAGGTGCTAGGCTCTTAAAAGTTAGTAAATTGACTTTTTGGTCAGGAAACCATAAAGAGGATATCTCTAGCTTCAATTTGATTTTTGGAAAAAAATTGCATTTTTTTCCAAGCTTCTTTTTTTCTCTAGCTTCAATTTGGTTTTTGGAAAAAAATCGCATTTTCTTTCCAAAAATCAAATTGAAGCTAGAGATATCTTCTTTAAGGTTTCCTGACCAAAAAGTCAGTTTACTAATTTTTAGGAGCCTAGCGCCTGATTTATTAAGGTAAGAAAATCGCGAAAAATAGCCATTTTCAAAGATACGTACCGGGCGCAAAAAAAAATCGCATAAATTAATCAAAAAAAGCTAAATCAAGCTAGAATTGTCTGCTTTAAAATCGCGTTTGTTAAATTGAGTTATGATTTTTTTTGACCGAGATATTTAACTTTTTGTGCAGATCAAACAGCTGCGGGGTGCCTAATACGTCTTTTGCGCAAGGTTGTATATGTTCTCGTTGATGAAATCGTCGAGGCTGGCGATTGTTTCTAAATATCTATTATAATGGCATCAATGGTTTTCTCTCCTGTGTGGAAAAAATTAATTATATACCTGATATAAATATTATATGAATAATTTGTATAACTTTATGTCACTTGATATTTGATTGAAAATGAATGAAAAAAATTTATTCATCGAGCAATTTTCTTTAGCGATTAAAGATAAAATGTATTGATTTGGAGGTCCCATGTGTACTATGGCTTAGTGATTTTTTAATTTCGGAAATATTATCATTTTGAATAATTACGAATCATTTATTTAATTCTCCTTATCAACGAAACAAAGTGCTTTGATACTAAAATATGATGTAAATGAAGTACCACATATCTCCAACTATATTTTGCTTGGATTAACCTCGTCTAACAAAATTTTCGAAAAACTGAGCGACAGCTTGATACTCAATACATCACATATGATTTCTGTAGCGCCAAATTTCATGCACGTCCACTTCGTCATTCTCTTTCTGTTTTGCATTAATTTCTATGGCTGTAGGTAGGTCGATGCGCAAACAATGCTTTTGACTGATTGACAATTCGACGATTATTCTCTCCATCCTTTCGATTCCTCCTCGCTCATGTCCATTAGAGGCGGCGACCATGCGTGTGATGATTATAGCAATTTTGAGTGCGAGAGATCGAGTGACATAATCGACATTGCCCTAATGGATTGCCGATGATATTTCCGAACTTCAGGTTCTAGTCAGGGTGTACACATGTATTTATTTGCGACATACATACACCAACGTACACGCAAATACACATGTTCATCTGTATATTTATGCACATATAATTTAAATGCTGCGAAAGTGCAATTGTGGTAAGTGTTTCAGGACCCTCGACGCTCTGCCGTCTCGTTGTCCACTAATGAGATTGCTGCAGCGCTGATGGTTTCGAAATGGGGAAAAGCAGCGTTCAACTTTCGTGCTTCATTCACATCAGCGATACTCTTGCAATCCGAGAGATCACTTTTCTGTATCTGGATTAATCACAATAAATTTGTATTTAGAAATTGAAGTGCGTCAAGAGCGTATATTTAATTACACTTCAATCTTAAGGGCTCTGACTACTTTAAAACTTTCAAAAAATCGAATTTTTTTTTTGCATTCTTCGAAAGTTTATATATTTAAAAATATTCTCTGAAAATTTCAGAAAGATCAGAGCATTCTAAAGATATTTTTCCATACGTTGAACGCTACCTGAGCGCGCTTGTTCACCCCAACCGTTGCGTATACCGTATTCCCCGGCCGGAGCGGAGAGCTGGTGTAAATACCGCAAGGCCGAAGCCACCAATACTTTATATAATTTCAAACATCCTCCTGCTCTTTCTAAAGATGTTCAAGAAGTTTTGAAACCCATCTACAAGGACTTGACGAGAGACGGATTGCTCCAAAGATGTCTTGGCAGCAACACCCAAAATAATAATGAGAGTTACAACAATTGCGTCTGGAATATTACGCCAAAACACACTTTCAATGGCAAAGTCATTGTTGAAATTGCATGTTATATTGCAGCCTGAATTTTCAATGAAGGGTACCAATCAGTAATAAAAATAATGAGTGTAATGGGCATCAAAATCGGTGAATGCGCGAATTATTTCGCCAGTGCGCGCGATATCCAGCGCATCAACTTTGCGAATAGACACTCATTGGAGGCTTCTAAGGAGAGCAGAATAAAGCGGAAAAGGCTAAATCGCAAGAAATTGAGTTACAGGAAGAGGCAGAAGGAATTATGTATGGTCCAGGCATTGCTGATTAAGTGTAAGTCAGATTTTTTTACGATGTTTTATAAATTAAAACTTTAAACGCGTTTTTCTCGAAACAACGTTTTCGAACCGCTTGTTGAAAAAATCTCAGAAACTACTGAACTGATCCTTATGAAATTTTAATAACATATTCTGTACACTTATCGCTATATCCCGTACCAGAATTATTGCAAAATTTTTATTTTTACTATTTTTTTTTGGCAAAAAACATGCAAAAAAACAGTTAAAAATTTTTTTTGTCCGCCATTTTGTTATTTTTGCATATAAATTAATATTAGAGGTACGGGATATAGCCACTGTCATACTAAACCTAAAACCATTCAATTTTTTTGTTTCAGATGGGCCGTTTTTCACATTTTTTCAACAGCGCACACCTACATACCTTTTTAGGACTCCTGTTTACCTGGCATTTTCACACTAAAAAATGCTGCAAATTAAAATTTGCAAATTGCTTCCTCAAGATGGTCAAGATGCACGGTGCTCAAAATGCACGATACTCAAGATGCATGATGCTCAAAATGCACGGTGCCCAAGATGCACGGTGCTCAAGATGCCCGATGCTCAAGATGCAAGATGCTCAAGATGCACGGTGTTCAAGATGCACGGTGCTCAAGATGCACGGTGCTCAAGATGCACGGTGCTCAAGATGCATGGTGCTCTAGATGCACGATGCTCAAAGCTTACTCTATGAGGTGCTATATTTTTCATTTTGGCTTCCTCATAGAGGAAGCTTTCAGCATTGGAAGTACAGACTTATACACAATATCTTACAAAATTTGCAAAAATTAAAGCGGTTAGACGATTTTTCGAAAAACTCAGATTTTCGTAAAATTCGAAAAATCATAAAATTTAAACCGCTCAACCGATATTTCCCAAATTCAATACCAACCTTCCTATTATGATAATCTATTTATAAAAAAAAATTAGTAATAAATCTTAAAATTTTCGGAAGTTAGAGCGTCGACACCCTTTTTTTGAAAATTTCAAAACGTCGTAGGATTCGTATTTTTTTTGAAATTCTGCCAAAATTATCAGAGAATGAAGAGCTTGTATAGATTAACATCTGTGCAAAACGGAAGCCCAGTATCTCAAATCGTTTTCGAGTTATAAGCGTTTGAATTTTGCAGTGCCATAACATACACACACACACACAAATACGCACACACATCCGGACATTCTTTCTAGATATGATTTTTCGATGTTTTGGGACATTTTGAGCACATTGACATTGAAAACTGGAAAAAAAAAATTTTCACCGTCACATAGCTTCCTCTATGAGGAAGCAAAAAGTGGTTAAAATCAAAAAAAAATTTTTTTGTAATTTACGAATGTTTTTGTTATACCTAACAAGTTTTATATCAATAAACATAACAGTATTCTTAAAAAAAATAAATAAAAATAGCGTTTTTTTCATGCATCCAAAGTAGACAGAGCCCTTAATTTCAGGACGATGGGTGTCATTAATGCTCCGTTAATGGAGAAAAGCATTGAGGGAAGATGTTTCGTAGAAATATTTTTTCTTGTTCACGATTCTCGTTCAAGATTATTGGCGATTACAATAATTGAGTTCAATAATTGCGTTCAATTATTTTGGTCATCTTCTTTGTTAAATGGTAACTCTAGTGGTGATAATGAAATATTTCCTTCGATTCACAAATAAGAGTTGAAATTAACATCGGTAACTACTGTTTCGACAATTTATACCTCCCATTGGTTGCTTTCAATAATATTGAATTCAATGTTTTTATCGTCAATATAATTTTTTCTACGACAAATTCTTTTCTCTCGTCTCCTTCAGTAATTTTGACCTATTTTTTTTTTATGTGTATCCAAACGCGTGGATAAAGTTAAAATTATTAATAATTAACAACAATTACTTTCTAAATTAAAGAATCCCTTTCAGAACTGAAATAGTTATAAATAATTCTCGATTAACCACATTTGAATACAACAATCGAAATATTGTAAAATAATGACAACTAGATGTGAACTCCGACTGCAGCAATTTGATATGTTGAAATGTATACAACAATCGAAATATTGTAAAATAATGACAACTAGATATGAACTCCGACTGCAGCAATTTGATCTGCTGAAATATATACAATAATTGAACTATTGTTAAATAATGACAATTAAATGTAAACTCTGGCCGCAGCAACTGGATCAGTTGAAATAAAACGGGTTTCACTGTGATATGGGACATAATTACTTTTGAAGTAAAGCAAGTTTGCATTGGAGTGATTGAATATACGTTACCACTTGTATGATCCAGCTTATAAATAAATGGCTCTCGTTGGATCATGAATCTACTCGTATGCCACTAAGTCATATACGTGCATTATTCGCTGCAATTATTCGTGTTCTATCATACGTCAAGATGGCGGAAGATGAAACGGAATTGAATATACGTTTGCTGAATGTGATGATCACGCTCTTTTCTCAAGAAAACCAGAACTTAATCCGCATTAGGATGAATATCATTTACAAGCACAAAGAATACTATGCTCTACTCAGACAATCAATCAATTAATCAAGTGAATCAATGATTCATTCAAGTGCTCTTCGAGAGAAATGAGTGGAAATTTCATCGTAAGTCTTTTTTGACTATTGTCCCAGATTCCCTCTGTAATAAATTTTAGACCATCCTGAAAATAAAAAATGAACCGAGTTCAATAAAGAATAACGTATGAAGGCTTTTCCCCAAACATTGCATGTTTTTAAACCCCATATCTCATTAACTGTCGCATCTACTACGTGAAAGTATTAAAATCGTCAGATTGATACACACAAACAATAATTTCTTCAGATTTTCATGATATCCTGAAATTTTATTTTATCTTTGCACATTCTCTTTGACTATCTGCCTGAACCCTTCAGTGTTTTAATGGGTCGAAAGGAATTAGAAGTTGGAACAGAAATTACGGAAAAATGCCAGGGTATTATTCAGAGAAAAACTTATATGGAATATGAACTCTAGGGGTTGTATTCTCGAGAGACATGAGTCTCATATCGTGATAAGCGCCAAGGGTGAAGTGCGTATGTATACACAAATGTATCTGTATATATAAATAAATATATCCTCTGAGGTCTCGTACAGCTAACGTTTTGATCTCTCTCTCTCTCTCTTTCTCTCTCTCTCTCTCTCTCTCTCTCTCTCTCTCTCTCTCTCTCTCTCTCTCTCTCTCTCTCTCTCTCTCATTGTCCCTTCCTTCTTCTCTCTCTTTCTGGCATAGTAGTTCATGTATACAAGCGCTTCTTCCAATAAACTAGAAAAGTCACAAATGTAAATCCGCTCTCTGACTCACACCCGAGAGGCTGTTTTGCTTTCGTTTTTTCGCTCCTCCTCTCTCTCTCTCTCTCTCTCTCTCACTCTTTGTGTTTCTCTATCTCTCTCCTGTCCTCTAGATTCCTTATCTAAGTCCTGTATGCGGTAGTGATAAGGTATATAAGAGCGTTATCTCGTTAACTAGTACAACCGCATAAGAGCCTACACCTGATCGGAAGTCAAGAAATGTTCGAATACACTTTGCTCCTTCCATAAATAAATGCATGAAGCATTCATTGATGAAGAAGAAGCTTGCATTCTCAATATATGGAAAAGACAGAGAAAGAGGTTCATATGAATGCACAGGAAATATATAAAATATTGTTGTCAACGTAAAGCTGAAACAGTTCGACGAAATAGAAACTTGGAACATGAGTGTTAAAAATGTCTATCTCAATATCGAAATAATGTGAAAACTGTAAAATATATTGACAATCCACAGACAAAAACGTACGTGCTTTTTTAAATAATTGGTAATTATTTTAAGGCCACAGTCAATGGCTATGAATTTCAATATAAAATTAGGCTTGAATGGTTTACTTGTAATTATTTTGTCAGGAAATTTGTACCTAATTATTTGTATATTTGATGAATACTACAATATAATACATAATTTTCAAAATCAGTCTTTTGACATAAACGGAAAAAACTCATATTACATTATACCTTTGTTTGGTTGTTTATTCTGTTCAACGGAATTTATTGTAAACAACAAGGAAAAAATAAAATGTTTCAAATTTTTCGGTGGTAAAATCATAACTCGCACATAATGCCACCTCGAGCACAATCGATTTGACGTTCACTATTCCGGGTATAGAACGATATGCCACCGAGTGCACTAAATGAGGAGTGCGTCCCAATTACATTTTCATACCCTAATTGCGACAAATGTTCGAAGCATGTGTTTTGTGTGCAGCAAAACCTGTAACTGATTTGTTTCGATATACACATGAAAATGTATAAATATATACGTATATGTGTGTAGAGGTGTGCACGTCTATATATGGAAAATGTGAGAGGAAGCTTACGAGAGAATGGCGAACGTGACACTCCTATATCGATTAACCCACCACCGCCCCACCTTCATTTCTACCCCGTTCGCTAACAAATACACATAGCACGTACGGAATGTTTAGGTCAGATTAGTTCTAGTTATTCGATAGTTGTTATGCGTAACAGGTACGGGCTATAAACTGAACTCCTACATCCACCCGTCATTGCAAATTGCAAGCCTATACCACGCGGATGCTACATGCCGAGCGTATCAATAAGTTTCATTGCGTATTGTGAGTTACAGATAAAAAAAGAGAGAGAGAGAAAAAGGGCAAAAAACGAACGGGTGTGCAGAAGTAGGATTGGCAATCAGACTCAGTTTTCTGTAAAATCCGAAATAAAATTCACTGAAGCGAATTAACTCGGCTTTAGTAGTCTGTTGACGATATTGTGGATGCAATTTATTTTTTTACTGCCTCACTCAGGCATGAAGGCAGAGTGCATAGGCCTATCAGAGACAGGAAATAACCCAGATATTAAAATATCATTTTGCAAACTAATATTTCAGAAATTTACACAATAAAGTACAGTGTAATATCGTATTCGGGAAAGTCTGTTATAATCTTTATATATTAACTGTTATACACACAAACTGTACACGTTAAAATACAGTTACGCAAGCAGGAAATTGTAATTCAAGTTCCAGTAATTGACCCTCCGGGGGTAAGCTGACCCGAATTGGAAGGAACAAAATTTGTGGAATCCATCTCCCTTTTTCAAGTTCAAATCTGGATATCTTGATACAAAATGGAATAACTTTAATCGAAAGTAGTGTTTTCATAATGAGATAATGAGAGCTATGATTTAAAAATATGGTTTACTCTGATGACAATTAGGAGTGCCAAAATCGTCCTTAGAATTTGTCTTGAAATGGTGTAGTACGTGTCAAGGGACAAAAAAATAATTAGATCTGTGAAGGGTCAAAGAATTAACTTAGTTTAGCAATACTAAAATGGTTAAGATATAGGGAATTAGGAAAACAAGTAAGAAGTAGTAGGACAATTAACTTTTTTTCGAACTCTTATTAATTTTTCTGAACGAAATTAATTACATTTTCGATGTAGGAACATATATGTGAGAACGAGTGGATAATAAGAAATTTCCATGGATTCGTGATTGGTAATATTATGTCCAATGCAATCTAATTAGTTGGTGAAGGGTTGCTTATTTGTTCTGCGTATAGTTCCAGTGTGGTGACGCTGCGTTCTTTGCACTAGCACGTGCGGTATGGTTTAGGAGTGGTTATTAAATAACCAGAGATATACTACTATATAATACAGGGATGAAATATTGTTACGAGAGGTTTGCCTTTGCTAGAAGTGTTCCGGATTCATGGAGAAAAAGGGCTCGGTGAAGAAAGAAGTTAAAAAATATGCATACGAAAAACCAGCTCCATCCCTTGGCTCCACAGCAACTTCGTGTAAATTTTCTCGCCATTAATGCTTTTCTTTTTCTCATGCCAGTCCAGGAGCGTCGGCTAAATCAGAAAAAGTTTTCAACCCCTTTCTCTCCCAGCAGGAGTGCTTATTCGCGTCCCTTTCTCTTTCTCCCTCTCTCTTTCCAGTGTCCTCAGTTTTTCTCGCATTTTTTCCTCTTTCCGCGCCGGCACCGCTTTTACCTCGCTTTTTGATTTAATGGCTCGAAAGACTCTTAATTTAGTTGGATATTCAAATGTTCTATCCGTTGAAGAAAAAAGTGAGAAAAGGAGAGTCGCGGTACGGAGGAACCTTAAAAAATAAAAAATAAACCACTAGAATGGAGGCGAGTAATGTCGTTCGGAAGAGAGCTTGAAATTTAAGCTGACTAGGCCGAATTATAGTCAGACTCGAGACTGTTCACCACTTTCCTTCCCCCCTCCCCCCCCCCCGATCTTACTTCTATCATGTCCTTACCTTGCTACGTATTTTTTTTCCTCTTCTTTCACTCATCTCCGCCACTTTGTCTTCGTATTTTTGTGATCTCAACGCACGAGGATCGGAATACTCGCGGCCACCTCAGAACCTACTGACGTTCGTTCGAGGAGAAAATTGGAATTATGCTAAAATATAAGTCTACTGAAACGAAAACTGATTAGTAATCGACGATTAAAGTTTCTCGGTACTGATCGATGGTCTCCTGTGGTACAACGCCTCAACTACTTCTACTACGGACTTTTACGAAGACGTCTCATACTTAATGAAGCTGTATTCAAACCTCATCCACCGAATCTTTCCGTAGAACGAATACTAAGTAGCAATTTTTGTAATTATTCATGTATCTTCTTTGCCAATAATATAACAATGATTTTGAAACAATTTCTTTTATTTATTTAATCTAGACCTTTATGTATAATGTACATATAAAATCATTTGGTTAAAAAATTATTTTCCACCATTTTATTAACATTGTGATTTCCTGCATCTATACCATAAACAATCACAGTGGAATGTACTGTGAATATTTACGGTAGCTATTTGAGGAAAACCAATGAATGATAGAAATATGCCATCAGAACATTAGGGGTTTAGTTTTTAAATGTATTTTCTAATGATATTATATGACACGTCGTGAGCTTGGGTTTTATACATTTATTATAGATGGAAAGTGTAGGTTGTGTTTTTACCTTCTGCATAACTCTTACGCTATTTTCCATTGCCTATCTATTTATTTTTCATCATAGAGGATATTCTACACTTCATATCATATCTTCCCCATCCTGGCTTTCGTGTCCATAGCTCTTCTTCCAGATCTCGCCCCCTATTTACAGCTTGGTTTCTTCTCAGTCCTTCCATGCGTCTCAACTGTCGATCAGCTCCAGATTGTCTCATTCCCTTATCTCCACTATCACTGTATAGTTTTTTTCACAGAGCATACAATCTATCCACGCGTCACTCGTCTTCGTACATTCTTTGTCTTACTCCTTCTCTTTCAGGTTCTTCAGCAGTTGGAGCTAAATGGATTGGATTATTTCGGAGCACTTGGTTTAACTCGGTAGACGAAATTCATGATGTGGGAGGAAACCTCGAGAAATTCACATACTATGTGAATGAACAAATTGAGAGAGAGAAAGACGAAGAGTAGCAGCAGTAGGAATGCTGTAGCCACGAGAGACTAGAGATGCTAAAAGGGCGGTGCCCCGTCAAGTGCCAGTGAGTTATCGTTCGCAAGGCGAAAACATACACTTCCCGGGTTTACAGGCTCTTCCTCAAGTAACGAACACCCTACAGTAAAAGCTTCCCATTTGTGCACACCTCCTTTTCACTTTTCAACCACAGAAGATGTTGCATATTTGCATCCGGATGAACTCTTCACGTTGCCTACACTTTTACACTTTCTTTTCAACATTTTTTTCGCAAAAATTTATGTGGTAGATCGCTGTATATAAGTCAGTTTCGAGGAAGGAAGCCACGCTGAGATGAATGGAATATGTTCAAGGATTCGCATTTGGGATAGAATACCATCCACGTCTGGCGTATTTTAAGGCGTGTTTCGATCTTACCACTGGTTCAGACTATAAAGTAATCATGAGTGGTTGTTTAAAATTCTACGGGAAGTTCACGATCAGCATTGCGCAGTATAAGCATAAATGAGAAAAGATACCCTTTTCCATCTGCAAGACTTTTACGAAACTGTCTTGGTAACAAAGTTGTTTATCGACTTATAAAAAGCACGTTTCAACCTCCAACTGGATTGTTACGAGTTATTTCTTTAATTGCTACCGACAAAGAAAGTTCAACGTTTGTAATAGTTTAGGTTATCAATTACTACACCAATTAATGGATAAATAATAGTATCCTGAAGTCGGCTAGATTGGAAGCACGTTGATGTGTAGAACCATTCCTTCTATTTCCAGACCCGTTGAGATTATCCGAACAAAGAACCTTAGCAGACGTGACGATCCTAAGTCGAATCTTCGACATCCGTTACGACCGTATTTCTCACCACAGGCAAGAGTCATATAACAGAAAACAAACTAACGAGCATGAGGATTAAACTTCAAGTTACCAGGTCATTAGGGGCTTACTAAGTTAAGTCGAATTCGTAAGCAGGAAATTTCCATTTTCACACTGGCTGAACAAGGCCTGCTTATCGAAAATTTATCGTGGAAAACACGATAGTGTGTTTCTATCGATTTTTCTTTCTCTGCTTAGCCATCGGGGTCTTCCCAAGCCATGAGCTACTGTGTTGAATTGAGGGTCCCTTGCGGGAGCTGTCGATTTTCCTTACACGACAAGGTGGCTCTCGGTCTCTGCTTCTGCGTTACTTCCTTGTTATCTTTCGACCCTTGTGTAGGTATCACTTTCAGGTTCTGTTCATGATTCTCACGATAATGGAGGCCATATATAGTATTAAAGGCAATAAAAATGAAGATTGGCTACTTCTTTGCCAGGGGTTGTGAAGAGACACTCACCAGTGCAGTAGTTGAATATTACCCAGCTTAACGGCCTTTGATCAGCTCAGACGCTTGTTAAAGACCATTTTGCAGCGCACGCGTTACTCATCAATTAGCTAACAATGCGGTAGTAGGTCTTGAAGTTAAGTATACGGGCGTGATTCAAACTTTCCTCATTCATGGATATCGGTTTTACTCACAATTGCACTGTTTTCTGTCGTTCTCCGCTGCTCTTTAAGCCCTGTTGCGATCTTAGCACCCTTTTCGAGCCTATCTGCGATTGCATTATACTCTCTTTCTCTTTCAATATATTCTTCTATATAGGCTCCTCCTCCTCACATTGAAGACACAGGCTGCGAGAGTCTCATTTATCTCCCGGCAAAGAGTGTCCTCAAAGAAAAGAGGTTAAGGCTATTGTCTTCGCATCTCCGAGAGTGAGGTGAGGTGACTCTAGTACTCTTTTCTACCGAATGACTTGCGACTTCCTCACGTTGCCGGGAGTCTTAGGTTGTCCTCCTGTTTTGTATTTCAAGCAGAGGCAACGACGTTAGTAAGGGTAGAGGTGTGGACGATAAGATACTCTTTTTTCCCCGGTAACTCTTTTACGTATTGATCGCGTGCTCTAGGGGACTTCACCCCTAGTTCGATTATACATCATATATTGATTATTTTGTGATATGATATTGAGAGACTACGAAAGGGTTCTGAGGGATGCTAATCAGGTAGATAAATGTTATCAGGAAGTCGAAAATTAGTAACACGTAAAACGCGTGTTTCGTCATCAGGCTTATCTTCATTGTATGATATAAGAAAGTAGCTTTATTCTTTCTGGCAATCGAAAATTCATTAAACCCTATTGAGATCCATATACCATTTAAATTTCTGTTACTACCCTGCAAAAACAATTTGAAAACATTTACAGCAATATATGTAACGGCTGTTACATTGGTCATAACATTGACATCACTAGCTCCGCGAATGAAGAGAGCTTGTTCTCAAATTTGTCATCCTTTTAACAAATCACAGTTAGGAAAAAAACTACGAGTAACATTCATGTAATATACCCAGCTCAAAGATATAACTGCTACGAAACATGTAATGCCTATGTATAATATTCGTAACAATGAAGTCAATGTGATTTTACTGTTACATGTATTTTAAATATGCATGCGCTGGAAACATAATTCCGTATTTTCCATGTAAATTTTTTATAATCAATGATACATGATGGTAACAATTTCATCAAAAGCCCCTTTTGTTTTGTTCCATCCATAAAAAAGCCCAAAAATATTTAAAATAATTTTTTTTCCATTTAGAATTCCGTTTTTCTTCTTAGGTTATTATATTCTTTTATTTTCACTATTGCTAATATTGATTTTTGCGGAAAAAATATTCTATTTACACGGGGATTTCAACCGATCTACCTACCTATCTTCTGTTTATTCCTAACTTAACGAACGTGACACTACCTATTATGTTAGTGTCTCCTTGACAATTCTTAGTTGTATTTCGCGCTTCTTCCTTCAGATCATTCTATAGTACCCTCATCTTAATGCTAAATTTACCACATCTTTAATGACAAAAACCGGAGCTTTTTATCTCCACCCACCTTCAGGTATCTCTTCCCGTCCCGTGATGCTCATTCTTCTTTTTTGTGTCAAAGAAGAGCCACATCATATTTTCGTAAGAAAATTTTCAAGATGGATAATCACCACGGAAGAGAGGACAGAGAGGATATTTTGGAAAAAAGGAAACAGAAATTAGAAAGCTTGTTAGAAAAGAAGAGGAGAAAGAAACATAAGAAACGTCGGAATCGTAAGTTAAAGAAAGTTCATTACATTAGCGCTTTTCAGAGGACCATGTTCATCAAGGGATCAGGTTCCATTTCCATGATAGTGAGAAAATTTAATGATCAAATCCCTCATGTAGGCTCTAACCTATATGAGGTGGGCTCTTTGAGTCTCATGATCGAAACGGGACCCTTGGTGAGGCTCTAACCTCCCAAGTCGTAGCAGCTTGCTAACGAGTGGTCAGTAACTAACGTTAATCGTCGCATCATGGATCAACGATGGTTCAATTTTAGCGTATAAATTTAATACGTAGGTCATCGTCACCGATCGTCATCTGTTGAGAGTCGATCTTCCTATGAAAGAGAACGTTCTCGCAGTCGAAGAGTCAGATCGTTTCGTTCAATAGAAGAGGAGGGTTCAATATTGGGGGATGGTTCGACTCAAAAGGATTCTCTGGTGCAACACAATAAAGAGGATGGTTCGGAAAATGATGGGGTTATATTGCTCATGGACAAGGATCATAATACAGAAAAATAAAATACAGGAAATTTGGTAAATTTACAAAAAGAAGATTCGACGGAAAAAACTGAGGCTTCAAAAGATTCAGATCCTTCGGGAGAAGTGGACATCGAATGGGAAATTCTCGAGGTCATGGGAAAAAGACTGGTAGAGGATCGTACTTTTGCGGCTTCCATCTCAAAGGAGATGGTTATTCGCTGGGAGGAGCTATTAAAACAAGGACTACCGGCTGAGGAGGCTTCAGATTTAATAAAGAAATATCCAGTTCCAATTAACGCCATAATCATCGATGCTCCGAAAATAAATCCAGAGGTTAAAGTTTCACTATCAGAAACTGTTAAGACAGTTTCTGATAGTGAAAAGCGAGACGAGAGAATTTTGGCAAAACAAACAAGGATCGCGACATGTTTATCAGCTGTCGGGAAAAGTTTCCAAGATATTTTAAGTGAAAAATATGAAAAACTTAATCTTTTGGGAATTCTCAGTGATATTGGCAGAATTCTTGTCGATTTGCAATGAAATGAGTCGATCATACGGAAAAATTTGATTCTGGCAAATCTTAATGTCTCTTTCAGAGACATGTTAAATGAATCGACGCCAGATGAGTGGCTTTTTGGAAAACAACTCGAAGAAAAGATGAAAACTACAAAGACTCTGATTTAAGTTGGTAAAGAACTGAAGCCTGTGCAGAAGATTCCAGTACAGAAGAATTCAAAAAACTTCAAGTACCTGCCTGGTCGACCAGCGACTGTACATCGTCAGTCATTGGCGAATTCGGGCGGGAAAAAACTATCAGTAATGTCGAAGAACCGCGGATTTCCACAGAGTTAGAAATCTTATCAGAATCGAGAGGATTCATCAAGCAATCGGAAACAGGACAGCCGGGAATATCGGCGACGATAAGGGAAACTGTAAGTCAGTTACCTGGAAGATTACGATTTTTTCTTCCAATTTGGGAAAAATATTGTAATGACGAAAAAATTCTTTCTTGGATTAGCGGATATAAAATTCCTGTCACTTCGATTCCTTTTCAATCGGATCCTCCTAAATCAATTCAGAAATCAGATAAATAATTTAATACACTAGCTGATCTAATTCAGGTACTTTATGAAAAAGGGCGATCATACCCTGCTTCGATAAAGAGGGTCAATTTTTTTCCAGTATTTTTTCAATTCCTAAAAAGGATGGCAGTAACAGATTTATTTTAAATCTAAAGAAGTTGAATACATTCGTGAAAATTGATCATTTTAAACTGGAGGATCGAAAAACAGCTATCAATTTAATGAGCAATGATTGCTTTTTCGCTACAATTGATTTGAAAGATGCATATTATACGGTCACTATTGAAGAATCGAATAGAAAATTCTTAAGATTTCGATTTGCAGATCAACTTTATGAATTTGTATGTTTACCCTTTGGTTTGGCCACAGCCCCCTATGTTTTTACTAAATTATTGAAGCCAATTATGGCATACTTACGTCAAAAAGGTTTTCTTTCTATAATTTATTTAGACGATGTTCTGATTTTAGGACAGAATGTGCTAAGAATGTTCATATAACTTGTTCCTTATTGCAACAATTGGGTTTTGTTATTAACAAGGAAAAATGTCAACTTACACCGTCGAATCGTTGTAAATACTTGGGGTTTTTATTCGATTCTTCAAATATGACTGTAAATCTCACAGGAGATTAAAGGAAGAAGCTTCAAGACTTGATTCGCAAATTTCGTTATATTAAAACTTGTATAATTCGAGAATTTGCGGAATTTATAGGTGTATTAGTAGCGGGCTGTCCAGCAGTCAAATATGGGTTCGGCCATATAAAAGGTTTTGAAAGGGCTCGATATTTAGCCTTGCTCAATAATAACAATTATTATGATGGTCACATGAAAATTAGTGAAATATTACATGAAGATTTTAAATGGTGGGATGAAATTATTTTGGGGACAGAGAACTCAATTCAGGTTCCAAAATATTGTCGTGAAATTTTTAGTGATGCATCACTATCCGGATGGGGAGTTGTGTGCGGAGATGAAAGATCACACGGATTCTGGAATAGAAAAGAGAAAGGGTTTCATATAAATGTTTTAGAACTAACAGCTGCCTTTTTCGGGCTAAAATGTTTTGCCAATGAAAGGCATGATTGCGAGATTTTGCTGAGACTAGATAATACAACAGCTATCACGTATATAAATAAAATGGGCGGTATACGGTTTCAATCCTTGAATAAACTATCAAGATTAATTTGGAATTAGTGTGAAAAACGAAACATTTGGATTTTTGCATCTGTTATCAGTACGAAAGATAATATCGAAGCTGATTTTGAATCACGGCGATTAGAAACTGAAACAGAGTATGTTCTGTCTAAAGATGGTTTTGAAGAAATTGTTTTTGTATTCGGTCAACCTGAAGTTGATATTTTCGCAAGTAGAATTAACGCAAAATGTAAAAAATACATCTCGTGGCTACAAGATCCCCAGAGTATCGCCGTAGATGCTTTCACAATATCTTGGAAGGCGTTTTTCTTTTATGCTTTTCCTCCTTTAGGAATAATATTAAGGGTTTTACGGAAAATAAAAGAGGAGGGGACAAAGGGTATAATGATAGTGCCGAAGTGGTCAGCTCAACCCTGGTATCCCTTATTTCATACGCTCTTAATTGAGGAGCCTGTCTATTTCGAGCCTAATAAAGAATTACTATTATCTTTAAATAGGGAACCACACCCACTTTGGAAAAAATTTACCCTGGTTGCAGGGCTTTTATGCGGAAGGCATTCGGATTAAACTTGGTTCCAGAGGAATCAATGGAACTTATGACGGCATCTCTTCGTACTTCATCTTTAAAACAGTACGATGGCGCCTTACACAAATGGTGGGAATTTTGTATGTCAAATAAGAATGATCTATACAAAGCATCAATCGACAGTATTTTAGTATTTTTAGTTAGAGGATACGAAAAGGGGGCTTCTTATGGAACGTTAAACACATTGAGATCAGCGATTTCTTTAATTATTGGACCGCAGATTGGTCAAGATTATGGAGTAAAGCGACTCTTTAAGGGTATAGTGGAATCCCGACCAAAAAGACTAAAATACAGTCAGACATGGAATTCTCAGATTGTTTTAAATTACATATCTTCGCTGGAGGATAATCAATCGATGTCTTTAGAATCGTTATCGGGGAAACTCGTTACTCTTCTTGCTCTCGTAACGGCTCATCGAATGCAAACTCTGTCGTTAATAAGATTATCAAACATAGAGCGTCTTAACGATTCAGTTCATATAAAGATTTCAGACAAAATCAAGACTTCGACATATAGAAAGAAACAACCACTTCTGATTTTACCTGTTTATCATAAAGATCTAAACATTTGTGCTGTGACAACGTTAGAAGCATATATAGCACGAACCAAAGAGATACGGAAATCTATTGATTTATTATTTATTGCAATAAAGAAACCTCATGGAGCAGTTTCTTCGCAATCCTTGAGTCGATGGGTTAAAAGAGTGTTATTTGAAAGTGGGTTAGATACGAGTATATATTTCGCGGATAGTACTCGGTATGCTTCAACATCTAGAACAAAAGTTAAAGGAATAAATATCGATTGTATAAGGGAGACTGCGGGTTGGACAAGCAATTCTCAAACTTTCGCAAAATTTTATGATAGACCCATTGTTAACTATAGAAATGATTTTGCAAAAGCAATTCTTGATAATTCATATCAATCTGAAGTTTAATTATGATTGTCTGTGAAATATAATTTTACGTTTATTATATGTTGAGAAAATGTTGATTGATTAAACAAAAATTATTTTCGGTGATTATATTTTTTCATTATTATTGTTGCCGTAACATTCTTTAAACATCTACAGAATGATCTGAAGGAAGAGACGCGAAATACAATTGAACGATTAAACGAGCTTACCTGTAAGTGAAGTTTGATCGTAATTGTATGTAGCGCCTCTTCCGAAGATCAGAGTCCCACCCGATTCAAATCCCAATCTCCAAATACGACATTGCAGAAATTCCCCAAATAGTTACGGCGAAACTTTGAAGAAATGAGCATCACGGGACGGGAAGAGATATCTGAAGATGCAAAAAGCTCCGGTTTTTATCTTTAAAGATGTGGTAAATTTGGCATTAAGATGAGGGTACTACAGAGTGATCTTCGGAAGAGGCGCTACATATAATTACGATCAAATTTCACTTACAGGTAAGCTCGTTTAATCGTTCAATTATTCAATGAGAATACCACTGTAAATTCCCATATACATATTTTTTTCACAATATATGGATTCATCAACAATTCATTAACAACACATGCATGAATGGATACTATTATAACTTGACTACATTTTTATTTTATTTTATTTTAAAAACCGATATACATATTTTTTCATAATATGTGGTTTCATCAACAATTCATTAACAACACATGCATGAATGGATACTGTTATAACTTGATTACATTTTTATTTTATTTTATTTTAAAAACTTATAAGGTTGAAAAACTCCAGTATCACTATATCACAATAGAGATGTAGACTGAATTTTATTAGAAGAGGGCTGGGTTTCATTTATTCCTTAAACTTTAACCTACATTGGTCACGTGTAGTATCAAAGTTAAATATGGCATTCACATAACTTAAAAATCTCGTTACACGTACACGAGTTAATTATGTATGACCAAAATATGCAAATAAAATTGTTACGAACTTGCTCAGTAACAATTACAGGAAATTAGGAATCTCACTATTTAGTAGGACCGAAAACGTAGTGAATACGTAGAATCTATCAAAAGAGACATTGTTTGAGAAGTGGCCTTGAATCCTTATAAAAAGAATAATAATTGTTGGGGACTGTTGGAGGAAGGGAAGTGTATGAAGAAGGTGAATAAATTAAATCTCGCACTTCGTAATTAATAATAACAAAGCTTTAATAAGCTGTCAAGTTTTACTATAAAAAAAATGTTTGAAGAATTAACTAATAGTTTCGCGTACGTAATGGCCGCGAACCCGAAGCTTTTGCTGCGTGGGCCGAGATAACACAGAAAATTGACCGGAGGTCGCGAAGTATCCGAGAAGCGAGCCGATGTTAAAATACTATATGAACATTAACGGAATTTGCACACGATACAGGTCGTAAATCTTTACCGCGCACAGACTCGATAGTGTTCATTCGAAAGAGGCTTGAGTTTTCATTAGAAGAGGCCATTAACACATAATCCTCGTGTTAACACTCGAAAAGAAAGTAACTTGCCTCGAAAATGCTAACCCGAAGCGCGTGATGAGGTGTGCGAGACTAATGGCGGATAATACCGACACGTGATCGCCACGTTGCCCGAATACAAGAGTTGTTCCCCGAAGGGAAAATATGCTATATTTAATAACTTGAAGGGTCCGAAGAATCCCGAATTGACCGATATTAATCGCGGCAGAGTTACGGGCGTAAATCGTAAGTCGTTAACGAGAAATAGTATAGAAACCCGAAGTATGCTAGCTACGAATTAGACAGACACGAGGCGTGTCGAACGAAAGAGGTATAACCGAGGCGTTCCGAACGAAGGGCCGATAAGCACACGAATAGAAGTAGAAGAAGCCGGAAACAGAGCTAATTAGAAGAGGGGGAAGTGTCCAGTGAGCCCGGCTACCGCGAAGTCCAAGCGAGAGACCAACCGTCGACTGAGGGCCCCACGCGAGGATTCGAATAACTACGGGCTTTTCCAAACAGACATATATTCCCGCATTCTTAGGTTATGTGTGAATGACACATAACCTATAAAAATAGTCCGTTTATAGGAATTTCCTGTTAATATTCATGTAACAAATGCTACGTAATTGCGACGTTTTATATCCTACTAGATAGGGATATTACCGCTGTTCTATAATTGTAGCTAAACGTAGCGCAATCTGTAAAGTAGTTAAAACATATCAATGGGACGTATAAACTTCATCATATTCACATTTGAAACGGTAAAGTTGTGCCTTTGTAATAACAATTATATGACATATTTGTTATATTTTTCGATACGTAATATGTTTGAAATTGATCTCAGTGGTGTTTGCTGGGTACAGATTATCCTATATTACTCGATTTCTCAAATCTAGATGATTATATTTTCGGGCATTCTACAAAACATGAAGGACTATTTAATCGATTGTGACTTTACTCTCATTTCTACAAAAAAAAAGTTCCTGCACAGAATCATATGAAGTCTTCAAATGTGACTGTTCGTCGAGGTCCGACCCTGTTAAGGTGTGCGTTTAATAATTTCATTCGCCCTCCACATGAAGAGACCTGCAAGTCACGCTCCGCTCTCTACTCACCCTATCTATGAGACCTGATACTATATCGTACGGTTGGTTTGGGGTAATACCAAATATATATATATATATATATATATATATATATATATATATATATATATATATATATATACTCACAGTGAACTTCACAAATACACACTGAACATATCTATATGCATGTGCACGTGTGTGTGGCTAGATACAACAAGTCACTAAGTCATTATTTTATTCGAAAACTATGCAAGACTAAAGCATGGATTGAGTCCTATGGCTTAGACCCTTCTAGTAGGTAATAAAAGAATGATTTAGTCCCTTATTGTATCTAGCTCTATATATATATTGTGACGAAAATTTTTTGAGCAAATCACATTTAATAGAAAATTGGTCGAACCTCCCCGATCTTCCCGCTCAATGCTCCGGCCACAACAAAATCTCTTAGGACCGATTCCGGGAAAACAACAATTATTGCTACCGGTATTAATTATTTTTGATTTTTGTATTTTAATTCCGGGCTATATTCGAAACTGGGGCTAAGGGCTTACACACATCGATCCGGTCAGCTGTATTGATGTTTGAACGAGAGCGAGAAAGACAAACAACTTCGGCCAATTACTGTCGTCAGTAGTAAAGCTATACCAGTTCTGGACCAGCGATCTCCGGAGGGTGCGGGGAGCGGGAAAGGGTCTGCTGCGGGGAAGGGTCTCCGGAGCTTTCTGCGGGGGAGGGGAAAGTGGAGGCATGGGGATCACCAGAGGGTCCCTTAAATGCAACGGATCTGTTTGAACTTGTGCGGCAATATTTCAAAAAATGCTAATGTATTGTCACTCTTTCTAAGAAAACGTATTTAAAAAAAAAATGGTATTTATTACCGGAAATCTTTACAATTGATGTTTAAGCGTCACACCCCCCAATGATAGATTTATGTGTCCTAAGTTACACATTTTTGGAACATGCAGAGACAATGTGAAGACATTTTTTGACTATCTCACGATGAGGGTTTACCATTTTTACTGAATGAGAAAATAAATGGCTTTAAAAATGTATGGAGGGACCGCTGCACCAGGGGGTGGTCCTTTTCTTCAATGCCACGGACTTGTATGAACTTGTGCGGTAATACAGAAGCTTGTAAAAATGCTAATGTTAGACTTTCACTCCTTCCAAGAAAAAAGTAACAAAAAAAGTTATTTAGTACAGTAAGTCTTTACAGCCATTGTAAGATGTTTGAACGTCAATGATACATTTATATGTCCTAGAGAAGTAAAATATTTTTCAATGAAGATGTAACCTGCATTATTTATTGTGCACATTTCGAAGCATTTTGGCGGATTGCGTTTTTTCCACAAGAATGGTCATTCATGAAAATTTCGAAGAGTCACCTGCTCCTCCCCCGACTACTTCTTTTTAGCACGAGTTATTATCTTGCGTGGAAATTGTTATTTTTAAAATAATTTTAGTTTGAGAAAAGTGGAAAATCTTATAAGGGAGGGGGAAAGGTCTGTGGCGGTGAGTTTGGTGGAAGAGAGGGGGAACCCTGAGTGTGAGAGAGATGGATGTAGGAGCACAGGGTTGGGGATATATAATTCTATTCTTTTAAACATATAATAAATTTAATAATGATGCTGGGTCTGCTGCGGGAAGGGTTCGTGGGGAAGGGTCTGCTGTGGAGAAGGGAGGAAGAAGTCAGAGTAGTGGAACGGGGGGGATGCTTGGATAATGAAAAATTCAATAAAAATAACATGAATTTTTGTGTAAAATAAACTAATTATTTTATTTATTAATTTTAAATACAGCGGTTTTATATTTTTTTTATTAAGGTATTATCTTTATTCAGCTATTCTAAATCGTTAAGTCAGCACATCTAAAACATAGGAAATGAAAATTTGACTTTTAATAATTTAGTGAAAAGATCAAAGGAATCAAGAAGGAGGGGGAATAATAAATTAATACTTACGATTGTGGAATGTATATCGTGTATATATTTGGTGGTATGAATGTCGACAGTTTGAAAGAGTGGATAAACTTATAAGATTGGGGGATGAATGTTTATTCTGAAAGTAGACGTCGAGATGGATAGATGCCATTTTACTGAATGAAAAAAAATAAATGGCTTTAAAAGCGGAAATGTATGGAGTGACTATCGCACCAGGGGGCCGTATTTACATTTTCCTTAATACCACGGGCCTGTATGAACTTGTGCGATAATGCAAAAGGTTGGAAAAAATACTAATGTAATGTCAGAGTTTCACTCCTTCCAAGGGAAAGTAAAAAAAACAATGTTATTTAGTATAAGAAGTCTTTACAACCATTGTAAGATTTTTGAGCATTATACGAGATTGAGAGATTAAGAGAGTTTGAGAGTTTGAGGGTTTGAGAGAGAGAGTTGAAGAGCTTGAGAGTTTGAGAGTTTGAGAGAGTTTGAAAGTTTGAGAGTTTGAGAGCTTAGATTTGGAAAGTTTAAGAGTTTGAGACTTTGAGAGTTTGAGAGTTTGGGAGAGTTTAAGAGTTTGAGTTTGAAATTTTAAAATTTCGAGAATTTGAGAGTTTGAGAGTTTGAAAGCTTGAGAGTTTAAGAGTTTGAGGATTTAAGAGTTTAACAGTTTATGAGTTTGAGAGTTCGAGAGAGTTTGAGAGCTTGAGAATATGAGAGTTTGAGAGTTTAAGAGTTTGAGAGTTTGAGAGTTTGAAAGTTTAAAAGTTTGAGAGTTTGAGAGTTCAAAAGTTTATGAGTTTGAGAGTGTGAGAGATTGAGAGTGTGAAAGTTTGAGAGTTTAAGAGAGTTTAAGAGTTTGAGAGTTTAAGAGTTTGAGAATTTGAGAAAGTTTGAGGATTCAAGACAGTTTGAGAATTTGAGAGTTTGAGAGTGAGAGAGTTTAAGAGAGTTTGAGAGAGTTTGAGGGTTCCAGAAAGTTTGAGAATTTGAGAGTTTGAAAATTTGAGAGAGTTTGAGAGTTCGAGACAGTTTGCGAGAATTCGAGAGTTTGAGAGTTTCAGAGAGTTTATGAATTTGAGAGTTTGAAAATTTAAAAGTTCCAGAGTTTGAGAGTTTAAGATAGTTTGAAAGTTTGAGAGTTTGAAAGTGTGAGAGTTTGAGAGTTTGAAAAGTTAAAAGTTAAAAGTTTATGAATTTGTGAGTTTAAGATAGTTTGAGTGCTTAAGAGTTTGAGAGTTTGAAAAGTTAAAAGTTAAAAGTTTCAGAATTTGAGTGTTTGAGAGTTTGAGAGGTTGAGAGTTAAAGAGTTTGAGAGTTTTAGAGTTTAAGAGAGTTTGTGAGTTTGAGAGTTGAAGAGTTTGAAAAGTTAAAAGTTTCAGGGTTTAAGAGCTTGAGAGATCGATAGTTTGAGAGAGTTCAAGAGTTTGATAGTTTGATAGAGTTTGAGAGTATTTGAAAGTTTGAGATTTTGAGAGTTTGAGAAAGTATGAAAGTTTGAGAGTTTGAGAGAGTTTAAGAGTTTGGGCGTTTGAGAGTTTGAGAGTTTGTGAGTTTGAAAGTTTGAGAGTTGAAGAAAGTTTGAAAGAGTTTAAGGGATAGAGAGTTTGAGACAGTTTGAGAATTTGTGAGTTTAAGAGAGAGTTTGAGAGTTTGAGAGTTCAAAAGTTTCAGAATTTTGTGAGTTTAAGACAGTTTGAGAACTTGAGAGAGTTCAAGAGTTTGAGAGGTTGAGAGTTTGAGAGGTCGGGAGTTTGAGAGTGTGAGAGTTTGAAAGTTTGAGAGAGTTTGAGAATTGAAGAGAGTATAAGAGGCTGAGAGTTTAAGAGAGTTTGAGAGAGTTTGAGAGCTTGAGAGTTTGAGATTATGAGAGTTTAAGAGTTTGAGAATTTGAAAGGTTCAGAGTTTAAGAGTTTGAGAATTTGAGAGTTCAAAATAGTTTGAGAATTTGAGAAAGTTTTAGAGTTCGAGACAGTTCGACAATTTGAGAATTTGAGAGAGTTTGAGAGTTTGAGAGTTTGACAGTTTGAAAGTTTAAAAGTTTGAGAGTTTAAGAGTTTGAGAGTTTGAAAGTTTGAGAGTTTGAGAGTTTGAGAGTTTGAAAGTTCGAAAGTTTGAGAGTTTGAAAGTTTGAAAGTTTGAGAGTGTGAGAGTTCAAAAGTTTATGAGTTTGAGAGTGTGAGAGATTGAGAGTCTGAGTTTGAGAGTTTGAGAGTTTGAGAGTTTGAGAGTTTAAAAGAGTTTGAGAGTTTGAGAATTTGATAGAGTTTGAGGGTTCAAGACAGTTTGAGAATTTGAGAGAGTTTGAGAGTTTGAGAGAGTTTGAGGGTTCGAAAAAGTTTGAGAATTTGAGAGTTTGAAAATTTGAGAGAGTTTGAGAGTTCCAGACAGTTTGCGAGAGTTTAAGAGTTTGAGAGGTTGAGAGTTTGAGAGGTCGGGAGTTGCGAGAACTATAACCTTCGAAGATTACATAAAATATCTCGATAAAGAGATTGAAATGAACCGTTACCAATCACCGATTCGATCAACGTTACATAATGTATATACCACCACAGAGACGAAAATCGCTCTAAGCCCACACGATGACAAACGGTATATTATACCTGAAACGGTAGACACATTGCCATTTGATCATCACAATAATTTCAAATATTCGAAATTATTGGAAAAATAGAGAGTTGTAAATATTTATAAAAACGCGTGTGTATGTGTGTGAGAGAGAGGATTTTTCATCAATATTTGTACATTTGTGTAAAGCAAAAAAAAACATCTTTTTTTGTCAAATTCAATGTGTCCATCCTTTTTTCCTTCTACCGGCTTTTCAGGGCATTCGGTATGCAGAGTTGACCTACTTGGCTTGAACATTTGGTTTCACGACTACGGGTCATAAAAATCAACCAAACTTTTTCACATTTTTTTTTCATCTTTATTGTTCGCAAGTCATCCTTATTTATCCAACTATTGTGTGTATTGTCGAAATTTAGCCATTTTAGAAGTAGCTGACTATCACGCTTCTTCAATACTTTTTCAATGAGATATATGTCGAGATTTTTAACTCGAAGTAGCGCTTGTTCGTAGAAGCCACCTGCAATGGGCTCATCTCGATGATCTTTTATGTTATATGTATCAAGGTTATTTTTTTCTCACTTGATATATTGTGAAAATTTCCATTATTCAGTTTGGTGTATAACCTTTCTCAAATGCATTCTTAAATTTACTAATGCACACTTTATCACCAATTTTTAATTTCGACAGTTTTCCCACATCAGTTATATTGAAAACATCATGCAGTATTTGTTTTCCATTCGTAGCATTAACATTTTTCGGCTTTATTTTAATAATATGATGTACAGTATCATTATATTTAGTAGTTAACGGACAACACCACTGTGACCCCCTATTTTTTTCACATTTTTCAAGAATTTTTTTTTGTGGGGGAAAAAGAGATATTCGAAAATTTTTTTTTAGGTTTTGTTCCTTGTTTATTAATGTATCAAAAAACATTTTTTTCACATTTTTCACGCCGCATGGTGGCGCTGGGGAAGCTCTCACGTCATCTCCGCAGTTCGCGGTACGCAGCAGAACTCTCTTCAACGTCGATCTGAAAAAAAATACCGAGTGTTTTCGTTAATAATATGATATTTTGAAGAGAAGTACATAGGGATTTGGAAAAATATTGATTTTTAAAAAATAGGCACGCCTTTGAAATTAAAGAATGATTTTTGAGCAAAATTTCTCGTCGAAAATAGGCTATAACTTTTATAATTATTGAGATATCGAAAAAATCTTATGTACTTCTCTAGATAATCTACTTTTATTGATACAGTAAAAATTTGAAGTCGATCGAATAAAAATTGCTCGAGTTCTACTGCGTGCCGCACTCAAAAAAGTGGTTTTGAGAAAAACGCGTTCAAAGTTGGGACCCCGAGCGTCGCGGACCGCTGCACTGCTCAACAAAATATTCAATATCTACGAAAATAATTATTTTTTCGACCTGGGTCCAACGGCATTTCAATCTTAAAAGTATTTTAGATTTTTTAAAATGGTTTTCAAAAAGTCGATTTTTTGAAGCCGTCACAGTGGTGTTGTCCGTTAACATATCAAGAATATCAATCCATTTCCATTTCTTGAGCAATCACATTTGTCCAACCATTTTGCAACTTCCAATATTTTCGCTTGCCGTATATTCTCTGTTCTGGTCGAATAGCGCACAATTTTTCTTGCGATATTACAATATCAGCATCAATCAAGGTAAATTTGGTTAAGGTAGTAACCGTGCTCAGACCTGCAGAAGCTGTTTCATTACTATCACTCCGTAGGCATTCAGACATTTTTCATGCTTGAATGTCGAATTTGCCATATACAGTGGCGTGCAAAAGTTTCGGGCCATCCTATTTTTTATGCACATTGAACAGAAATATGGTGGTGGGAGAAAAATAAACAAGTAATGATAACATGTAATCACTTATATTTAGAAATAATAGGTTGATATCGATCTTAAATAATTAATTGTTCAACAATTTTTTATGACTGGCTGTGCAAAAGTATTAGGCCGCGTACTTTTGGGTATGAAAAAAATAACAAAAAACTTAAAAAATAAAGAAGCATGTCTTGGTCTTCTCCACTCGACTCAATACTTTGTTGCCATGCCCTTAGCAGCGATGACTGCAGCGCGCCGACGAGGCATAGACCCAATTAGTTGTTTGATTCGTTCTTGTGGCAATTTTTCCCATTCACTTCGCAAATGATTCCACAATTCCGTTTTGTTAGAGTAATTTTTTGTTCCAACACGATGCTTGAGGTCATGCCACAGGTGTTCAATAGGATTTAAATCTGGTGACTGCGATGGCCAATCAAGAAGGCGGGCTTTCCGGCTTTGAAGAAAATTTTTAACAAGACGCGAAGCGTGTTTCGGATCATTATTGTGTTGAAAAACCCAACCATGCGGCAAATTTTTCGTTGCAAATGGGAGCATATGATCTTGTAGTATGTCTCTGTACATTGCAACATCCATGTTGCCACGAATTTCCACCAGCGGACCAATGCCATCATCAGAAAATGCTCCCCAAACTTTAATGTTTCCGCCACCGTGTTTTACGGTGGCGGAATTTGGTACCTTACATTATTCTGATATCTGCTGTACGTCTTACGTACTTCCGATCATCACTTCCGAATAATTGAAATTTCGATTCATCGGAAAAAAGTACTTTCCGCCAATCTGATACCGTCCAGCGCTGATATTTTTTCGCAAAATCTTATCTAGCCTTCTTATTCTTTTTGCTAATCAAAGTTTTTTGTAAACCGCGACCGATTCTGTACGCAATGCGTGAAAAGGTGGAAATGGAGTTGAATCGCGTAATAGAAACCGAGGTAATAAAGCCGGTAGAGAATGGCGAATGGTCTACTCCAATTGTACCTGTGCCAAAAAGTAACGGAGAAATTCGTATATATGGGGATTACAAAATTACAGTTAACCCACATATCAAAATTGACCGTTACCCAATTCCACGTGTCCAAGACCTCTTGGCGACACTGAATGGGGAAACGATCGTTTCAAAAATCGATTTATCACAGGCATACCAACAGGTAGAATTGGAGGAGGAATCCAAGAAGTTGGTTACCATTTCCACATATAAAGGCTTGTTTGCATACAACCGTTTATGTTTCGGAATTGTGTCAGCACCCGGTTTATTCCAGAGAGAAATGGAGCAAATATTATCGAATATGGACGGAGTCATCTGTTTTTTTGATGATATATTGATCTCGGGGCCGACACGTGAAGCTCATAATAAAAGATTGCGAGAAGTTTTATTAAGATTGAGAAATTGCGGTCTCACTGTTAGAAACGAAAAATGCGAGTTTGGGAAAGATAGTTTAGAATTTCTCGGATACATATTAGACAAACAAGGAACTCATGTGTCACTCACAAAAACAGAAGCGATAAAAGATGCTCCGACTCCAAAAGATTTGACGCAGTTGAGAGCATTTCTTGGTATGATGAATTATTATTCGAATTCATCCGAAATTACTCGAGAATTGTCGGACCTTTATATAGTTTGTTGCAGAAAGGTGCGGTTTGGAATTGGAATATAAAAAGTGAAGAAGCTTTTCGCACAGCAAAACAGAGTCTGTTAAATTCAGAAGTTTTAGTTCATTACGATTTAAAGACACCGGTTAAGATTGCTTGTGATGCATCTCCATTCGGCCTGGGGGCGGTATTGTCTCATGTTTACAAAGGTGGATTGGAGAGACTTATTGTCTTTGCGTCCAGAACATTGTCGAAAGCCGAGCAAGGCTATTCTCAATTAGACAAGGAAGCACTGGGTCTTATTTATGGAGTAAAAAAATTTCATCAATTCGTCTACGGTCGTCGCTTTATTTTGGAGATGGATCACAAGCCGTTGATATATATATATATATATATATATATATTCGGGTCCAAGCACGGATTGCCACAAATGTCTGCGAACCGGGTACAAAGATGGGCTGTTTTGCTGTCGGCCTATGATTTTGAAATTAAGTATATTAAAGGGACCGACAACACTCGAGCTGACGGATTGTCAAGGGTTCCTTTACAGAAGGACGATTTATTAGAGAAATGGGAAAAAAAAGAATATTCGTACTTAAATTTTGTATTTGAAGACATTAAAACGATCAATGCAGTGGTGGTCGAAGAGGAAACGAGTGCCGATCCTCAACTGAGTCAAATCCGTAGTTTTATAATGAATGGATGGCCTGAAAGGGTAGAAGAAAATGTAAAAGCATTCAAAAACAGAGATAAAGAATTAACAATTGAGGAAGGATGTGTGATGTGGGGATATAGGATCGTTATTCCCCGAAAATTACAAAAAAATCACAGCATCTATATGGGAGTTGTGCGAATGAAAGCAACGGCAAGGTCCTATATTTGGTGGCCGGAAATTGATAGGGATATCGAGAGAGTCACTAAAACTTGCGAACTTTGTTTAAAATCGGCAGATAACTCGCCGAGAGCTATTTTGCATCCGTGAAAATGGCTCGAGGGGCCTAATTATAGAATCCATGCCGATTTTTTGGGGCCGGTCGAAGGAAAAATGTACATAATTATTATTGACTTTTTTTCAAAATGGGTTGATGTAAAAGAATTAAGAGACATCACGACTGAGTCGACAATCAAGGCATTGCGGGAATATATGTGCACGTGGGGTATTCCACTGACCTTAGTCACGGATAACGGGCCTAGCTTCTGTTCAAAAGATTTTACGGACTTTCTCGAATCATATGGGATTAAGCATATCCGTACGGTTCCGTATCACCCGGCGTCTAACGGGGCAGCGGAGAATGCGGTGCGTAATTTTAAGAGTAAATTTAAGTTATTGTTAAAAGCGGGAAACTCGCGTGACGAAGCATTGTGTAAATTCCTTTTTCACTCTCGAGCGACGCCGCACTGCACTACGAACTGTAGCCCGGCAGAACTGCAAATTGGTCGTAAATTCAGAACGAAACTCGATTTGTTAAAACCGACTTTACGTTACGAGGTTGAGCGAAATCAGCAAAATCAAATAAAATCCTTTCGGGGAAATAGAAAAGTGTCATTTGGGAACAATGAAATTGTAATGGCTAAAGATTATAGTAATAATTCATGGCGAAAAACGCAAGTTACAGAGCGTCTTACGCCAGTGACATATAATCTAAAGACTGACGATAATCGTCAGTGGAAATGCCATGTAGATCAATTAAGATCCTGCGAAATACGGTTAAATGAATCGGTACCAAAAGCATCTGAGTGTTCCTCGAGCGTTGAGCGAGACATCGTGAAAGAAGCACAAACTGTCAAAGTGAGTGAACAACCGAGAATTAAAGAGTTACCGAAGGAAATAGTTATTTCTGAAGGAACGCCACCAGTGTCCGCGCCGATATCTTTACCTGTGCGTCGATCTAACAGAGTCACGAAACCGGTGGTGCGACTAAACTTGTAAAAGGGTATTAATTAATACCATGCGTGTAATAATTTTCGAGAGTAAGGGGAACAATGCGGAGATGTTCTAAATTAAGAATGGAGGGATGTCGTGTTCAAAATACGTCTTTTAAATAACGGAAGTATGTCAGCGCCACACATAAGCGTACGTTAGCGCCATCTAGTCCATTAAGACTGTCGGCCATATTGGCCATGCGTAGCGATCATTCTCGTCCGTGGTCAGCCAGCGATAAGATGTATATCTCAAACTGTATATATGTATAAAGTAATAAAACATTATATTGGAGTACTCCATTGACAATAAAGAATGTGATTATTTAATGCTCCAAAATAGTTGATCAATTTATTTTTCATTGGCGGGGCTAGGATTCTTCTCCTACAGAACTGTAATGACTAATAAGAAATGAGCCTAGAACTCACAATGATCTGCTGGCAGATCACATCATTAAATCATGAATAATCGTCATCAGATAATTAATTAATTAACTAATAATCTGCGGGCAGATAATCATCATCAGATAAATAATTAATTAATCATTGATTAATCGTCATCAGATAATTAATTAATTAATTAATTATTTATCTGCCTGCAGATTATTAGTTAATTAAAACGCAGCAGATCCAGCATCATTATTATATTTATTATATGTTTAAAAGAATCGACTTATATATCCCCAACCCTGTGCTCCTATATCCATCTCTCTCACACTCAGAGTTCCCCCTCTTTTCTACCAGACTCACCGCCACAGACCTTTCCCCCTCCCTTATAAGATTTTCCACTTTTCTCAAACTAAAATTATTTTAAAAATAACAATTTCCACACAAGATAATAACTCGTGCTAAAAAGAAGTAGTCGGGAGAGGGGCAGGTGTCTCTTAAAAAATTTCATGAATGACCATTCTTGTGGAAAAAACGCAATCTGCCAAAATGCTTCATAATGTGCACAATAAATAATGCAGGTTACATCTTCATTGAAAAATGTTTTACTTCTCTAGGACATATAAATGTATCATTGACGTTCAAACATCTAATAATGGCTGTAAAGACTTACTGTACTAAATAACTTTTTTTGTTACTTTTTTCTTGGAAGGAGTGAAAGTCTGACATTAGCATATTTACAAGCTTCTGTATTACTGCACAAGTTCATACAGGTCCGTGATATTGAAGAAAAGGACGACCCCCTGGTGCAGCGGCCACTCCATACATTTTTAAAGCCATTTATTTTCTCATTCAGTAAAAATGGTAAACCCTCATCGTGAAATAGTCAAAAAATGTCTTCACATTGTCTCTGCAGGTTCCAAAAATATGTAACTTAGGACACATAAATCTATCATTGGGGGGTGTGACGCTTAAACATCAATTGTAAAGATTTTCGGTAATAAATACCATTTTTTTTTTAAATACGTTTTCTTAGAAAGAGTGACAATACATTAGCATTTTTTGAAATATTGCCGCACAAGTTCAAACAGATCCGTTGCATTTAAGGGACCCCCTGGTGATCTCCATGCCTCCACGTCCCCCTCCCCCGCAGCAAGCCCCGGAGACTCTTCTCCGCAGCAGACCCTTTCCCGCTCCCTGCACCCCCCTGAGATCCCTGGCCCAGAACTTCGTCTTCTATTTATCGCTGCCAATCTCTGGATCCCGCCCAACAACTATACTGGTTAACGAAATTATGAAGATTGAGGATTCTCGTCGTTGCGCGTCGTTCGTTACTTTTTCGCCGTTACGATATTTCGTCCAATGTATCTCGTCTTCCGAAAATATTTCCTGACATCGACAATCTCAATTGGAAGGCTCGTTCATGGAAAAATGGTTAACATCAAAAGCTAGGAGTCTGAGATTGAATTTTCGTTATCATTCAATTTCGAAAATCTCAGTTCCGTCTCACGCTTATTTAAATTCCCTTGTATGGGTAAGCCTGTACATCGTATTCGGGAGACAATCGAGAACATTCGGTAATTAGAGTAGGGGGAGAGTTCGCTGTCCCGCCTGAGACTCATCATCGCGATTGTCGTAGATTTTCACGTGGCATTAAGCGCGACGGACGTCCGAGATTATCATAAAAGTACGTAATTTTGCCTGACGCGATTCGTACGGTTGGAGAGCCCTCCCAATATCTTTTGGCGTTTCCCTTAATAATAAAATAAGGTCAAGTAATCAATCGCTAGAGTTTAGCTCAATTGTTCAATTTAACGGCCATGGCGATGGTTTTGCCTTTTTGTAATTTCGTTCGGTTTCTTTCCTGCGAAGCGATTTGTGTTACGACACGGGAAAGGAAAATATCGTGGCCGGTAGTGGAAATTTCATATTTTTGTCCGTGTGTTAAATAAATTATGTATCGGTTTCGTAGACATCGAGAAAGGAGCGCGAATTTCGGGAGTGTTAAAGAGTGTAGCATGAGTGTGTGTGTGTGGCCGGGAGAATCACCGTTAATTTTGTCAAGTTCGAAAAGTCCGACCGAGTAACCGATTATCGGGGGCTCGGTATTTTATTTTTCGTGTCTTTTGGCCCAACATCGATTTTCCTGTGTTTTATAAAATTCTTCTCGCGAGTAGAACCGCGATGACAATCGTAATGGACTCGGTTAATTTTATAATCGTGTGTGTAGGATCTCGGTCGTGTGAGTGTGAGTATGAGTGTGATCGCGTTCGAGCTTCTCTCTCGATGACCGATTGCGCGCGTATAATACTTTGTAGTTGTATCCCGCGAATGATTTTCTCGCAATTTTCTCTATTGTACCGACATTTAGAATTATAATATTTTTGAATCGGGATTCATCCCGTAATTAATGTGATTATTAAATAAATTGTTAACTTGAAGGACAATTCGATTTTCATCTTGTTCTCAAATTTTTCCAACGTGCCTAACTCCGCCCATTCTGCTGCAGCAAAGCTGGTCAATGTTCTCTATTTTTCTCCCATTAAGTCGCTTAGGCGAATGGCGCCCAAATTAATAAAATAAATTAACGTGGAGGAAGGGAGCGAATTTTGTGACAATCGCGGCTAGGAAAATTTACGTCACAATATATATATATAGTCCCAACCTATCTAAATACATATGTCTAGATAGCTCAGAATAGCTCCTGCTCCTCGTAACTCCCAGTTCCGAACCCTCGAGCCACGTTCCTGCTGGTGTCGCACCGGTAGGGCCACTGAGAATGATAGCCTCCAGCGACCTTCAACGAGAACGATACTCCTTCCTCCCCCTTATACCCTCAAACCTCTCTCTCAGCTTCTGGGTCCGTATGCGGAGAGTTACGAGCCTTTTGGGGTTGATAATCCCGACGCGAATGCAGTTCAAGTGTATACCCTCGCCGGCCCCACTCTTCCTTCTTCTGCCTCTCTACGTCGTGGACGCGCGCGACCATCGAGTGAACGCGCAGTAGTATAGCTAGATATTGGGTAGACGTACGCTCCCTCATCTACCACACACACACACACATATACTGTACATTGTAAGTATACATTGAAATACTGTATAGTGTGGACAAGTATGGTAGGGTCCTTTATCACGGCCGCTATCCGATATCGCAAGAGCTATGCTAAAAGTAGCTATATATTCCTACATATACGAGACCTGTCAACAATCCCCAAACTTAGAATGTCCCTTTTTCGCAAAAAAAAAGAAATACTTTAGGGCTCTCGACACTTTGGAGTTTCATTTCACAAAGGAAATATTTTTCGACGCAAAACTATTTTCGTCGACATATAAATCGTTGTCGCTCAGGAAGGATTACCCTGATTGTTGTGGAAAATCACATCATTGCCTTGCTTTTTGCTGATCTGGGTCATATTTTATATGAGGCAGGAAAATGAGATGATCGTCACTTCTCGGAGCTTTACTACGGAATTTTTTTCACATGATCCATTGTTATTATAATAAGGGTTGATAGAATTGTTTTTACGTGAGATTGTTGTGCTCACTTACCTTTCAACTTTATTGGTTTTTTCCTCGTATCTTTTTATCAACAATTTATGAGTATTTATAAAATTAGCGTTTTGGTTATTTGCAACTCAGATTTTGTTTTGACAGGTTCATCCTTCAAGAGATGGTGGTGAAGAGTGACGGTAATTCATTTATTTCGAAACCATATTGTTAGAGCAATATGCAGTATTGAATCAAATGATGAAAGTTCTTGATTAACATTTTCTATTCATGTCAATGATCGACAATAGAAAAACAGACGGGCAACTCTCGTTCACCAATGATACGCCCATATGAAATTGAGCTGTCGATATATTGTACAGGGATTCTTCTGAAATATCAAATCTAGCCCAAAATAGGAAAATATCGGTCGTTTAATTTTCTCCGGTTCACCGTCAGATTTTCGTATATGGTGGCGTCAGCGGGAGGGCATTTATATAATATAGCGAAATAGCGAAATATATACAAGAGAGAGAGAGAGAGACAGAGAGAGAGAGAGAGAGAGAGAGAGAGAGGGGGGGGGGGGAGAGAGATTAATGCAAAATGGTCGGTTGCACAGTTCTACTACTGATACTACTAGTTAGCCGGCGTTCTCTAAATCCTTGCGGCTTTCGAGCTCTAACGAAGTAGTATACACATACGCAAAAGCCCCTTGCTTTTCGCTCTTAGACTGCTCCGACATTATTGCCAGGCTCGTTTCCATCAGAGTGAACGGCACTATTTGCCACATTTATATATATATATATATATATATGAGTACAGTATGTGTGTGCACAGCCTGTGAGTACCCTTCGTATATTACATATATTATATACGTTGAAAGCCTTTTTACTTCATGGGCCTAGAAAGCATAACGCGAGTTCATGCCCCACTATTAAATTTAACATTCAGTCAAAAAAAAAGAGAAATGGAGAGAATATATTTTAACACCAATCGAAATAAAAGTAACATTTTCCTGAGAAATTGTGATGCCTTTCGGAAATGATGACATTATACAGTGTCTAGACTTATACAGCGATATTTAAAGGTGGAGTTTTCGGAAAGCTGCGCAGTTTTGATAACGTAAGCAAAAATAAATTACGTACTTTTTTTAACATTGATATTCGCTGTTTCTCTGATATAGTATTTGATTTAAGGCCTTTTATGTGATTGAAGAGATTGAAGATTTTATGAGATGGATGACATAACCCATCATATCACAACGATAAACATTATCGCCAGTCATAAAATGAATAATTTTGCCAGCTGTACGACTTATCATTAATTCAGCTATTTGTGGATTATATAGGCGTAAAAAATATTTGCCGACATTTGAGTGAGTGGATGTTAAATTGTCATTTTCTTAACGCGAATACACCCATAAATTCGCAAAATATTCCCAAAAATGGAAGTAAATTGCCTCGAGACGAATAATTTTTACGCTTTTTCATATTGAAATCCTTTTTTGATTTATACATTTTATTCATAGTACATGATAAGTGACTTAAATGCTTATGATCGTCGTAAGTCGGGCGCTTTTAATTATAAATGATATATTCAGTAGAATCATAAACATATTTTTGCATTTTTTCAATAACAAAACTCGCTGATTTTTAAAAAGCAGTGATGATTTCAATAGTTATGAATTTTCATTGAAACTTAATGAATTTCTTACTCATTCCGATAGCTATAAATAATTACAACACCCAAACGATTATTTTTTCCTAATATACATTCATCACTCGAAAATAGACTGAAAATAAAAAAGTTGTTTAACTATTTTAAAAGAGTGTTAGTATTCTTCCGCAAAAAACAATGAATTGATGTAAAAAGTTTTCCGAAGTAAACATGAATTTTATAGACCCTGAAAGAGCCAATAGAAGAAGAGAAATATGCGAAAAAAGTAGAGCAGTGTAATATGGTGGCCGCACAGTATCACGGCCCAATCATCGGTACTGTCGATATGAATTGGGATTGGCCAACGGCCGACGTCGACACGTACTCCGTGACAACACTTGACCTGTTTTCTCCGTCGAAATAATGGATGTAGTATGCGTCAAGCGACCCCTCTGCCATTCAAAAAATATTGCGATCGAGTATCAGTTCGATCGAGCAGTTTATATGGCTCTCAACCATCTAAATCAATCGGTCATGTTTCATGAAACAGGCGAATTCAAAAGGGTAGGTATCTGTTAGTTTGATATCGACGAAGTGATCTGCATACTTATTGATTTATTTCTTAAGTTTCAAGTGACCTTTGAGCACGTTTCGAGTCTTCCTACTATAATCGTCATGTTTTATAGTTGATATTGCCTTAGGGTTTTAAGCTAAAGTGTATTTCTGTACACTTGTTAGTGAATTTCTCCAGGACCACTTTAACGGTTTTAGGTTTGATATTGTAAGATTTCAATCACAGATTATCAGTGGCCAGCAGCTTCCCAATAATTAAATTGATTCACTACAGTAAAAAGCTGTCATTATTTAGTGAGTATGATGGATCTGAAACTTCTTACACTCCCAAATATGAGGACGTTTCCGATGCCGGTGACGTATCTTTTCGGAAGTTTAACAATTCCTGTTCTATGAATCTATGAGCTGAATTGGTCGAATCCATTTCCTATTTGCTCCGTACTGTGTCATAAGGGAGTTACGAGAAGGGTCCTTGAGAGTTTTCTCGTTTCCTTATGGTATTGGGAATCGGGTGTGATGGTCGAGCAGTTTACGGGAAAACATGGACAATAATCAAGAGGCAATCCGAGGTCGAAGCTATTTGCGATCCCTGGGGGTAAAGCAAAGCCGTTTTCCTCCCATCGATTCATTCGATTCCGCCCATTCGTTCAATCGCCTAGAAGCTCCGAGCTAAAGTAAGTGCATATGTATTGCGATTGCTCGCAAACGAATGATCGAGATAAAGAGGTTGGAACATTAAAGGACGGAGAGCATTCTTCGTTGTCCTAGAAAATATCCAAGGTCATTGACGCTTGATAATCTCCACAAAGGAAATAAATATTGCTAGGGTGAATAAGTTTGCAGTGACATATACACATTTCAAGATATATTTCATTCTTCCAAATAATATTCAGCACTTTCGGAAGATTTGGATTTTGTTAAGACTATATAGATATCGTAACTCTCCTTTAAGGATTTTCGTAGATTTGATGGTGCATCACATTGCCCTCGGCAGCTCAATTTTTTCCGTCAATATAATATGTGTGTAAATATTCCAGACGCTTATACTTATTAAAATTCACAAGTTCGCTCATAAAATAATCTCTAATTTTCAGACGTGTTTGTAAATGGGCATCTTCATGGAACCTGTGAGGATGGGTGGAGTGACGCTCGATATAGCAGGCGGGAAGTAATATGAGATTCTCTCTTTAACCCGTTTCACCCCCCATTGGTTTGAGAAGGAGTACCCCTTCTCAAACTCTATTAGCATTTCCTCTGCTGACGAATTGTCATTAATCTTTCGGTGGCATATTCTTAAGCAGAAATTCCTCGATGCACAGAAAAAACTTCCAGTAGAACAAGAATAAAGAAAGATTTTCTGATATTTCTTTTCCCAATGAAATTACATCATAATGAAAAGGAACATTAGAGGTTAACTTTTTTTACATTTAACATTAAATTGTTTTCGTCAACTTTTGTAACTCATCATTCGTTTCATCAAACGCATTGCTGTTTTTTATCGGCAAACTCGACGATTCAATTGCTATATATTTTATGCACTACTGTTTGCGACGATTCTCTCAGATTCTCTCGTTTCCTATATATTTCACCTGCTTTCCATCTATCCTACACGGTTCACAGTCAGAATCACTAATATGCTATCGGTGGACGCATCAAGGAAATGCACACACTCAGATCTTTCAAACACCCGTACCTCATACATATATGACATGGATAAATACGGTATTTGCTCTATGTACGAGTAGAAAATTGAATGTTCAGGCGAAAAGACAGAGTCGAGTTCTTTGAAGAGATTCAGAAATGTGTACCAAGAGCAGATTGAGCAAACGATTTTAAGAGAAGTTGAGAATTCCTTTTAAAACAAGATTCTCAAATACACGTGATGAACGCCGGAAGCTTCGAAGCAGGTTTATGAACCATGGTGTTTTAATCAAATCCAAGACCCAATTTTTATGGCATAGAAGTTGACGTCGTGAAATTAGAACGAAAGATTTTTTTTTTATTTCGTTTATTTCGGATTGTTGGCATTTTTTTAAATTTTAATTGTTTCAAATTATCATAACTGTTCATAAATATATGGCAAAATAAAAATTTATCATTTTGTCTTGCGAAATTCTTAAGACAATCCTTTCTTATCCACTTTATATGCTGAACAACCTTGAGGAAAAGAGATCTTGAAACTTCGTACCTACAATATAAGGTTATTAAAAGATTAAAGACAAAAAATTTAAGTATCAAAGTTTAGATAGATAGATTGGACTAAACTGGTGGAGGATAATGGTCGTGATAAAGAGAAGTTTGGGAAAAAGGTAATGCTGCGTTTGAGGGTATTATAATATTCGAAAACTCGACGCTTTTAAAGAGGCAGCTCTTTACCTTCGTCACCCTCTCGCAGTCGTCCTTTACCTACCACACACTCTTTTCCTTTTTTTCCGTTTCTACGTCATCACGTTCTCATACTTTCATGGTGCAAACTTTTATGGTTAAAATCTAGTTATAACGCCTCCTGCTATTAACGAGAACGTGGCAGCATCTTGATGCCAAGCAATAAATATATTTTTAAAATCCGAATACCAAATTACATAAAGGTACTAGTGGAAACTACTCTTTTTGAAAATTTTGTACGTATTTTAAAACCCCTACAGAAGATTTTGTTCCATACGGAGACAAAATAGATATGCAAAGACATCCGAGCCAGTACGTTATTAATTCTTGATTAAACGATTGAAATATCCTTGCTACTCATTTCTCAAGTTTCAATATATTGCTTTTTGTGTTTCATTTTATTTCTGTCTAACCCTCTGCAGAATTACACTGATTTAAATAACGGTCGATAGCTATACGATCTGTTGATCCCATTACTATCTCGAGAGAAAGTCAAGAAAAAGAACTTGACACTTGCAAGATCGTTTTGGCGACACCCAATTCAATAGTGCTTTGTATTTATATACTATATGTATATATAGCGATGCCTATTACTATACCCACAGTTATACAGAGTGGAAATCGTTTCGAGCACCGAACCCCGAAACGGTCCTCGAACGACGCCCAATTGCCAAAAGGCTCGAAACAATCGATTGTCTTGTGGAGGAGCATAGATAGGGAGAAGGTTATAAAGTGGTGAGTTCTTATCACGTGAAAATAGGAAATGAGAAGACTTATAGGAGTGTCGAATATTCTTGAAGCCATAAAGTGCAAGGGAAAATTTCACTGCCTATTCCGTGCACCAAATTTAATAGCTATCGGAAATCGTTAATAACTGTTTCTTATTTTTTAACCCATTAAGAGCACTATTTTCAAATAAATTTCATTACTTTTCTAAATATTGTATCAACTTTCGATCTATTATAGGTACACAAATTTTTCCATCGTAATATCAATTTTATGACGCGTGAGAATTTTATTTTTCTTATGAAAGTTCCACACGACTAGAAGTCAAAATTTTCAATGGTATTTTTCTTTTCATTCAAAGTCCGAATTCTTCGTAATATTTCTTATCAATTGGTTTCGAGATCTTTTTCGCAAATTGTATTCGCATGAGGTACTTTCTCGTAGAAATCCAATTGGAGGAAAAATCAAGATCGATGCATAGAGTGGGCGAATTATTGAGTGACGGAGATGAAAGAGCTGCGGTATAAACTCGTCTCATATAAGAACGCGAAAAGTTTCGCAGTTTCCTTCAGGTAAGATTGTCGTAGTGTGAGAACTCGATCTCCTTCGATACTGGAGTTGGAAAAAAAGAAGTTGGTGACAGCCTTTTTTTGTTGCTATGCTGAATGCACGTCACGAGAAAGTACGAACGTAAGAACACATTCATATACGTAGGTGTATATGGGTTTGCGTGTATAAGCGGAGTTTTGGCATACAAGAAGAGGAAACGAGGTTGAGTGAAGAATTTCATGGTGTGTGTTCATGTGGCATGAGAAAAAAGAAGCAGCGTAAGGGTGTATGCGAGATAGCTTTTTATGGTCTACGAAAGAAGGAATGTACACACACTTAAACACACATTTATATATAGAAAAAGAAAAAAGAGGGAGAGGGGAGAAGAAAGCTAAAAATATAGTTGAGAAAGAAAGATGAGGAAGTTCCGGCATCGTGAGAAGAGGCAAATACATTTTCTCAGAAAGTGCTCTTTTCTTTTTCTCTCAACTTACAACGAGAGGCAAGACTAGACTGAGATTTGGCTTTCTACGATGAAGGGAGGTTGCATCAG
The DNA here is from genome assembly GCA_963989365.1 of Rhimphoctona megacephalus. Classification (NCBI taxonomy): domain Eukaryota; kingdom Metazoa; phylum Arthropoda; class Insecta; order Hymenoptera; family Ichneumonidae; genus Rhimphoctona; species Rhimphoctona megacephalus. The sequence continues at coordinate 13,062,612 of OZ022420.1, read as the reverse complement.
TTGAGAGGTTTGCCTTGGTCTTGGAAAAAGGGAGAATAAGGGAGCGTGATTGCATTACCCGCCAAGTCCGTGGATAATTAGTGTACTGCTAATGAAGTCAAGACGAGCTCGGGCGTTCATAGATAACGCGATAACTTCTCTGTGGGCTGTTTGGCTTCCAGGTACCACCACCTATTCCTTTGGGTTCTCATACACTAGGCACATTTCTTTTTCCCGCGCACTTCCTTCCCTATCCTCCTCACTGTATTCTCATTGTGTGCAAAGCAAACCCATTGAATATATACTTTTTTCTTTTTTTTTGTATCAGGGAAATTATCCTCGTTGACTCTCGAGTACTTCCAAATTACTAATTTTATCGCAGTACATTAATTAACAAGTAACTTTACACAACAAGATTACTTTTTAGCTAAATAATTCGTTCACTTAGTGTTATTTTTCATTGTACATTTAGGAGGTGGTTAATTTAATAGTTACTGAATGCCATACAGGTAATGTCAAGTTTTGTAAATATACGTATCTTAAAATACATCATTTACGTAGCTGCATAATTTGGGGCAAAAAAATTAGATTTATATCTTAACCAGTAAAATATTTAATTCCAAAGTGATTTTTTTTTATTACTACCCTTTATCGTTTGAATACGTTATAAACACTATTATATTATTTATAGCCCCCTAAATTTTAATTAGAAAAAGATAATAAAAAAATGTGGTCTCGAATATTCTTTTTATTGAGTTTTTTTTTTCAAAAATGACTACCAAGGACTGTAACCTTAAGCAACGATGTTCTCATACATTGATAAATCTCTGAATTTGACGTTATAAAGTATGTAATGAAAAGAGTGAACTAGTTTTATCATTCATCTTGAATTTTTATGCGACGTTGAGATGGGGCTGTGTACGAATACGTGTACATAAGCCACGATATTGGTTTATTGCTTCGCACTCTCTCGATATCCTTATTCCATCAATATAGCATCGTGCAATGTTCGCATAAGGATGCATTCGCCGAGTGGCATTTCTTCACGGAGATGGCATTTCGAGAATTTGCAAATTAAATATATTATAACAGGGTTATTGTGCGGCTGCCTCAAGGCACCACACGTCTTTTCGTCTCGTGGGTCTCATACCCACCGATCCTGTATTCTCATTTAGAATTCTACGACGAAAAGTATCGACAGGCACTCCGGAGACTGCTTAGATGTTGATGACGACGAAAGGCGGCGCGGGTGTTTTCTATTACCTACCCCACAGCCAACCAAGTAACATGTAGTTGAATGTAGAAAAAGCCTCTGACAGCCGAGTCTCGGTGTATCGAGATAACATATGCAGCTAAAAGATTCTTGGTATACGAGAGAAAAGTACCATCAAAATTTGTGTGTGGTATTAGACATGAACACGTCTTTTTCAGAAAGAAATGGAAATCGTATAAGAGTGTGAAACAGCTTTGCAAGATGGGGAAGAGAGAAGGCCGATGGAGTGGTAATAAGAAGAGAGGGAGAGAGAGAGAGAGAATGCAAAATTGACGGAAGGCGTGATATTTATAAATATAGATAGAGGGTGTTCCATTTAATCCTATCATGGAAAGGTTTTCGGAAATAGGAGATGTTAAAAAAAACTTTAAATGAAAATTTCGGGTACTTTTGAATCTTAGTAAATGGTACAACTTTTATTTGAAACATTTTTTCAAACAGCGCATATTTTGGGAATTATTTGCGTGCAAAGATTATAATAGGACACCCTGTATATGTGTCGAAATCGTCTGCACTGCTCGCATCGTTCGTGATAAGCGAAATATGGTTCGGATCCATTGCAGCAATATAAGCACGGCACGTGGCAAAATACGTTCACACTTCCATTACCTTCAACCGGCTCACAGAGCCTTATTTCTTATCTCCACTGTCATGCTTTTTTCCATTTCTCTACGCTGCTTTCATCTGGCTCTTCTAGTAAATAAGATTTTTACTTGCTCGAATCTTTCAAAATTTCCAGAAACAATAATACATCAAACAACAGATACGATAGTTCATTATGTAGAAAGTATTTTTAGATTTTTAATATTTAATCGGAACCAAATTTTCACAACTTTGGATGAAAAAGCTAGAAGCGTTATTCTGTTTAATGCCTTTCTCCCAACAATTAAATTTGTTCAAAGACTAATTAATCCAGAGACTTAATTAATATACTGTGAAACAAGTTTTTACGGTGAAATAGTTGAGGGCTCAAAAAATGCATCACATCTATGAGATTGTTCGGCGATTATGTAAACTGTCTGGCGTGGTTTAATTGTGGGATCCTCAAAAGACCGGCCTATTTCTTGGTTATATTATAAACTCCCGTTTCTTCCCCACGATCCTTCGTCTCGCAGTTAAGCCGATGTATATAGTATGTATGTATACGTGTACACAGGAGCGTCCCAAGTTCGCACGTCGACAAAGGGGAAAAGCATAGCAAAATCTTGTGGTGTCTCATTTTCCAGGATCACCCTTGAGTTATGCTCGTGGTGCCCATGGGGCGAGAGCCTCGAGGGCCTTTCTATCACCCCTTCTCTACCTTTCCCCAGCAAATTGGTGGTGGTTTCGTTGCCTCACGCTTGTACTCTTTCACGCTATGCTTCTTTTCTGTCCTTATAGAACGACGAGAACTTGCGGGAAAGTAATACTCTGTTGGTTTTTTCTTCTTTGTCTCTCGCCCCGAACGAAAGCAAGAGATGAGCTCAACTTTGCTCTCTCGAGGCGACTTCTAACACCTTTGCAATCTAGCATCTGTTCCAGGCGAAATAGAGGGATCGGTAATCGCGTGAAAGAGAAGACACTTTCTGAAATTTCAAAAAAGATAAAAATTAACAAAAAAATAAACGCTCACTGTCGACTGTCGACGCGTTTAGTGCAATTTTGAAAAAAAAAAAATCATTTTGCAAAAACTTACACGTAATTGTAAACTGCGTGATAAGCTTCAAAAGCATACCATAAAGTTGACCTGCCTATGAAATTTCGGAAACGAATAAAAATGTGATTCAGTTCATGGAAAGTTTATCATAAAAAACATTTCACTTCATAGTTCACACGTCCGTGGAATTTTCGATGCCATTTTATTTTGTCGAGGTATAACAGTACACTGAAAAAAGGCATAGTGTTGAGAGTGGAGGCGTAGTTGGCTCAACTACGACCTGAGGTTGAGCCTAGTAGGTGTTCGAAAATAAAAATTTTAAAAATCGTGCGATTGAAAAAATAAACATAACAGTTGGATGAAACATCTCTGAAAATAGAGCTATTAAGCTTACTTTTTAACAGAATTTATGTTTCATCAATATCTAAAAAACCATGCATGAGAGGGAGCAAGAAAGTTAAATAAAGTGTGTTAAAAAAAAACATTAAAAAATTAAAATATCAATAAAAGTCAAGAGAGTCACCTCTAAACATTGAGCAATTGAGTTCATTTTTAGCAGGGATTTTTTTCATCAATATCCAAAGAAAACACGATTAGAAGCAAGAAAATGAAAAAAAAAACATTTTGCATCAGTCTAATGGACAATTAATAATTTTCAAACATGTTTACAGCACTGTTAGTAGCACTGTTTTTGTGCTAGTTACATATCCACATTTCCATTCAACAGAAGAAAAATATTTTCATTGAATATTAATTTTTTTTTATTAATAAATAATTATTAATTTTTTCTATTAATAAATAAAACAATTTCAATGAATATTACCTTGTAAAATTTCTCTTATTCACATCAAATCTCACAAAAATTTATAAGAGAGCCTCACAAAAATCTACTGATCAAAACCATAATCTCACAAAAGATGCTAATTCAAATCTGACCAAAAAGTAAATATAAACTTCATAAAAAGTCATTAATAAATTGAAACTACCTTAGTGAAAATCTACCTGGCTGAAAAGCCTTATTAATCAAATATACTAATAGTCAAATACATTAAAACCTATTAATCTCTAATAAAAGATTTTTCAATTAATTGAAAATACAATTGTTCTACAGTATAGTTGTTCTACACAACAAAAACCAGAATAAAAATTAGTAGAAGAAAAAATCCTGATCCAAAACGAATTCTAAATGAAAAAAATTAGATTAAAAATAAAATTTCGGCTGTAGTACTTGGCGAGTTCATGACCACGCGTTCACCATTATGTGAATTAAGCAAAAAAAAACTACATTGTACTTGTCTCAAGTACAATGTAGAGCTCGGGACTCTAGAAATGATTCAATATGAGAGCCTTATGGGCACGCGGGCGTTGCGACGCTTACGCGAGAGCGTTCCAAGTGCGGCGCCCTAGCGAATTTCTGCCACACTAGAAATCCAGCCAGGGAATAAGGCTGTGGAGGTTACAATATTCATAGTTCGTTTCAAACCAAACTATTTGTTTGCGCAACGAAATTTTAGTAGTTTTAGCAAAAAGTTTATTTGTTTTAATAGTAACGAAAGATTTCATCCAAATTACTACTAGGCAATTACCTTTATCACAAATTACATTCCGTTTATCTATGGTGTCATTCAATTCAATTCACGTAGAGGAGTTTATTCAATGTTAATATTTTATCAAGTCATGGTCAAACCATATACAACTCAACCTCCATGTGATTATTGCAAATTCAATCGATTCTGTATCTCAAGTTTTGTTTTTTCTTTCAATGTAACCATTTATTGCGGTTGTATCATATGAAATACTCTCAACTTAAATGAATTAAAGTTTAGCGGCAAATCGTGGCGTAGTTGTTTCAATGACATGGCTTTCAACGGATCAACTACCGGATGATTAACTAAACGTAATATGTCTATTGGTGCAACCAGAATCGTCCAACCTCATCGCGTAGTTGGCAATACTGCAATTTTTTTTTCAGTGTACTATCGGTGTAAACGGATTACGTTTATCAATTATTTTTCACTTCAGTATAGCCTGGCTCTGATTAGCACTCGGTCAGGTAACAATTGCTACAGATAACTTGAATTTTCTCTGTAGAATATGTTATTTTTGTTTCATTTCTGTGCCTCTCCGTTACGTATTCAACAGATGCTATTATGATCACTAATAATTACGAAACATTGGATTTCTTTTCTGATAACATTGAGTTATCTGAATATTATATAAATTTCGTGAAGACGAAATAAATCTTTGTTATTTTCATCGGACATCGATTCAAGATATTTCATTTTGATGGATTGTACCCATTTGTAAAGGATTGTTACGTAATAACAGAAGGAAATAAAATTTCTTATTGCGTACAGTAAGTTGATGTACAGTGACCAATGTTGTCATCAATATATTTCAGGCCGTTTGCTTCACTTAAAATGTACGATTTCCAACGGAGCTTTCTCCACTACATTTCTTTTATCTTGTAGAGAGAATATCTACGCCAGCGGGATTCTCGTTCCAAGACGAGCTCACTGGTCGTCTCATCCTGCAGTTCCAAATTACCAGTAAATTACTCCTCGGGTATTGGATGAACGCGCAAGGGCACAAAGTGAAAAAGAGCGGCGGAGATATGGAGAATGATAAAGAGAAACAGGGAGTGAAAGAGAATGAGAGAGAGGGAAGGTTTAGAGATAGATAGTTAGACAGAGAAAAAGAGTGAGAGAGATACTATCCTATATCTTTTCCTTTACGCCCTCATAGCCGTACCTTTATACGTAAATTATTTCTTGTCAACCTGCTCTAATAGTTTCCTTACGCAGTACCCGCTGGCGCAGGCCGTTTCGGTATAGAGCCCTTTTATCACTGGAAGTCCATTATCACACCTTTCTTCCTTCCCCTCAAGCCACTGGGCACATCCATGTTCGCACTTCTTTAACCTTCCGCCCAGTTCCTATAACTTCCTCTTTTCTTCCTATTCTTTCACCAGCACTTGATATATAACGACGTCGGAAACAGTGCATTGCCCGAATATTTCAAAATTCAGACTTTTTACATCACCAGTCACACTTTTGTGTCCGTACCGCTTGAATAAGCATCTAAAGAACTTTTTTTAAAATTGAAGACACGATTTTTTTTCTCTGCATCCAAAAATGAAGGAGGGAGACGTTATTCTTTCCGTGCACTTTGTGTCGAAGTCATTTTCAAAATTAATAACCATATCGCAATTAATGATGAAAATGATATTATTTTGATGCATGATTATATTTATGATTGAAGAACACCAAGTGATTTTTACAAATTTCTTTTTTCTACATATCGTTACACACGTTACACAGAAATGTTTTGTTCGACAGGATATGAGAATTCAAAGCAATTTCAGTTGGTTTGGTCAATCTATTCAATTATTGTAATATTGCTACAACATATTTATTTGCCGGGCAGATTGCATGATCGCAATGTCGAGCGTTAAACGAAACATTGAAAAAAGTAATTTACCAAAAATCTAAGCCTAGAAATTGAAATATGGGAGTGAACAAGGTAGAATAAAAGTTGCCTTTATATGAAATTAAGAAACGGTCAAATATGGTTTCAAATTCATTATAATTCTGGGAAAGGAATTTTTAAAAAAATATTCCTATGCGATCGGTGCACAACTGAAAATAATAAATATTCGAAAAATACTTTTGTATACAAAAATATTATCCGGGTGATCGAGTAATAATAGTAGCGAAGAGAACAGCGCAGAGACGGCTAAGGTAAATCTCGTGCAAATAGCTGGAGGGAAATATGGTCACTAAGCGAATAGAGAGGTCAAGCGAAATCCCGAACCTTAGAAAGGTTGCGTAGCAACATCAACTATGAATCAAACTACTCGATTAACTAAGGCAAGATTCTAGGTTACTTAACTCGAATAGTTATAGCTTAGAGAGAAACAGTAGGCAATTAGCAGTCCATACTGCACGTTAGGGCGTTTTCAAATAAAGCTCAGGTAGGTAGGTGAAAGGTCGGATAGCTAGATAATTGAATTTGTCATATACATATGTTTGTTAACCAAACAATTTTCGTCTGGTAACATCTCCAAAGATAATGAACTTTGTTTTATTCACCTTCATTACTCTGGCAGTGCATACAATTTTTGTCCACATAACTTGACTGATCTTACTAATTGACCTCTATTTTGTTTTTAATTTCCTATGCAATAGCGCAATGCAAATTATTTTTTTGTTTGAAAATGAATATACTGGTTTCAAGAGTGTTTATGCATAAATATTCCATGGGATTTCATAACAGCCCACTTTAATATGGATAAACAAGAGAAGTATGTTTAGATTTCTCGCTATCGTAGGTGAACTAGTAATAACAAGCTAATTATTTATTCACTTGCCATGTGATGTATTTTATAATATTCGATTAAATTAAAATATCATTCACATTATACAATTTAGAAAATATTGAATTTTTTTCGTATTATATTTATTTTTGCGAAGTTTTGTCATGAAAATAGTCTGTTCTTAGAGAATTGATCTTATCGCAGGACTATAGAAGAAGTAGTGATAGATATACAAATGGAAATGGCAATGGAATGTATACCTCATTCAGCAAATCCATTTCCAACGTCAGAAATGTGTACAAAAGTTCGGGACTTCTATCCGCGTGCTGTATACGCACTTGGTTCACAGGCGAATCCTCATTGTAGTTAATAATATATACATATACGTACATATAAATGTATATTCACATATGTATATAAATGGATAGGGATATATGTATACATCGTATATAACAGATATTAGCTGGCGCCAGCGTGCTTGGGAAGTGGGTCGAGTAGTAGCGAAACAATCATTTTTCTTGACGTCGCACTTCGGGTGGAATTTACTTCGGCGCCTTATGACCTCCCCTTTTCTCCTCTCCACAATCTTTTCCTTTCCTACCCTCACCAATTCTGGGATTCCTATTTACTTGGCAAAATTTGTGATTTTCAGCAAGCCGTATCATCACCCCCGTGAGGTAAAAATTCTCAATTTTGGACCTACTTTCCCTCATGTATTCGTATAAAAAATACTTGCTTCATATGCTCTTTTCCACTTCACGCGGATAATTAATGCTATGACACTGCCTTTTTTCGCCTACTTTCTTTTTTCTTTTATTCAGTTTCCATTCGTCTTCCATTATATTATCCATCGTGCTGCACTTTGTATTATCTTGCATCCATTGCAGCTCTCGTCTTCAGAGCTTTTCTTCCATCAAGTGCACCAGCGATCTTGCATTTCATTTCTATATTCCTCCCCTCTATTTTCCTCTCTCTCTCTCTCTCTCTCTCTCTCTCTCTCTCTCTCTCTCTCTCTCTCTCTCTCTCTCTCTCTCTCTCTCTCTCTCTCCCTCAGCGAGGGTTTATTTTTATTTTTATTTTTGTTTTTATTTTATATGTTTATTTTTGCTTTTATTTTCTTTGTCATTCTGTGTATTTTCTTGTATTTTACACTTTTCACTTCTACTCTCCCATTTTGCCTTAAAGCTGGCCGGGCCATAATTATTAAACCAATCAATCAATCTCTGATACTACATCCCATCACTTAGTTGATGGACCTATTCATTGTTTAAATTTCGCTCAAACTATATACATCTTAGTTGCTGGCGCGCTTCAGATATGTTAACTAGTTTTTCTATGGTGACGATAACGTTTGATGATGTCTCAGAGCGAAAATGGATACTGCTTCTTTATCTTCTTTCCCATTTCCATGATCCCACCGCTATAGTTTCAAACCACGGTAGCAATTAATCAACTATGTCATAAATACAAAATTTTCCCATGCGGTTATGTCGTCGCCATTATCTACTGATGAACTCGAAGATAAAAATATTTTTTTTCAGCTGTCCGATGAAAAACATTACTGGAAGATTCTTAATGGTTTAAGATCGGGCGGGGACAACAAATAAAAACAAATGATTTATTTGTTTGAGCTGAAAGAAATTTGTGCTGTTGTTAATTAGTACGAAAGGAGCTCGCTCTGGAATTTTTCTGATGTCGTCCTTTCTAACATATTATCGCACTTGCATACAGAAAAGTCGTTAAAAGCAATGAGAAAGTTAATATCATCTCTTATCGATCCTCACAGCTCTTTAAACACCATTTTCCCCACCTGACGGTATTATGCGCTGGTTGGAAATGTCTCAGAGATCCCCACAGTCATACCGTTTATTGTGCATTTTTCCAAGGATAGAAATATACAAAAGCCCCAAGGACAGACCGTGATCGTTCTCGTATGCGTTTCACTGAAAAGTTTGGATCTTGAATTGGAATATCTCTTCCTCTCTCTATCTCTCTTTCTCTCTTTCTACTTTTTACCTTCCTCCATTCTTCCCTTGCTCACCCTGCTTCTTACTCCTTTTTTGTGAAAGGCCGGGAGCGTGCTCAAGAGCAGACGATCTCACTAATGGTTTAATGCTCTTTGCCCGATTTAATTATTCTTTTTTTTAGGTTTTGTTCCCCCTATTAAGAATCACAGTACTTGAAAGACCGAGATATAGAAAAGGGCCAATGTGCGATTATTGGTATGAACCCGGATAGTCGTTATACACTGGAATATTCAAAGTAGGTGAAAACTTTCGTAATTGGTGATTCTCATTTACTATACCAAAACTGTACAGAAAAAAATCTATTAATTTGTCATATATTCAATGGAATTTATAAACTATTTATGCCAATGACACAGCTCTTATTTAATTTAAAAAATAAATATTTGTGTGAATAATACAATCAGTAAAATTTTTCTAAAACAATTTTTGAAAATCACATTTCACTCAATACCAATTCTTTCCAACCTATGATTGCGATTTTCACCTCAGTGTAAAGTCATCGATACTATCATTGGTCTGATTTACCTTGGTCAAAGAATTGGTAAAAAGTGTCTATTTAAAAAAAAAAGAAAGAAAAGTGTAAAAAAAGGGTAAAAGTCTGGTGTGAAGTGTACTTCATAACTACATTCCAGGATTACCGTCCGATATTTTTTTTAAATCAGTAGTTTTACGAACTATTAACAACACGACTTTTAGTGTTTTCGTGAACACGTGGATAACTCCACATCGGTAGATTAATCCTTTTTCATCAAAAATTTGTCAGGTTTCAGTAAAAACAGGGAAAGCTATGTAAACCATGCAGCATCCAGAAGTGACATCCACCATTTTAAATTCTACTACATTCTCTAATTCGTAATTGGTTAAATTACTCTAGATAGAGAAAAGTTTTTACACTACTAAAGATGAATACATGCGCTCTTGAGAAAGTACTCGAAGAATTTGTCGACGAATGTTCTTAGGATTAAGTTTGCTCCGAACTTCGATTCAATATGGTCGCAGGGATGTCTGTTATTGGATATACCGAAGGCTCGTTAAGTATTATTGGATCTATTGGAAATGGCGAGGCACTTTTGTGGTGGGGTTTCCACGACATATCCTGAGTGCCCACAGCAAAGTATCGAAGATTCAAAGTAGAGCAGATCGTGATGGTTAAAGTGATGCGGTAAATAAGGACAAAGGGAACATCCTCGATCGGGATGGAAAATATACAGGTTGCACTAGACGAATAGGTTGATAATATAAACTCAAGTTTGCCGAACTCGAAGTAGAAAATTTCCAGGAATAAGAACAGACTTTGACTACCCAAAAATTAGTTCTAGAAAGGAACAGTATATTACCATGATAATAGAGCTCAGTAATAAGAATATAATGGCTTCCATTTTGTTTTGATGTTGTTTCTTTTTATCTATCAGCAATATTGATATACAGAGTGAGTGTTTTGGTAGCCAAAGACGAAACGAAAGATTCACTTGGCTGACGCTCTAGCGATGAATGATGAGGAACTCTGTTGTTCTACAACAATACCGTTAAACGGAACAAAAAATGGTTGTCCAAGTTTTTGCGCATCGGTAAATTAATTAGAGCACTTGTGTTGTTACTGGGAGCTCCCACAGTACCGAAAATACGCTGGTGAAGCTGGTCTTCTTAAGATACTAACAATAGACTATACGATAAGGTCTCTTCTATTATTCTCGTTTAAATCACTTGGCTTAGGGCTCATTATAGATAAATCAGATTATTGTATCTTTGTCTGCACTTTAAAGTGAGATTCATCACTTTGAAACATTTTAAATTTATTTAAAGAAGAGTGAAAAGTTGTGGTTTGCTTTTAGATAGAGATTTACGATGCTTTCAATGTCGATTAACTTTAAATAAGAAACACGTTTCATTACAAAATGCATGCGTAATGGGCGTCAAAAAATCCTGATAAATCTGAAAAATATTTCCGGGTATTTATGTCTTTGTGGCGTTCTTGATTTGGAAGTAGAATTTCATAAAATGAAAAGTCACTATTTCAGAGTACTCTAGTGACTTAATTTTGAATACTGGCTTGCACTGCAAAATTCTATTTCAACTACAATTTATGCGTAATTTTTCGATCGTTTAGTGAATAGTTTATACAGTACGGAGAATGCGTTAAAATTAATGAAGTACAATTTACTCTACATTTTCATTGAAAGCGATCAAGAGGGAATACAAGCGTGATGGTGTTGATAATGCTTGATGTGTTAGTCGAATGTTAATGGCTGAATATGTAGTGGATAGCTTGAGATTATATTACATTATTTAGATGATGATTGTGCTATCATTGCGAGTAAATTTCGAAAACTGAAGGCATTTCGAGCTCATTTACACTCACGTTTCCTACGAGAATTCGTAGCTTCATGATAATGATAATTACTCAATTCGACAAAAATTTTAATTATTATAGTCAAATTTATTATTCTTTTGCTAATGAACGTCCGAGTAATGTGTTTCTTTTTTTCTGCTGACATGAGATGAGACTCTTTTCAAAATTATATTTGTGCTTAGTTCACGGTTATTGTTAGTTTTGCTTCGTTGGCTCCAGAAGTTTCTATTAGAATTGTAATTATAGAAAATTTATTCACTAGCCTAGTCTGAGGGTATTCCATCATAATCGTACCTTACATCGTCTATAGAAAATCCCGTAATTCTTACATTTATATGTCTCAGTTACTGTTATTATCAGCAGCGGTCAGTTTTAATTATTTTCCGTACGATGCAACCGAATTATTGGATCCTCATTATGACCAAGTCATAATTGCCAAGTCGCATGAGAACTGAAAAGCTAATATAGTAAATCGTATTGCGAAAGGGGCTACTTTGCAATTAAATTTTACTAATTGAGTTTTCCATTAATCCTCTTCATTTCACTTTCCGACCTATTCCACCCTTTCGAAGTTTAGGGGATGATCTTCTTTCACTAGCTTCTAGTCTTGTTCACTGTCTCATGCCTCTATAGATACGAATAGTGGACGTTGGACGTTGTTGAGTATCGATTGAATAGTTGCGTTTGGTCGTCGACGTCATCCTGTCCCTCTCTTTCTTTCTTGCTCTTTCTTGCTCTAACGAGCTTTCATCTCTGTTCGTTAATGACACCAGTGCACAATTAAACTGGTTCTCTCACTCGTGCACTTACAGTAAACGTACGCTCTGTTGTTACCTTAATCGTAGGAGAATTCGGACTCGGTAGTCTGTGCAGCCACGAGACACAGATGGCTACGTTTTGCGGCTGTTGGGATTTGCTCCAAACACACGTTTCTGTACCTGGTTACAGCCTCTCTCTCTCTCTCTCTCTCTCTATCTCTTGCTCGTTGTCTCGCCATTCTCTCTTTTCTCCGTACGAATCACTGCGTTGGAAATTGTGTTTGTTACGAGGTTTCGACTATACCGGCTGAGCGCGCATTTAGAGGCACGCCAGAATTAACCGTATTCAATTTACTATAGAAACGCTTGTGGTTTATATCTCTACTACTATCTACGGTGTTTCGTGATGATACAAGGCTAAGGTGTAGTTAGTTCAGGGGCTTGTGTCCACACCGAGAGTCCAAGTTGTGGAAATATATGCGGCATGGAAATCGACGAAACAATGTCTCTTCAAAATCTTATTGGCTGTAACTATAACACAAAACTCCACCATCGGTTTTGGTCATTCATGATACAGCCACTCGTAGCTTGACGATCTCTGGTTATTACTTCCGCAGCTGGTTCTATTTTATTGAATGTGCTGTAGAGTTGAGAACCTCTTTATAGTTTAAAGTGGTTCAAGATCTTTGTATAGAGAAAACCTTCAATTACTGATGGAAGAAAATTGCTGGAATCAGAAGTATGAGCTTTAAATAATGGAGAAGTTGGAAATATCTTTATATTGATTCGATTTTAACCAATAATTGTAATCCATAATAACTATCTATTTTTTTATACCTCAGCATAACTTCGATGAATAATACACTTCGAAATAAATGAGAGCTTTTTAAACTTTATAATCCCTATGGAAAAAACTTCGTTTTTGTGATGAATTTTTTTGTAAGCTTTTGGTAGAACCGTTCGAAATTTGATTGGAGTACAAGCCTTAACCGTTTAAAACTTGAAAGCCGTCCGATTGAATTAATTTACACGTATGGAGTATGAACAATAATTGGATTATACTGAATTTGGCCAGAAAGGTTCATACTATCGAAAATTTCAAATGGTCTAAAAAATTGGTGAGCACAATTTAACTTCATTTCATTTTTGTAGACCTATCCGGCTCGATTATGGTATTTGAATAGAGTAGGGGAATGGTTGATATGAAAATTGGCTAGAATCGGCGGTGAGAATAAACTATTTCCAAAATTCAGAATTCGAAAAAATGTCTTTTTTCTCTACTTGGGACATATTGGGCGTATCAATACCGTTGCAAATAACCGTCCAAATTTCCCAATATACATTACAAAAGTAGCATTTAGGACAATGCTGACTTAACCTTGAGTCTTCCTTCAACTTTGCACAGATCTGAGTATAAGACCGCGCTTACGACTGGATGAATATATATTCAGATTAAGCAATCCTCGGTTTAGCTTTCTGTTGACTCTCGGTTAAAACAGCCGTATACATATAAAAGCAGAAATCCACGCACATAGCAGGAGTCGGCGTGCGAACAATGGAACATCTAGGAGGGTTGGATGGTTGCCCACTTCCGGCACTTAAATTGGATTTAACGCCAAAACGTATACAGCAAAAGCAAGTGGGAAAGTGGCTCAGAGGAATAAAGAGAGAGTGCGGGAAAGAGGGGCAAGACAGGAGGGGGGAAGGAGGAGAAACGAAGGGAAAGGAAAGTAGTTTATGCACTGATGACTCCAAAACTCTGGACTGGTGCTAATTGAATTGACGTTCCCATTACGTCTGCACGCGACCGTATTAAATTTAAACAATTCTCTGAAACTCGTCGACGGTTATGCATGTGGTCGCCGTGGGGCGTGTGTAATTTCAAGAACAACCTCCAGAGTGTACCAAATAATACATCTCTATTTTATGAATGAGTAACCAAATACAAATTTCCGGTCAAAATGTATCTCGGAGCAAGACTAATAATTATTAACTATATAATTATATAATTATTACAAATTTTTATTGATGGGATTAAATATAAAAAATGTACGGATCATTCACTTGGACGAATAATCCCATGAAGCCCATTAGTGACGAAGCGTCTTTGCTTGTGAACTCTGAGTTTTCCACGTCTTTATTCTGACTCTAAGCCGCAGGTAAAGGTTCAATGCTGCAGCTATGAAAAGACCACTAATGGACCACTTTTCACCGGATTATCGAAACGGCTTGCTGGTTCAAAGATCGCCATCCTTTCTTTTACCTCGTAACTACCTTGGGACATCCTATTGTGCGATCGAGAGACGAGTGATTCACCGACACCCTCTTAAGAAAAAGCTCTCCCGGTAACAATGAAAGAGAGCTTGCTTAGATATTCAGACACGAATTGAGTGGAAGTAATTCGATTGTTTCGACATTCCGAAGACATTAGGAGCAGATACTTTGGACTATTCAATTTTGATTCTCTTTCGTTAAGAATATATTTTATTTGAATTTGCGCTGAGAAAAATAATTAAGGTTAAAATTTTAATTGTTGGTCAGCTTCAATGGTTATGGTTCATTATTATCATAACCTAATAAAATATAAGTCAAGAGTAGAAGATGCTGCCGGTGGTCAGTCTGGAAATGAAGGAGAAAATACTTTTTCTAAACGAACCAGTTGGATGAAAAGCGAGAAAGTGGCAGGCTCTAAAAGCAGGAACAGTAATACGTGTCAGCCCCTATCCAGAAACTCATTTATTTATTACGTCGCTGCTGGTAAAAGAATCGCGCCCGAGCGCCAGACCGTTTAACTCTGTCTTTCGTTATCAGATCGCGCCTTCGTGCAAGCAGCTCTAAGCTCCAAATCGCTTAAGAGTGCTCTCCCAACAGCACTTGGTCCGCATCTCCGAATGCCAACCTCACTTCCTCCTAGCGGGGTATAACTCTGGTCTCGGTTTTTCACTTCCATAACGTCAACGGATTCGAGATAAGGCAGAGGCAGCATCATTGTAGCAGGGTACGGCCGAAGAGGTTCTTATGTTTTGTTAGGAAACTGGGAAGTGCTTTCCACAAGAGTCTCTCCTATACTTCCATCCTCCCATTACTTTTCGACGATTTATTATCGTATATAAACTAGCAACCGGTTTATAACAATTCCTTGACTAAACGTCTTTGCAGGGCTCACGTTTTTCCACTGAGCTTGGCGCCTAGCGATGATCTTGCAATCATTTATTTTGCGTTTGTGAAGGTACAGACATTTCTTCTTTCTAGTTATTCACTTTGCTCGTTGTGGTCATCGACAATGAGAGACTGACTGTTTTCACAGCAATTTTCTTCATCAAAAAACTTAAACGATCTTGGTCGTAAGAAGACATTCTAAGCTTCGGTACAGGTTAGTAGGGCTCGTTGAACACTTCGTTAGCCCTGGCTATTTTGTGATTCAATAGAGAGTGGCCTGTGCCTTTGTGTACAGGGTTACGGTAAGGACTTTACCATCAAACGAGACTGCATTCATGGCACGTAGTGCAAGTGGGCTGCGAGAGCCTCACGTCTCCCTGGACATCGGTAAACTAAAGGATAGTGAAGCTTTTGGCTTGAATCAGCTAGTAGACAGTTAGGTTACAGTGACGGACTAGCATCATGAGGAAGTGATGCAGCTTATAGCCATAGGTGAACCGAATCGATCGTCAATGTTGTCACGCTCCCTCGCAACAGGGGCGTGTGATGGCGCGGAGACAGAGGCTGTTCAGAGGATATACCTGATGTTCTATCAGCTGGACCAGACCGCCGGAGCAACTACCATCAGACACTGGGATCAGAGAAGCGTGAAATGGAGATAATGACTATCGAGCGAATCAGCTAACTAGCCCCGTTGGGTCCAGCCAGTCGACTAATGAGCTTCTATGCTCCGTGATGTGGATTTTCACTTTTGGTCAATAATGTTTCTTCCAATTACGAATCAGTTTTTTAGAAAAATTTTCAAATAATTTGATTTTGCAACTGTTCATGAAAAAGTAGAGTCATAATGTCGGAAAAGTACCTAAAAAAGGGTTTTTTGGAGTTTGAGGAAAATTCTTGTATTTACATAGGCTCATTATAAAGATTTCTTTAAAAACTGTTGTGCACTATCATGTTGGGTTATATCCACGGTCAAGTGCACAGTGAGAAACAATTCAACGTACAAGTCGATTACGGAAGCCCTAAAGAGCTAGAACAGGGTGCAAAACGGTCTAGCGCATTTCTGGACTGCCAATTTTCACGATCCGAAACACATGGGTGAATCGTAAACGTTGATGCCCTACGTGTTCTATTCAATGTAGCATCGCGGTTAAGCTTTAGGGAGGTCGCTGTAGACGACGCTGGTTCGTGGCTTCCGGTTCGCAAGTTTGAAACATAATGAGTCTGATAAGCATTATAGTCGAACCTCAGAGTCGTGCGCTTAAGATAACCAGTTACGACAAATGGATAAATATTATCAAAACTATATCAATTAAAGAATTTAATAGTAGTGCTTCTTTAATAATATTATTTTTAAAAATAATAAAACTCTGAATTGCTTAATAATTTGTAATCTGAATGAGTGGATGATGTTAAGTAAAGGCTACATGTTTGAAAACAAAATGTAGGTTAGAATATCAAAAACAATTTTTAGGACATTCTAAGATAATCAACTATTTTTTCAGGATTGATCTGTATTAATTTGACATCGATAGCCGCTATGTTTTGATATAGGTACGAATATGAACGCATCAGTCCATAGTTGGATAATAGGCTGGAATAAAAAAAAAAATACAATGCTTGTTCAGCCCATCACACTACTTTCATTCACCTACGATCGCTTTGTTAGTTTGTCTTTGTTACCATTGTTCCACAAGGATTACACTAACGAATCTAGGATTCGGATTCACTGTTTCAAAATGTGAAATTCGTGAGCACACAGTTGCAGGATGGCCACAATCTCTCTCGCTTCTTGCACCATGCTCCGCGTTTTCGCAATAGCGATATATTATCTGTTATTATCACAGCCACCGAGCGCTACTCTCGAGAGCATATAGACCTCGACAATGCCGAGCTTTAGTCGTTGATCTCCATATTTTAATTAAAACCTTGAGTTGTTCTCGGGACCTCTGCGTTGTGAGTGAGACTCGCCGGACGTAACTCTTCCTGTAATTCTGGGCTCTAAGTATGGCTAAATGACAGCCGACTGATCATGACGTATTGGGGTATTTTATATCAACTAAATAACAAGTTTTTCTCTGGTATCTCTGAATGTTTTTTTTTACACATTTAATTAAGAGAACTGACAAAAACGTTCAGAGAATTGTTACAGATCTGAATCGTTCCCACCGAAAAAGTTATAATTGGCAAATTACCTTGAACATCGTATGATAGAAGTAAAAAGTAAAAATGTTCGTGCATCGTATTAATTTATATTTATAAATGAAAATTTAAGAATATAATGTATTTCCCATGGGAGTTCTCGATGTGATATTTTTTACTCAGCCACATATAATTCTTATAAAAATGTTACCATGAGTAAGCATTATGATTTTTATGCTCCTAAATCACATGGCAAAAGTCATTAAATTCATTCATCAAAATTCGTATGTAATATGTTGGAATGAAGATTAAAAAAAAAAAAAACAAAGAAAATTACTTTCAATCAGCACGAAAATAGATAAATCTAACAATATAAGAAACCTAAAGTACAGTCAGTTTGGTATGGAATACCCCATGTGTGTATCATATATAAAGAAGCTAACGTACGATATAAAGTCCAGAAGCTTTTTTAGGGTAGAACGTGCTTGGAGCTTTTTGCTTGGCTGAAAGACCATAGGGGCTGGGCAAAAATGTTAGAGGGTTCTCAGTGATTTATTTTTATTGAAAAACAACCGTATGGAAGAGCAGACTCGTATTTTGTACTGTGTGAAAATAGTGGGTCGCTCAGTAGAGGTCCAGTGGCTGCAAAATGATGTATATAGCAAGAAATGCCAGAGGTGAATTTCTTTCATTCCGTCAAAATGGTTAGGACATCCCGCTGTTCTCTCTTGGTTCATACGAGAAAGGATGAAAATAGTGGTGACGCCTCGATACAGAGTTGGCTTGAAAGCTTTGGCCATGTCGCACCAGCCTAAAACTCATAGCAACTCATTGCCACCAACATCAACAAAGTTATTTTCATACATATGCCCACCATTTTAACTTCTCCCTAGCTACGTCATTGTAAAACGTATATGTAACAATGAATTTCCTTTCCCTTGGCAACAACCATCTACAAAATCACGACAGTGGAAAAACACCGTATTCTGAATACTCTTTTAGTCACTTGCTATAAATAAAAAGATTTTGCATTAAATAAAAAGATTTGCATTTGATTGTAAATAAAAAGATGCATTTTCGAATGATTTAAGCTCCTGTCAACCCACGTGTGTACTGAATTATTTTTGGACAACCATCAAGCAAAGTTAAACTAAAACCAATTTCAATAAATGACATCACTGAGAAAATTAGTGAGAAAAATGATTTTTCTCACTAATTAATAATTAATAATTAGATGCATATCTAATAAGATATGCATCTGGAAGGCACTAGATATTAAAGTCAAACAAATGTACTGGCTCATCGGAAGAAAGTCGAGGCTATCGCTTTACAACAACTACTAATCTACAAAACTATACTTCGACCCATCTGGGCGTACGGTATCCAACTCTGGGGAACTGCAAGCAACTCGAATATCGAAATCCTCCAAAGATTTCAAGCCAAGACGCTCCGCATCATGGCAAACGCTCCTTGGTTCGTCACCAACGTCAGACTATACCAAGATCTCGGGACAGACAAAATCAAAACCGTTGTACAAGAACTATGCATGACGTACGAAACGAGACTTGAGCAGCATCCAAACCCACTCGCAACCAACTTATTTGACAGACGAGCAATTACGAGAAGACTAAAAAAATACAAGCCTCTGGATCTACGTGAACGCTTCCATACGGAATAAACACACATAAATAGATTAGAGTGCATCACTGGATGCACCATCTAACTACTCTATATTGCTATATATACTTGTCATTGTTCTGCTATCTTGTTTCTTTTGTATTTCCAACCAATATCAAAACTATTCATTGTTATATTTGTATGACAGATTATAGTATTTAATCAAAAAAATAAAAATAGATATGCATCTGTAAGTGAAAAATAAAATAGAATCTCCACGGTCGTAAATCGATTGTTATTCGAAATGTGATTTTACGCTTTTTCCTATTTTGAATAATTTGAAATATCAGAATGCTCAAAATTATTTTAGTATATGATAATCACTGATTTACGTGGATTTATTACAAGTTCTTGTTTCATTTAATGTTTAGCTAGAATCAAACACACACGTAACGAATTCTTATCTAATAAAACGTTAAGTAGCTTCATTAGAAGTTTTTCTCTGATGTTGAATTTATGTGTATTTAAAATCGATTTACAATGAATGCTGATTTGATTTGACAATTGAGTAGATTGAAGTATCAAGAGTCGCAGCAGTGGCTCAACACCAAGCTTAAAAATAAACATGGCATGAACTCGAGCGCTGTCGCACTCGCATATACTCGAATACGAGGTTTTTTCGATTATTTTTATTTTGAATCTTACATATTCTTATTTCATCGAATATTTATAGAAATTTAAGTAGATTTACTGTCTGATTTAACATTGTGCAGTTGTCTTTCTATATAATACCTTATCAAGTTTCTATTGGCATCCTGATATAATGGAAATGAGTAAACCTTGTCATTTAATTATCTTATATGCCAGTGTTTAGGTATCTTTAAACATGTACATACATCGATAGTTCAACATTTGAAGATTGTTGGTACAATAGATCTACCAAGAGTGGACACATGGGAAAACTGTTTTGACCGATATTGCAGGGTCTTGTAAGCACAGACGAATTCCAATGTATACATGCTTCTCAGAATGGTTTAACCATTCTACGATATTACAATGTTCCTTCTTCATCGTCTTTAACACTTCACATGTAAATAAACTCCGAAAATAAGAATTTCAATCAATGGTCTCTGTCGTTTTTTAAAGACAAAAATGAAAAAAAAAATCACTAATACTGGACATAAAACTGAAAGGATAGAACGCACGAATGTAATTCACAACCATTCTTTATTGTATGTTTAATATATAAATATAATGTATTATAATTTCTGAATATTTGATAAAATTTACCATTATCTACCTCTGGAATCAAATTTAGTATGCCATTAAAAAATAAGAAATGTCAGCTTTGGGATTTATCGCAAAGCTGACTTTTCCCATTCTCTATGCATAGACGAAACACCAATTTAAATGACTCCACACATCCCAGTGAATTCCAAGGAATTATTGAGAGTTCATTAATTCATAATCTCTGTGAATTTTATTGAAAAGCCTCTGCGATTCTTGCATTAAAATTCCAAAAAGATATAATATTTTTCCTCTGGCAGACAAAAAAATTTCAAAGAACAAAATTAATCAATCAATGATCAACTAAACTTCGCATAGTCAATTAACGACTTATTAAATAATTTGATATTTTGACCAATTTATAAGTATTTCTTCAACGAAAAATGATTGGATCTATAAAAAGCATTCTAATAGACTTTAAGGATTCTGTATGTATAGTACCAATGCATCGAGAGCATTTTCATAACCGATCATGCACTGGTGGAGGTGACCGATTGACTAAAATGTTCGCGAGCGTAGGGTTGTCATGAATCCTTAATACATGGTGTAAAGCGACGTATGCGTCTCTCCGATAGCGATATACACACATGTTCTATTCTCCTTGTGATGGCATACTCACACACGTAGAGTACATATAACATAGATATATCCAATAAACAGCTATACATAGACATATGTTCATATATACTTATAGACATGGTATCCCATATATAGTCAATGGATATATGTAGTTTGGTCAGTGCATACGAGGCACCTGCTGCATGTGTACCACACGATTACATACTTACGAGATCCTTCTCATCCTCTAATTCGGTCTCGTAATACTCGTGCATGCAACTGCATACTAATGCGTCATGAACATAGTATGCTTAATGGCAAAAGGTCAGACGTTCTATACAAGTGTAGATAGCGATGCGTTGTTCTACCTTCACTAATGCGAAAACCCGTATACGGAGTGTCGCAAAAGTTACCTCAGACCTTTACAGACCGGTAGATTGTGCAATTCTGAAAAAAAAAGATTCTTGCCACTTTTCTCTCCGACCTGCCCTTCTTGAGACACAGAGAAATTAGCGATAACCAATGAGAAGCATGAGTCATGGGACGGAACTGTCAGCGCCCCTTTCATCTTTTTCTCTTATCTCATTGGCTATCACTTATTAGTTGATATTTTATCAACGATGGATCAGAAAGAAAAGTGGATGAAGAGGTTTTTTCTCAGAATTTTAGGATCTACCGACTCTAAGTTCCTAGTTGAGGTCTGATGCGCTGAACACCCTATGATAGCAGATACTTTTGGTTTGGTGTAGCCCTACATTGCGTGGTTTTACAAGTGCTCACTGACTCACGAGCTTGTGTGTCAGTGAATCTGTGGCAGTGAATCCGTTGTGTATGAACAGAGGAGGTGAGGAAGAGCGGCTGGGTGCTCTGACTCGTGTATCCTTTCAATGATAGTGGATGGGAAGGAGAATAGAGGTGGTCGCATGGTGTAGTCGGCACTGTATATATGCGGCGTTCTAATGCTTG
Source organism: Rhimphoctona megacephalus (assembly GCA_963989365.1). Taxonomy (NCBI): domain Eukaryota; kingdom Metazoa; phylum Arthropoda; class Insecta; order Hymenoptera; family Ichneumonidae; genus Rhimphoctona; species Rhimphoctona megacephalus. The sequence goes on along the minus strand of OZ022420.1, from coordinate 13,040,545 downwards.
TATAACCGGCACGTAGTCACGTATGTTGCGCGAGATGAAACAGGGACGAGTATACTCATATACATATATCCCCAACGTATAACCTATCTGAAGCTCGGATGTGCATCCCCGGGATCTGGCTGCTGCCCTGAAGCGCACGTATACTTCCTGACAAGGGAGAGCATGTGCAATTACCTCCGTCGGTGAATCTGATACTATGATATGCGCCGAGGAAACTCGATAAGACGTTTTATACACACACCAACACAATCCATACATCACTCTCGAAATGAATAATCAATGTCTGTTAACTTAGCTTTCTCCTTCACGTATAATAAAAAGAAAGAAAAGAGCCTGCGTATTAATAAATAGATGTGCTGTGTTAACAGCTTTTACACGTGTTAAACATTCACAGATTCCAAAGAACTTCTGAAAGTGTAAGCCAAGTGTAATTTAATTGCACGGAGGTTGATCGAATCAGTTTGAAATGGTCGTTCTGGATTAACCGTCTTTTTTTAATTCGATAAATTTTCCCCATATTCTGATGAGCTCTTCAAAGTGGATTGAGTGGAATTTCATCCCATGTAAACTAATTGGTCATTAGTATCTACTTGATCGGGCGAATGAAACACTAAAAGGGTACAAAACTATATATAATACAACTGTCAATGTGGAACACAAAAATACCGAGTAAACACATAATTTCATAATTGACTATCTCTCCTTCTCAATGATTTCACTTTACATAATGTTTGGTAATTTGCATCTAAAATTTCCCTCGGTATTTTAGATTCTATAAAATGCTTAGCTAATGTCAGTATTCAAGAGAAATCCTATACAATTTACAGAAATACTATACGATCCAATTTCTTTCATATCATATGTGTAACTTTTATAACTTTTGGTTAACAAAAACAATTTTGTTAACAGATGACAACGGTCTCTATCGATACAACTCAAATACTGTTCTAGCGAATTCGTGGTTGACAGTTGGTATGAATATATATAAATATATAAATATACATAGATTTATGGATATATCTGTGGCAGGAAAGAGGAGACAGATGCTTGTATCCGCTTTAGAACAACACCTGCACGATGAGATATGCAGAAAAGTTTCTGTTTCGGTACACTCGCCGGGAACAAAGGTTGCCAAACTTGAAATTGGTTATTCGATATAGGTCTTTTTAAGGGTGTGTATCACTGTGCGCGTATTTTCAACGAGACAACAATATTTTCGAAAAAAAGTTTCTACGATAGTTTTGAACTCAACTTATATCTTCGTCCATGAGGTAAAACCATTTCAAAGACTTTAGCAAGGATAACATATATATTTCAAGGTCAACAAATATTTTCATTCATTTATATCGTCATCGTCTTAACAACATATATATGAAAGGCTCATTCATGTATACAAACTTTTTATACGAAAATTATTATTATTAGAGACAGTGTTTTCGTTTAAATTTTATTTGCATTTTCATTACCTTGAATTAATATAATTTACTTATTTAGTATTCACGAATTTTTATTTAAATTATATAGCATTTATTTAATATACGCTTGGTAAATAAAGCTAGTTTGAAAGAAGACCTGCAGCTAGCAGGGTCCGAAAGAACGATTCTTCAATTTTCACATTTTCGAAAAGCTTACCATATGTCAATATGTCTTGCGCAGATGATCTATATTTTCGGGCGTATATCTGTGATATGATGAAACATTTTCGAATGCTACTCCCTCGGAACTACATTTTTTAAAATGGTACCAAAAGTACTTCGCAACCCAGTTAATCAATGTGCTTGAATTTTGATATTGTTAGAAATTTAAATTACTTTCTTTTGTTCTTAACCCATTAACGCCGAGGTGATCAGAATTTTTACTAACTTTTCAACGTGTTTATTTATTATGTTATCGGACCAAAAAAATAATGCAATACCTCTATTCCTACGCGGAATTCGATGCTCTTTCAGAATCTGAGCTCAAAATTTCAATTAGACACCGAGAAAAAAAATATGGCCGATTTAAACGTGAAAAACGTGAAAATTTTCGAAAAAAATTTTTTTTCGCATTTTTTTTCACAATGATACCGCAAAGCTATCAACTTTTTACAATGATCAGAGGTGATCATGGCACTCGAACATTAAGAGGAATTTTTTTCAGAAAAATTCATCGACGCGTTTTTTCAAAATGGCGGCGAGAATGAAAAAATTTTATAAAAATATTAATCTATCGGTTTCTTCAAAACTATAAACTTGAGAAAAAAATTTCTAAGAACAAAAATGGCTTAAAATTAGTCGAAGAATACTCTTAAATTTTTTCAGAATTTTTGAAAACAATTTTTAATTTTCGAAAATTTCAAAAAATCCAATTTTTCAAAAATACCTGAAAAATTTTTGGAAAAATTTCCTTCAAGTGTTCCTTGACTACTTCTTTTCTGATTCTGTGCGTATACATTGTTTTTTTCTACTCTTAGCATTACCCAGAGACAACGGCGTGGACGTGGTAGAACTTTGTCTCCTTTGGGATGCTTTTTTTTCGTGAGTCCCCTTGCCTCTCACGTTTCGGGGTGCTTTTTTTTCGTGAGTCCCCTTGCCTCTCACGTTTCGGGGTGCTTTTTTTCGTGAGTCCCCTTGCCTCTCACGTTTCGGGGTGCTTTTTTCGTGAGTCCCCTTGCCTCTCACGTTTCGGGGTGCTTTTTTTCGTGAGTCCCCTTGCCTCTCACGTTTCGGGGTGCTTTTTTTCGTGAGTCCCCTTGCCTCTCACGTTTCGGGGTGCTTTTTTTCGTGAGTCCCCTTGCCTCTCACGTTTCGGGGTGCTTTTTTTTCGGGAGTCCCCTTGCCTCTCACGTTTCGGGGTGCTTTTTTTCGTGAGTCCCCTTGCCTCTCACGTTTCGGGGTGCTTTTTTTCGTGAGTCCCCTTGCCTCTCACGTTTCGGGGTGCTTTTTTTTCGTGAGTCCCCTTGCCTCTCACGTTTCGGGGTGCTTTTTTTCGTGAGTCCCCTTGCCTCTCACGTTTCGGGGTGCTTTTTTTCGTGAGTCCCCTTGCCTCTCACGTTTCGGGGTGCTTTTTTCGTGAGTCCCCTTGCCTCTCACGTTTCGGGGTGCTTTTTTTCGTGAGTCCCCTTGCCTCTCACGTTTCGGGGTGCTTTTTTTTCGTGAGTCCCCTTGCCTCTCACGTTTCGGGGTGCTTTTTTTCGTGAGTCCCCTTGCCTCTCACGTTTCGGGGTGCTTTTTTTTCGTGAGTCCCCTTGCCTCTCACGTTTCGGGGTGCTTTTTTTCGTGAGTCCCCTTGCCTCTCACGTTTCGGGGTGCTTTTTTTCGTGAGTCCCCTTGCCTCTCACGTTTCGGGGTGCTTTTTTTTCGTGAGTCCCCTTGCCTCTCACGTTTCGGGGTGCTTTTTTTCGTGAGCCCCCTTGCCTCTCACGTTTCGGGGTGCTTTTTTTTCGTGAGTCCCCTTGCCTCTCACGTTTCGGGGTGCTTTTTTTCGTGAGTCCCCTTGCCTTTCACGTTTCGGGGTGCTTTTTTTCGTGAGTCCCCTTGCCTCTCACGTTTCGTGGTGCTTTTTTTTCGTGGGTCCCCTTGCCTCTCACGTTTCGGGGTGCTTTTTTCGTGAGTCCCCTTGCCTCTCACGTTTCGGGGTGCTTTTTTTCGTGAGTCCCCTTGCCTCTCACGTTTCGGGGTGCTTTTTTTCGTGAGTCCCCTTGCCTCTCACGTTTCGGGGTGCTTTTTTTTCGTGAGTCCCCTTGCCTCTCACGTTTCGGGGTGCTTTTTTTCGTGAGTCCCCTTGCCTCTCACGTTTCGGGGTGCTTTTTTTCGTGAGTCCCCTTGCCTCTCACGTTTCGGGGTGCTTTTTTTTCGTGAGTCCCCTTGCCTCTCACGTTTCGGGGTGCTTTTTTTCGTGAGTCCCCTTGCCTCTCACGTTTCGGAGTGCTTCTTTTCGTGAGTCTTCTTGTCTTTCATTTTAACATTTCTTTTATCAGTGCTTTTTTGCCCAACAATTATTGCATACATATAGATTGCATTTTTCACAATAGATCCTTGTTCTTATTGGACATTTTTCATTTGAACAATTTTTTAATTTGTCCCTATTAGATCGTGTATGAAGTGTTTTACTTGTTTGACCTTTTTGAATATAATATTTAGCAATTGAAGTAGTTAACTCTTTTATTCCACTTTTTTTCTTTCCATCACGTGTAGCATTGAAAATTACGAGGGCATTTGTAATGGATGCCTGTATAAATCTTATAAAAACGACCCATGTCCATTTTTTGGAACGTATACTTGGAAGTACATTATTGCAGTGTCCATCATGCACGTCAACACCACCCATAAATTTGTTGTACAAATGAAAAGCTTGCGGAAAAGGTATATCAGTTTTGGATCGAGCCTCTGAACTATATCTTCTCGAAGTTGATAGTGGACTTACACCTGCAGCAATTGAAGCTATTGAAACGGGCTTCGAATCCATAATAGTGATGAAATTTATGCCACTATTTCGATCATGTTTTACAATATAAGTACCTCGTGGAGCTTTCTTTTCAAGTATATTCTTTTCTTTGACTCGATTGTCTCTGATAGTGCCAGTGCATTTCAAACGTAATTTTTGCAAGTGTAAAATTAAATCCATATTTGTAAAAAAATTATCAAAGTACAAATGAAATGCAGGGATTTTATTATAATTTATTAGCCGAAAAAAAGGTTCTAATAAATGCAATACTACACGAGTACCTAAAGCACATTTTACTAATTTGTTTCCGGTTTGGGAATTTTTACCGCAATATAGATCTAAATTTAGTAGATAGCCGTCTGAAGTGCATAAACCCCAAAATTTCAAACCAAACCTTATTGGTTTCCCTCGAATAAATTGTTTCAAAACAGTTTTTGCATAAGACTTGGCCATCATTTCATCAATAGATATAGAAGTTTTCCATATTCCGAACTTTAGGAGGTTGTTTTGGAAAAGTTTCAACATCGAACGAACCCGCAGGGTGGCGGGTTCGTTCCAAACGAAGGATCCAAACGAAGGATCCCTCTATCGTTTGGATCCTTGTCTTCAGCTTTTGAATATTTTATTTTAGACTTGATTTCTTCAAACTTATCGCGAGTCATTGCAGAAGAAACAATTTCACTAGATAAGAATGGATCAGATGACCAATAATCTCTCTGAGACTTTCTTTTATTGAATGAACTGAAAATAACTATACCTATAAAAGTGTCAAGATCTTGTAATTTCAGATCATAATTATTCTCTTTAGACGCATCAATTATATATTGTTTCATTTCGGCGGAAAAAAAGGTTTCAAACAATTGGAAAGGCTCGCACGCCTGTATATTCTTTTTTGTAGCTTCAGATAATAATATTGTTTCTTCACAAGTATTTGGATATGATTTCTCGCCATCGATCCAAATGAATTCGTGATTTTTTTCAAGTTTATCTAAGTTTTCAGAATATAATGCACAAGCTTTTTTATAAGTAATATTTGGTATTGTGAATTCATGTTCAGAATCTGAATCAGATATCGAATCACAATCGGAATCAGAATCATCGGAGCCTGAATTGTCTGCATTCGGAATCAAAATGTTTTCGTCGGAATCACTATCCGAATAATCTGATTCATACTCTGCATGCAATGAAGCAGAAGATTTTGAACGTTTTCGTGACATAACAAATGTATTGAAAAAGTGAAAACTAATAATTTTTTTATATGCTTTACCTATAATTCATGTAAAAATTGTATACAACATATGTGTCCATGCACAAGTGAAAGGATATACGAGTTTGTTCGTGAATTTTGTAGTGGTAGATAGAAACAAAATTTTATGTACCATTCAAGAAAATTTTTTTTCTCTAAACCTATAGACTTTACGAAAGAATTTTTAACAACAAAAAAGTCTTAAAATTAGTCAAGGAACACTCTCAAATTTTTCCAAAAATTTTTCAGGTATTTTTGAAAAATTGGATTTTTTGAAATTTTCGAAAATTAAAAATTGTTTTCAAAAATTCTGAAAAAATTTAAGAGTATTTTTCGACTAATTTTAAGCCATTTTTGTTCTTAGACATTTTTTTCTCAAGTTTATAGTTTTGAAGAAACCGATAGATTAATATTTTTATAAAATTTTTTCATTCTCGCCGCCATTTTGAAAAAACGCGTCGATGAATTTTTCTGAAAAAAATTCCTCTTAATGTTCGAGTGCCATGATCACCTCTGATCATTGTAAAAAGTTGATAGCTTTGCGGTATCATTGTGAAAAAAAATGCGAAAAAAATTTTTTTTCGAAAATTTTCACGTTTTTCACGTTTAAATCGGCCATATTTTTTTTTCTCGGTGTCTAATCGAAATTTTGAGCTCAGATTCTGAAAGAGCATCGAATTCCGCGTAGGAATAGAGGTATTGCATTATTTTTTTGGTCCGATAACATAATAAATAAACACGTTGAAAAGTTAGTAAAAATTCTGATCACCTCGGCGTTAATGGGTTAATCGTAATTTTGATCAAATTACATTACTATTGTACACTATCATTATTTAAACACAAAATACTTCGAATTATCCCACCAATTGAATCAATTTTTCAAGCAGTGGTTTTTTAATCGTGCTTAATTTATTATTTTTTCGATATTTAACTGGATTGCTATGAAATCAATTTAAGTATTTTGAAAGTATGCATTTAAAATGCCATGATTCAGTAAGACAATGTTAACTTATCGTGTCAATTGGTCACAGTTTGATTTATTTCGTGCAAGGTTAATGATACGCAGGCTCTACGGGTGTTGGGATAACACACCGATTCACTGTTATTTCAACCAGAGAGACCGGAAGGGAAAACTGTTTGTTAGCGTCACATCAATCACGATAATAAGGAAATTTAGCCATAACGCAGCCACTGCTGAAACATACTAAATATACGTGGGACACACAATAGCGTTGAACACACTAACGCCATGAAACATGTCTTTCTGTCTTGATAATTCCCATAAATCATCAGCTACACAAATTTACTTCGCATGTTTGCACCCCATAGTTCTGACTGCAAGATATTTAGAGGCTGAAATAAGAATGAGCCAAAATGACCTCGTCCGAGTGACGGAAATTCTCACCTTTAGAAGAACTCATAACATTTATCAAAATTTTTGAAATTTCGAGAGATTTCTAGTACCTTAAATGTATTACTAATTTTTAAGGCGTCTTCTCACTTTGGAAATTTAAAAAAATCGATTTTTTTTTTTTTTTAAATTTTGAAAGTACATATCTTCAAAAATGTCATCTCGAAATTTCATAAAGATCGGACGAGTCTAACTACATTTTTTGGCGACCGTTACGTGACTACCTGAGAGTACCCGGCGATCCCTCCAAAACTTTAAACGCAGTTATCTCAAAACAAGGTTTTTCGGTGCTTTGTTGATGAAATTTCGGAAACTATCCGGCCGATTGTCATGAAATTTGAATGACATATGCTTCATAGTTATGGCTATAGCGCATATCATCAGATTTTTTAAATTTTGATTTTAAGAATTTTTTTTTTACAAAAAACTGCAAAAAAATCGTGGTTTTTTTTTACTTTTTCGAAAAACGTGCGCCATTTTGTTATTTTCGCGAATATCAAAAATCTGATGATATGCGCTATAGCCACTGACATACTGAATCTAAAACAGTTTTATTTTTTTGTTTCAGACGACCCGTCTCGGAGATACCATCAACAAGCCACGACCATAACATTTTTACACGGGTTTTTCAATGCTACTGATGTATTATAATAATTGTTTAAAAAAATAAAATAAAAATTTTTTCATGTACTTGAAAGATGTGTTTATTACATAGGATCCGTTTTATCCCATAATTTTAAGCAAAAATCCTCGAAAAAAAATCGCAAAAACAGCCTATTTTTGAGGCGTTTAAAGTGAGAAGATGCCTTAAGACTCAGTAAAAATTTGCAACATTTTTCCCATGGGCGTTGAAATTATCGTGCAAGCTTCTCCTGTTCCACAAAATATTGTTTTCTATTACGAAGAAATATTTACTATTTAAAGTTGATTTGAATAAGAATGAATTTGTTCGTTACGCAAATACACGAAGCTTTTTTACAACAAAATTCTATTCTGTTCGTACATGACATCACAGCCGAAGCGATGGTAAAATGTGCATAAACTGAGGGAGAATCGGCGGACAGAAAAGGTACAGAGAAACGACGAAACAGTACAGAAAATCATACACGTCAACTTTTTACACAAAGTTGTAGTACATGCGAAGTATTGGAGTATATAAAAAAAGTTTTTATGTATACGCTTTACCAGGGCTGAATATAAATAACGCAAAGTCTGATAGACGTCAAAGATTTTGATTTTGAGAACTCAAAATATTTCAAAGTTTTACTCATTTCAAAATTCATCGGGCATTGAAAATTGAGATAAAGGCATTTACGCACGAGTAACGCCAATTAAAATCTGTTACTTTGGGTGCATATAGAATCAAAAACGTACCTCTACGAATACCAAAGAGCTTTTGTCAGCTTTTTTCATAAATGTCATTCCTCCTGTGCATTGTGAAATTTTTCGCAACTTTGCATCAAGAGAATTGGACTACAACTGTGGAGAAGTGTACTTCCTGTATTTCCGGTTACCGCAAAATTTTTTTTTTTTCAGAATTTCTCTGGAAAATAGCTTTCCAGATGTTGGGAAACATTTCTCGGAAAAAAACAATGATCTATATAGGGGAGGGTCCAGCAAGGCGGAACACCCCCCCTCCCCCCGAAAAAAGTGAAATTCCTTTTTTCAGTGCAAAAATGAAAAATTCGATCATTTGACTCAGGACATGCGTTGAAAAATTAGTATTCGTTGAAACGACTGATATTTCTAACATAAAAATTAAAATATATTCATTAATGAAAAAAATTAATATTTAATGAAAATTTGTATGAATGAATATTTTTTTTTCTGTAAAACGGAAATGTAAATATCTGACTAGCATAGGAATAGTACTAACAGTGCTTACAGCATGTTTGAAAATTATTGATTGTTTTTTAGGCTGATGTAAAATGTTTTTTTTTTTTTTCATTTTTTATTTTCTTCTACTGGTGTTTTCTTTAGATATCGATGAAAAAATTCACTGCTAAAAAATAAGCTCAATTGCTCAATGTATACAGGCGACTCTTTCGACTTTTATTGATGTTTTAGTTGTTTAGAAATATTTTCTATTTAAAACTTTTTTCAACTTCCTTGCTTCCTCTCGTGTTTTCTTTAGATATTGATGAAAGACAAATTCTGTTGAAAAATAATTATAAATAATTTTTGTGCGAACTAACCTGTTTTTTTCCGGTATTGCTGAAATAAAAGTCCTGTTAATAAATGAACTTAATGCTTAAGATTTTGGAGATACCTATTTTGATTTGTATTTATTATATATAGTTTCGCTATAGTCCGAAATAATTAATTTTTATCCATCAATTTTTTTTTATTAACAAATGAACGTAAAAAGTTCAGATATTTTGCAACTCTAATTTTAAACCGTTGTTAAAAATCGTGGATTTTTTTTTCGTTTTTGCTTCTTTTTTTGATAACCATCCTCATATGGTTAAATTTTTTTTATGGTATTTTTACTTCAGATCCGTCGAGTCCTCATCCCTCGAGTGACGTGTTTTTTTTTGCATTGTAAAGATAACAGAATATGGCGTGTATTATTTTATGAAAAAAATTCTTTAAAATCTTGTATTTTTCAATAGATTTGGTCGAAGGATGCCCATAAACCGGTCTTAAAAATGGCATCAAATAATCATATCACAATCAATACAGACACTTGTGAAAATTGATGAATTAAGGTTATTTTTGCCCAGAATTTTTACACAATTAATCTAAAGGGGAAAACCTAGTAGGTACCCGAAAATGAAAATTTAAAAAATCGTGCAATTGAAAAAATAAAAGTAATAGTTGAAGAAGACACCTCTGAAAATAGAGCTTTTGAGCTTACTTTTTAACAGAATTTATTTTTCATCAATATCTAAAAAGCTATGAACGAGAGGAAGTAAGGAAGTTAAAAAAGGATGCTAAAAACATAAAAAATAAAAAAATATTAAAACAAATAAAAGTCAAAAGAATCAGCTCTAAATATTGAGCAATATCGAGCTCATTTTTGAACAGATTTTTTCTCATTAATATCCAAAGAAAATACGAGTAGGAGCAAGAAGATAAAAAAAAAACATTTTGCATCAGTCTAATGAACAATTAATATTTTTCAACCATGCTTACAGCATTGTTAGTAATGTTCTTATGCTAGTCAGATATTTACATTTTCGTTTTGCAGCAAAAGAAGTTTTTGTTCATACAAATTTTCGTTGAATATTTATTTTTTTATTAGTAAATGTATTTTAATTTTCATGTTAGAAATATCAGTCATTTCAATGAATACTACTTTTTCAACGCATGTCCTGGGCCAAATGTTCGAATTTTTCAGTTTTCCACTGAAAAAATAAATTCCACTTTTTTCGGGGGTGCTCCGTTTTGCTGAGGTGTTCCGTTTTGTCCGACCCTCCCCTATATGAAGCAATGAACTCTACATCGCATCGCATATCTACACGTTATATAAGGCGACAATAGAAAGGATAGTCGACTAGGTTGATCCATAGGTGGTTTCTTGGAACCTCTGGGTTTGTTCAACTATTGACAAGCTTCAAATAAGAGCTATTCAACATTGGAGAAGTTGAACATACGCAGGAGGTATTTGAAATCGAAACAGAGTAGAGGATGGAAGAAAGCATTCTGTTACAAGATGCTTGTGTTTGGACGTTATATCATTCGTTACATACCCAGATTTTTTCACGTCCATCGAGCTGAAAATACTTTTATATTTTCGGCCATCTAGCTCATGGTGCGTGTTCCACCACCTGAAGAACAATTTGAGCACCGGTTTGAAGAGATTTTTTTTAACTTTCGGTACATTGGATCAGGTACCATGCCCGGATTTGCCGTTCATCACTTCATCAGTAATTCACCGAGGACTTGTGATTAATTGGAGTCAAGACCAAAGGTTATTGCATTCTTTTTATCATGTGGAGTGGTTAGTTCTTCTACTCATTATTTCATGCATTTTTTTGCTACCCTTTTTTTATTCGCTTTTTTCCATCCTTAATACAAATAGACCAATCTCAAACACGTGTAGCAAAAAGGTGCGGGTTCTTAAACGCATACATTCGCTTCTATTTAGTGTACCCAGCAGCAAGTGTTCAATATGGCATTTCTAATCGATCAATTTCCGCGCATATATAAAATTGCATGATTTTAAACATTGCTCAAAAAACTACTGAAAATAAAACTTTTTCCGATAGAGTAGAACATTTTTTTAAATTGAAATGAAAAAAAACAGCACACAATTATTTTAATATCTCTGAGTATGTTTTTCACTTAAAAGAGATTTAAAAAAATAATAATAACGAATTCGTTATGTTGGAAATTGAACATACGTATGGTTTTATTCTGCCTTTTAGTGAAACATGTGTTAACATGGAGAAATTCAGTTTGTTTTTCGTGTGAATTGTTACCTGTAAATAGGCCTTTTTCATGTAAATTTAAAGTAGATTATAGTCCGTAGTGTACGTCAGTCTTTGTTTGTTATCGACCCAGCACACCTCGTTGGAGTTTACATTTACCACCACTGTTCAAACTCTTCCCTGATGCTTTTTAGATTGTGAACTTTCTCAAGAGTTGCGTGTCTATCGTGCAACTTTCCTCTCTCCCTCTCTTTCTCTCTCTCTCTTTCTCTTTCTCTCTCTCTGGATATTCTTCTTTCAATCTCGTGCTTTTAGCAAATTGTCTTTCGATGAACCGGCACGGAATTTTTCGTGTATGCGATACAGGCTATGTATGCGAAACTATACCGAGAAAACAAATCGCTAAATAATTCGATCTACTTAAAAAAACAAGATTTCCTGCTCTCTTGTTTCCGACTTATTTAGGATATCACAAAGGCCTGGCTAATACGCCTTCATCTCAGGAGCTTAAGGATTCGGCAATGCCCTAAAATTAACAAGTGAAATTTATGCTCGTGAAGCCCAATTTTCTTTTTATGTTTGATTATAAACAGTGATTTTTTCTAAATTGGGGATGGTTCCAGAGTCTTGAGATAATTTGAAGCAGATAATTTATTTTAATTTCACTGAAAAGTCGTGAGTTATTATACGATGATTGAAAATCATAATAACTTAAGTAATGATTTAAAAAAAATGTGTTAAGGGAATGATTCATGATTTGTTATGGCAAATGAAAATTGTTTTTCAACTGTAAATGGTTTTCCAAGATTTCTTGGAATTGCTATTTAAAAATGCGGCTGAGTTGTTGAAAAAAAATTTATATTCGTAGAAAACAGACTGAACCCTATTTGATCAACGTCAATAATATTTATGAAGAGGTGACTTTTGAAATGAACATCTTTTTACCCATTTTTTAATGAAATAATAATTTATAACAATTTATTTTTTATTACGAAAACTTATGTCATTATTGAGAAAAAGAGCATTGCAAAATATATAATCGATTTTTTTTTTAAATCGAGGGGCTAGGATTCACCAAAAACAAATCGATTGCGTCTGACTATAAACGATTAGTTCTACTAAATCAAGAACAATCAATGATAAAAACTATTGAAAAATATTTACATATAAATAATAATCAGATAAAAATACGCTGGGAAAAACTCGATTACCTATCGATCCATTTAGCACTGTGAAAAATCTGCAAATTGTTGTAAAACTTTGGAAAATAAAGTGCGCCCCATCACGTCTGATCATAATCTTTCTCTCCACTGAATCAGGCATGATTTGAACTAAGACGCTCGAACGTATGTTTTCAGAAACAATGGTCGTCAATTTCGGATCTCCGAAAAAAAAATGAGAACAATCTTGGAAAATCTGAAAAACGAGATCTACAAATTAGAAAATCTGGAAAAGCTAATGGTCATATAAAAATGTTGTCTTTCACCAAATGTAGCTTACGGGTTAAAGGCATGCATCTTGATGAAACTTTACATCAATGCTAATGCGTTTGAATGGATTGGGAACAGGACGTTCTTGTCGTGGAATCAATTCCATCTCGAGTATTTATATGCGTTGAAGCCAAGTCGGGCAGTCGTATTTGAATTTGTGCGTTTGCACCCTTACGAACTGTTAGCTTGAGGAGAAACTATGCATACAAAATCCGTGAAATATCCTGCCGGGGAAATCTCTCTAGCAGCCTCCATTAAAGTTCGCAAGAGAAGTAGTAGTTAGGCTTTCCTGTCGCAAACCACAGTGGATCCCGAGGTCGTTGTAATATCGCCCAAGTTACCGCGTTGTAAATACCAAATAAACCCCGGCTAAATTAGTTACATACATACCAGTGTTTCATCTACGCGAAGAGAAACCGAAAGGAAACTGTATAGGATTGCAAATCAAGCTTCAGAATCTCTTGCTCACAAATCCTCGTTATTCTCCATTATATTACTAGCTGCGACATGTATATTTATTGTATATACATATAAGCTTGTACAATTCGAATCACAATCCAAGATGTGTGAGCACAATTACATAACAGCAGGATTTTGTAGTTAGTTTATTTTGAGTTCATCATTTTATGGGTATGTACAATTAGAATTTTACAACCCGGAATAAAGAGATTTTGTGATAAGAACTGAATGGCAATTGTTTGAATTGCATTGCATTAATATCCAAATTTTTAATTTTATAATAATAAAATAAATAACGAATTTTCTTTCAACTTCGTTTCATTTTTCGCTTAATCGTGTGATAATTAAAAATTTCGAGGTTGTTCGAAACGTTTTATGAAACAGTAGAAGTAATATCGAAGGCTTACATGGATTAGATAAATGGTTGTCAATTTAGCCACGCTAATCGAGGTCGTGACTCGTTCACAAAACCCGAAGAGCTTATTCTTCCCTTTCCATGTGCGCCGCATTGTCCAGACGTGAGAAGGTTGCAAGAGAACGAAGAGTTGCTGCCCTCCTCTCTGTCTATCTTTACATTGCTTTATGGGTGCAATTAAGCTGTGCCTTCGTTTACAAACCGCAGAGATGTGCTGCCTTCAAACAGAAGCAGTCCGGAAGCACAAAAAGAGCCAGAGGGCACTCTCATTCTCAACACCGCGGGAAAACCTTTTTCGCCCTCTTGCCCCGGAAACCCTTTGAAAAATAACAGACCGAGGCCAGTTGATGCCAAAGCAATGTTAGAGAAGAGCAAATCTTTCGGTGTATGTGTGTTCATGACCCTCCTAAAACACCTTTCTCTCTTTTTTCCGCTTCATTCCCGAATGCCATTCCCTTCAGCTTACGTGTTTACTTGAACATTTCGAAAAGCTGCAAGGCTTTTTCTCACAGCAGAAAGGTAGATCGGGAAGAGAAATTTCTAGTACACGAAATCACTATTACTTTCATCGTTCTGTTTATTCCTCCCCGAGAAACCTCAGAGAACACGAGCCTAGAGAGTCTTATTTGCAATCTCAAAGAGAGAGAATAAAACTCGTAGCTTTTTTTTCTTCTGAAAAACTTTTTATTCTTCGTTCCGCAGGATCACCGAACGAATACGAATGCAGCAGAAATCTTGGTAGGTGGTTTTACCAAAATTCTTCTCATTCGATCGTTCTTCTTTTTAACCTTCCTGCAATTTTATCTCGAAATATTTACGTCATTCTTATGTATCTTGCCCTTCTGTTTGGGAAGGGATTCCAAGTATTTCGCTAGAAAGGATTACCCAACGTTATCAACTTTCTGCATTGTGTCATACCTCATTCTTACATATTTGCTTGTATAGACTGAGAAAATAGCTTAAGCAGCTATATGCAAATTGAAATAGAGATCACTCTGAAGTACACTTTTCCTTCTTACATTTTCACAATTTTGAAGATATATCTCTATCTCAGTGAATGCGAAAACTTCCCATCAGGTATTTTGAACGATGCACGGCGACCTGTTCCAGGCATAGAATTTCCCAGGAGGAACATTTCTTTAATTTCACCATATTAAATAACTCGAAAATGAAATACATCTTATACAAATACCATTGTGTTCATTCAATATTTTTTACATGCAGTTTAAAAATTTGTTTATCTCTCTATTTTTGTTTATCATAATTATTGGCGAATTAAACTTTTTGATGTTCGATTATTGAAACAAAGCTACAGACTTACAGAGAAAAAATGCGGACATTTTTATTATATACTCATTTTATTTAACACGTAAGTGACAAAGATTGTGAGTGTTTCAAAGTGAACAATGATTATCTATCTAAAACAAGTGAATCCACCATTGTATTTCAATCAATTCTTCCTGAAATACACAAAACCCAATACTGTAGAGAAAATGTGATAATAAGACTGTAATTCTTCGATAAAAAAAAGTATTTATACTTTTTAACTGTACAGAGATAATGACAGAGCACGATTGGAAAAAAATGGTTTTTGATTTTGTTCGGAAAATAAAAGGAGCAAAGTGGACAAATTCTGGTTGATGGTACAAGGAGGAGAGAAACAGGAAATCGGAAAAGAATTCTTAGAAAGTGGTAAAAAAAAAAACAAAATAATATAAAGTCGGAAAAACTTTGAGAAAGAAAACAATGGATGAATGACTGAGAGGAAAGAAAGTGGGCAAAGGGGTGGAGACGCATCAGGGGACGCTTCGATAATTCGCTCGACAACAAACTCCGGAGGTAGTAGAAGTGATCCCTATAGGCTTTTGTGCGAAGACCCACTCGTCGGCGACAAACAGCCAATTACTCTTACGCTGTGCTCTTTCTTCTGTCTCCTCCAATCTTCTTGCTCTTTCTCCTTATATATCTCTGTGTTCGCTCGTGCTCGTCACCGTGGTTGCATTCGACTGAACAGCCTTTGTGAGCTGTGTGCACGGGCATCTCGACTCCGGTAATCTGACGCACAGTGTTCATCACGGTGATAAGGAAAGAGAAAAGAGTGTGAAGGAGGGAGAGGAAGGGGGGGGGAGAGTGAGGGCGAGGGTGAGGGTGAGGGAGAGGGCGGGGGAGAGGGAGAGGGGGAGGGGGGGGGAGAGAGAAGTAGAGCGAAATGGAGCGAAATGGAGCGACAAAGACACCGAAACGGAACGAGTGAGAGGAGAGAATGGGACGCTTCTTTTTTATTTAGTTTTTCTTCGTATACAGTGAGTCACGCTATCGGTTTGTATTTCTTTTCTTTACAACTTTTTCGTTCGACCATCTGGAAAAGCTCTCAGAGAAGAAATAAATAACAATGGCCGAAAGAGAGGACGAGGAAAGGGTGAGCAGAGGCGGCAAAGAAGAAGGCTGAATGTTTCCGCAGAATTCCAAAGTCTACGATGTGTACAAAGTCACAAGACAATACATTTATTCATGACGAGGTTCATAGATAGTGCCGACAACGATTCTCGACAACATCATCCAAACAATCCCCTTGCTTTTTCCCACCATAAGGAACTATGGCTACTAAAACTAAGAGATAGAAAAAACGTGAATATAGATCTGCGAAATATGCGTGTCGCTGCGCTTACACGATCTCCAGTAGGACAACTCTATTCTTTATTTCTGTATTCTTAAATAACTCTACTCCGAGACATCTCTATTCTTAAATATTTCTATTTTGAATAAATTTGTCGTTTATTAAACTCTATTCGAATAAAAATCAACTTTTAAATATCTATTTGCCAAATTATCTCTATTCCAAGACATCTTTATGCTTAAATATCTCTATTCATAAATATGTCTTATCCCAGACATCTCTATTCTTATATCAAGAGACTCGGTAGAGTCTCGGGACAAGTACATTGACAGCTCTGTCGTCTGCTGGCCCGAGCTCGCCGAGTCTATACTTTCTCTGAATAAAGTGATTCGCGGTGGTGGGGGTAAAATTCGCTTGTCATTTTGTCGAATTATGAAGCTCAGGAGTCGTTCCGTAATTTGAAAATTGAACTGAAGACTAATTGACACGATTGGTTGCGTAATTGCTGAGAAAAAAAACTTTGCACAGGCTCACGATTATGCAAAAGTTGCTAACACATTTAAGAATTTGACGTGTCTGTATATACCACCATCAAAGGCCTCTCGTCCCTCTCGAGTTTCTGATTAGTTGGTTTCTGACTGTACCGATATATCTATATATATTATATACCATCATCTGTAATATTTTTTATATGTGTAGCATCAGTCTGTCAGATGTGTTGGTCATAAAAAAATGGAGTTTTAACTTTTACGAAGTGCGGGACAAAGGCAAATAAAAAAAAAAGTTCATCGCATAGTTCAGTGTAAAATAATATAACATTAGTTCAGTAAAATTGGTTCTGTTATCAAATCTCTGATTGACCATACTGTGATTGTACATCTTTTCTGTATATCAACAATTTTCCGCGGAAAGTTTGAGCGAAATTTTGATAATATCAGTGAAAATATTTTCATTTATTAGAAATAGTTAACACTATAATGATGCATGCTTTTATAGGATTTGCGGTGAGAAAATATAACCTCAACCGTAAGTCTATCCTAGTGTTGTCAAATAAAGAAATGCGTAATGACATCGATGAATTAAAAAAAAGGTTATGTCAAAATTCAGTGGAAAAAGAAGTGTTAAGCATTGAATTAAGTGTTTTGATACCCAGCGAGAAAAATAGGTTCGCTCACCAATATATCCGATTTTTTTTTTAATCTTAAATTTTATTACTCTATGAGGAAAGCGAGCGCGCAAATATTAGATGTTGATAAATTCAAATAATCCATCGAAACCTTTGGTCAAATAAAAAGTGTACAAACTGTATTTGTAGTGGCATTATTATTTTATTTAAAAAGTTGTCCTAATTTTCTCCAGTTATTTTAGGTTTCCTCTTCGGTCACTTTATTTTGCCTCATTGGTAAGCAATGGATCCATACCAAATATGTGTATTTCTACGTCTTCGCTTTAACTGCGGCAATATGAATTGAAGAATTTATTACAAAAAGTCTTCGGTTGCTCATTTTTGGATTGGATCAAAACCTCTGTCTTCGTGACGCAACGGACACACTCGAAAGTTGAAAATTTTGTTGGACCCGATGAATGTTTTTTTTATTTTTGAATTTTTCTCTTCAGTTGTGGTGTGATAGAACCAAAAAGTTGTTTCAAAAAGTCTTTGGGTGCTCTTTTTCTGATGGTATCAAAATTTGTATCATTTAAATGCAACGGATACTTACAAATTTTGAAAATTTAGTGAAGCGTAATGTTTGCCAAGTGTTTCCACTTTTTGTCTTTGATTGTCGCATTATGAATTGAAAACTTTGTTACAAAACTTTTTTCGTTCCGCAATTTTGGATGGGGTCAAAATGTCTATCTTTCAATCGCAATGGATACATAGAAAATTTCAGAATTTGGTTAGGCCCAATGCGCGCTATCTTCTTTCATTTTTCTTCTTCAGTTATGCCTTAATAAATTTAAATAGTTGTTTCAAAAAGTCTTCGGGTGCTCTTTTTCTGATAGTATCAAAATTTGTATCATTGGAATGCAACGGGTACCTAAAAACTTTGAAAATTTTGTGAAGCGACATATGTACTAAATATTTCCACTTTTTGTCTCTGATTGAGGCATTATGAATTAAAAAATTTGTTACAAAAAGTATTCGGATGGTCATTTTTGGATGGAATCAAAATTTCTGTCTTTGGAACGCAATGAATACATCCAAAATTTCGGAATTTTGTTGGGCTCAATGTACGCTATATTTTTTGCATAATAGATGTAAAAAGTTGTCTCAGAAAGTCTTCGAGTGCTTTTTTCTGATAGTATAACAATTTTTATCATTGAAAGGCAATGGATACCTACAAACTTTAAAAATTTAATGGAGAAATATGTGTGCTAAGTATTTCCCTTTTTTGGATCCGATTGTGGCATGATAATATGATTTTTTTTTTAGTTTTCCTCTAGAGTCGCTCTGGTCCTGATGGTATCAAAATTTCCACCAAGATAATGAAACCGATACAACTAACATCATTCCATTTTTTTGGGCATGATCCTGATTTGATTTCATTCACTTAGTTCAATACATTGTTTTGAAGTGCCCAGAACATATAATTCGAACTTTTTGAAATTCAATGATTGAAATATCTATAACTTCTTAATCTCATGGTATTGACTTCTTCAATGGTATTGACAAATATCATGATTTCACCTCGTTGTTGATAAAATGGGAATAAAGAAATGCATAAACTTTTTTCATAATAGATTTTTTCTCTAAAACTACGTAAACCTGATTTCTTGATTGTTTATTCATCGTAAATGAAAAATTTTGGAAAAAAGCTCTTCTATTTTTATCAATAACAAGCTGAAATCGTAATATTTTTTACCACAAATATACAATTGTAACAAGAAGTTATTCAAATATGTTTATTCAATAGAAACAAATTCCAATAGCTATAAACTCTACAACAAAATTCTGCCTACTCTGAACTCGCGCTCAAAAAGTTTGTGATTTCGAATAGTTTTTAAAAAACTAATTTGCTATCAGTAATTTTTTGTCAAACTCCCAGTTTCCGAATTGCTTTAGCCTGAATCCTGAAGGATAAAGCGGAATGTCGAAAAAATTTGACTGGCTTGAGAATGGAAAAAATAGACAAAACAAAAATTCCAAAATACGTGTCCCCTTATTTCTTCTACAAAAAATTGACTCGAAGTAAAAGGGGTCAGGGTTTAGAAATGGAAAAGTGATAATTGCCCAATATAAACTTTTTCCGATCCATATAAACCGAGATGTTCGGAAAGAAATAGAAAAAACAAATCATATCAAGCATAAAAATCCCCCCTCGGGGGAAAAACCTGGACAAGTACATTTGTTGACTCGCGTTTCCATATTTTTTCACAAATATACATGCACTCTAGAAATCTCCCCTCATAAAAATCCCTGAAAAAATCAAATCCTATCAAAAAGTGAAAAGAGTGATCCTCTCAAAAAAATTATCAAAAAAAGTCAAATCACACAAAACAAAAGTGAGTTAATCCTCACGAAAAGCTAAGGTTGAATTTCGCAAAAAGTTATAAAATAAATTGAGCCCATTAAAATATATGTTGTCAAGTACGAGAGGCGTTATTGTATTTTATAAAATCTACAAATAATGATGAATATTGATAGAAAAAAGAATTAAGTTCGGAAGTACAGTTGTTCTACCAACGAGACCGAGAATAAAACTCTGTATGAAAAAAAGTCCGATCCAAAAAAAGATTACAATCGAAAAAAATTAGATTGAAAAAAAAATTTTGGCTGAAGTACTTGGCGAGTTCATGACCATGACCGATATATTATGTGAATTAAAAAAACTCGCCTAGTACTTCAGCCGAATTTTTTTTTTTTCAATCTAATTTTTTTCGTTTGTAATCTTTTTTGGATCGGACTTTTTTCATACAGAGTTTTTATTCTTGTTCTGGTTGGTAGAACCACTGTGTATCCGAACTTAATTCTTTTTTCTATCAACATTCAACATTATTTGTAGATTTTATAAAATACAATAACGCCTCCCGTACTTGACAATATATATTTTAATGGGCTCAATTTATTTTATAACTTTTTGCGAAATGCAACCTTAGCTTTTTATGAGGATTAACTCATTTCTGTTTTAACTTTTTTTGATAATTTTTTTGAGAGGATCACTCTTCACTTTTTGATAGGATTTGATTTTTTCAGGGATTTTTGTGAGGGGAGATTTCTGGAGTGCATGTATATTTGTGAAAAAATATGGAAACGGGAGTCAACAAATGTATTTATTCAGGTTTTTTTCCCCGCGGGGGGATTTTTATGTTTGTATCTCTATTCGTAAATATGGTTGAAGACAATTCTATTCCACATCTCTATGCTTGTTAAAAATCATAATATAGTGCAGCTTGATTATCAATTATTTTTGAGAAGCATAGAGACGTCTTGGAATAGAGTTATCGTCGACTATATTTACGAATAGAGATATTTAAGCATAGAAATGTCTTGGAATAGAGATAATTTGGCATAAAGATATTTAAGAACAGAGTTTTTATGAATAGAGTTTAATCAACTACAGAGTTATTCAGAATAGAGATATTAAGGAATAGAGATGTCACGGAATAGAGATTTTCACCATAGTTATTTAAGAATAGAAAAATAAAGAATAGAGTTGTCCTACTGCCATAAAAAAGAAATTTTGACGGATTGGGTTTGTAATTTACGTTATAGTAAACCTTAAGACAATTACGAAAATTTTGAGATGGTACATAATACTAATTAGTAATATAACAACAATAATAATATAATGGAGACCGGGGTAAAACGGGATATACGGGGCAAAACGGGATACCTAAAAAATTAGTCTAAAAATTTTGTTTTTCAATGTTTTATTTTTATTTTATCTCAAAAAAAAAAAACATTTTTCCCCAAAATTGCTTCATTTTTTACATATTTTTTTGAAACTAAAAAAAAATTTAATTTTCAAAAAAATCTTTTTCTTCTCAAATTTCTTCATTTTTTATATTATGTCGAAAACAAAAATGATTCTTATCTTTTTACCAGATAAAACTTTATATTACGGTCAGAATTTTTTTAAAATATATTTCTTTATTTTTTTAAATTCATATTAATTATTGTAAATTACTATTAATTAACACAGTTGCAATGCGTAGTCAATCTCGGACATAACTTCTAGAATATCCGAATAATGTTAGTTATATTTTATAACGAATGTAAAAACTTATCAAGTAATGAAAGAAAGGGCGAATACAAAATTAAGCATTTCAGAAATAACGTTTCACACATTGCACCTTTTGCACAAAATTGCACAAAAGACCTTTGATCTTTATATCTTCAATACTCAACGATCGATATCGCATTTTTTTTCCTACAAAGTTTGTCGAGTGTTCATCTGCAATTGAAAATTTTCCAAAAAAAATCGGTATAAAAGTTTCAGTTATTATTATGGGAAACGTGAAATTTTCAACCGCTTCTCGTAAGAATCGAAACCGCATGTAAAACTGCGATATTGTCAATAGAAAATGTATACACTGATGTCCAAAAATAAAATATCACTAAAATTTTCGTAAAACATGTGGTCTTTTTTGAAAGGCTGGATCTCGGCAAAAAATGGTCGCAAAATTTTATCCAAAAAGCATTTCGAAGATTGATTCTTCTCGTTTTCGAATCCACATTTGGGAAATTTTTAATTTTCGAAAATGGTAGTTATTTTCTACTACGAAGTATCAAAAACGAAAACGAACATTTATCATCGACTTTGGAAATGTTATGGAAGTTTGGCATACACAAAATGATTTATATACAGTAGGACCATTATTGACTTCCTTATCCGTAATTAAAGTAAAGAATGTGATGTTTATTATGACCCTCTGCAACTCGGTTACGAATAGTCATGCAAAGAGCTTGAGGGTAATTTTGAAAAGCTGAGAATACCCGGTTTGACAATCTTTAGCGATTCAATTAATAAAAAAAAAAATGTTTCATAATGTGATTGCTTTTCAAGAAACTCTAAAAAGTGGTATATTTACAACTCTTCATAAAACTTTATGGTACTCCGTGAAAGAAAACACAAAACCATTAAAGTTTTTGCATTTTTTTTTAAGTTCAAAATGTCCTTAAAAAGTATGCCAAGACGCGAAACCCTCAGATTTTTTTACTGAGGCCCTCAATGGTCGAATGCGATACTTCAATTAGAATTATTAAAAAATTATCTGTTTTATGTCCAGGTATTTTTTCGGATAAAAAGTATTGTTGAATGGACTTTACGATTCACCTTACCCTTATTTTTTGTAAAACAACAGAAAAAATTTGGAAAATTTTAAAAACACAAAATCATTTTTATTAAATTTTTTTTTCGAATGATTTTTTTTATTCCCCAATTGCTTTTATTGTTTTGCGAAAAATAAGATTTGTTTCTGATCATCTACGTTGATGACAAAAATGATTAATTATGCAACTCAATTATTGTTTAAGTCTACGTTTTCCACATAATGTGAACATAAAAAATTTAAAAACAATAGTGTAAGTTAATAACCAAAATGCTATAAATAAAAAAAATTATGTCGAAAAAATTCTTTTGACAGATTTTTGATGGGTACCCTACTTTGCTCGAATTTTGATTTTTCTAGAAATTTACAAAAAAAACAGAGTATATTTCGTGATTGTGAGGGCAAAGAAATATACGAAGTTAGTTAAAATTTAAAAAAATATAATATTTTCTTAAGTGTCCCGTTTTGCCCCGGTCTCTTCTACTTATATCACCAAATTAGCGAGATTTAAATGTCCTCAAATTTATTTACACTTGCTTAGCATAGACTAATCATTATTCAAAAACGACTGGAATTTTTTGTTAATATTTTTATTTTTCTTAATGTTCCTGTAAGACTTCCCAGAGTGTTGCCCACAGTCACTCTTTCCGAACAATGCATCGCTATATCGTATTTGCCTTAGAACCAAGAGAAACTGTGAAAAAACCCGATACATACCTACGGCGATATTTTTACCAAGTTTGATTTGGTTATCACAAGCAGAAACTCAGGAAAATTGCCTCTTGCTCAGCCGTCGATGCACAAGCCCGTGCATGGTCACCCATCTAACTACTGGCTTCACCCTAAGTAGCTTAACTTGGGAGATAGCTAAATCCATATACTGACCACGTACCCATCGCTATTGGTAACTGGTACTATTGCATACATAAAAATACGCACAAGATATGCTATGCGGAGGTTGTATGCTGTTTGAAGGAGAACACATATACCTTCAATATTAATCACTTATTAAGAAGGATCATCTCTGATATGTGTGTTGAGCTTCGTCAAAGAGAGGCCTGTGTGGTTTTCTATATAATTGGAATCCACTTGCCGACTAATGGCGCATCAGCCGCTTTAACTATGTACTCGACATCATGATTATTATTAATGCGATCGCGAATTGAGTTGCACAGATCGTAAATCTTCGAACACAGTAGTTCAAATATGTATGGGAAACGAGTTTTGACTTTGAAATTGATAACAGATCGTAATCGTGTATCAATTGTAACCAGTGGTTTTATTTTTTTCAATATAAATGGTATATTGATTGATGAATGCGTTTGGCGGTTGACCCTTATTATTCATTTCTCCATAATGGTGGAATAAATCGATCAAAAGATTGGTGCGAGTAGAAAAGCATTGGAACAGAATTGAGGGAAAAAGGGAGTGCGTAGGAAGTGTCTCGTAATTTCGAGCACATGAATAAATCATGTATGAAAATGATTGATTTTTGTGAAAATTTTCAATCAAGAATTATTTTCTGAAATACCTTATAGAAAATGGAGCGATGGTTTTAAAAATCAACCAATAAGAGTTATAATATTGTTTTTCTTTCCATGTTTACAGTACCGAAAGTCGAAATAGTGGACGAGCACGGTGCGACTGCCAGCGATAAATTCTACAAAGCAGGCAGCACGATAGAACTAAAGTGCGTAGTTAGCAAAGTGCCAAATCCATCTGGTTACGTAACATGGAGACACGGTTCGAGGATGCTAAATTACGACACGACTCGAGGTGGAATCAGGTGAGTGTTTTTTTCAGAGCATTTAATCGCTCGTATATCATTAATCTCATATATCATTCATCTTGTGCAACGATCTAAATATTAGATTTCAATAAAGTGAAATTCATTGAATAGGTATAAGTGTAAAGGACAAAATCAAAGCAAAAAAATACGCTTTACGTTGGAAAACAGAACAAATGTGGCGTTTATTCCGTTATCAAAACAACGACTTGAATTTTTAACAAAAAGTCATGCAATCAAGAGTAAATTTGCTGCGATAACTTTGCTGATATATTTCAGCCTGAAGGAAAATATAATATCGACGTTCCAAGTAGGAACGTGAGCAGGAAAGGGGCTCTCTCTTACTTTATGTTTAACCAACACGTTTTTTTACGTAATTTTGCACCACACGGCATACATAGCATCTAGTTTATTATAACCATATGGGGAAAGTTTATAATTGACCTGATAAAAAAAATGGGGCATCCGCTGCACTTTGAAACCGCTTCATTAAAGCCGGTGTTCAACTCCCCGTACATTCTCTAGCTGCCTCATCACAAATGTGTTGCTGCCTCAATAAAAGTCGCTATTTTCGTTTACCTGCAACAGGACAATCATACCTACATCTACACAGCTGTTTTGGCTTAGTTTAACTGGTTTACTTGGTCTGATTGTTTATGTAATAGTAAAATTCATGAATTTTAAGTGACAATGCGCAATCACTTGATTGGTCGTCATTATCAGCATCTTTTTCATCACCGTTTGACATCGACGTTGGTTTTCAATCACATCGCTTTTCAATTCGTGGCTCTTTTTTCATATCATGCTTATAGCTTTACTTTTCAAGCCGTCTGTTCTGGTTATTTAAAAAAGATCGATTTTACATTACAATACAAATTCTATTAACATTCATTCGAGTAGCTGAGACCCATGTTTGCAGAATATCCAGCATACGTTTTGTTTGTTTTAGACATAACTTTCATTAAATTGATATCTTTGTGACAACTTGTACCAAAAATATGTTTTTTTCAGTTGATTTTAAACGAATAAATCGAGAATATCTATTAAAATAATAATAAAAAATAGCAACAATTTTCCAATGAAATCCATGGAGCGACCACATTTGTCTATTCCGCCCATGCCTTTTCTACAATGACATTCTATTGAAGTTCAATGAATAATAGAAATCGAATGAAAAATGATATCCTCACCACTTCATATGAAATCGTTATTAATTCTCTCTAAAATGTATGGATCGAACGTAAAACAAGTTTATTGACATTTTGCCACAAGGTTTCTCATCCCCTGCAGAGTTGTCGATAAAAGTGGCACGATTCATCGTATTTCACCGATATCTGCGCGTACAAAGAATGACATCAACTGTAAAAGGCAATATCCCTGCTCTTTGAATGGATTTTCAGCTGAAGCCTCTGTCGAGTTCTTCAACTTACCCATATATTCTCTATCACACTTTTTCTCTGGCACACGACACCTACTCATGATGTATTATGGGCTCCTGCATATGAAACACGTCAAACGTCGATGGTAACCGAAGGAGAAACCCAAATGCTTTCTTTCAAAATGAAACCATCCATTATTAAAACTATTATTTATGGATCATGACAATGTGAAAACAAAATTGGTTTTACTTCGTTTAAATAGAGGAAATAGTGAAACCACGTTTAAATAGACGAAATAGTGAAACGTTACAAATGTATATTCGCAATTACTTGAACGCTTACGTGATACGATTTGAAACCGATCGGATGAATGGATTGGTCCGAAATCCCACAAGCTTTTAAACTCTTTGATACGTTTATTGTACACTGAATTTACAAACTAACGTATGGAGAGTAAATATTCTTCTGAATCTGCTTAAAAACGTAAATATTTGTATATTAACATACAGCTGTTTGATCAGAAGTGACGTAGCCTCGTGGTGTAAGGCTGCTTACCAATTCAACGTGGTAAACGTTCGAGGATGATCCAAACGGAAGGAAATGTGCCGAAACGCATTTACTCAGAAATCATGTTCTATGCTCGCGTTTCATTTTCCGCCTCATTCTAATTACTACTACTTCTCTCTTTCTCTGCCTTTCTACTGTTTCCCCTCTCTCCCTTTGGATTCAAATACAGCACTTTCCTTGTCCGGTTAATTTCCGGCATTAAACTTTTCAAAAGAATTTCAATTCAATGAAAAAGCAAAAAAAAACAATGTGGTATTCTAGAATGTTGACCCGAAAACTATTAAAAAGAAAGTTGATTAAAATTCTCACTATAAAAGAGCAAAGCACTTTGATTAATGCGAGAACACGATTTACTTATAATTTGAAAATCCTAGAAGCTCCCAAGTTCATACTTTTGTGTATTAAGCACGGTTTAAATTCTTCCAAAGCCATCACGCATGGAGGTAACGTTATGAGGATATAAAACATTTATACAAGAAGGTTGCAGGTATCCTTCAATTCCAAATATTCTGATAGAAGAACGTTGAAAAGTGCAAAGAATTTTTTTAAAGTAAATTCGTGCTACAGAACGAACTAGTTAATTTAAATTTAAGAGTAATTTACATAAAGAAAGAGTGATAAAGAGAGAGAGAGGGAGAGAGGGGAGGTGTTTCAGTGGTAGATTATGCTGCAGGCAAGTACAATTTTCTTTGTTCTCCTCCTTCTCTCTCTCTCTCTTCGTCTCCGGTTACGTTTTACTACATTTTTCACGAGTCTCCTCAGACAGGATCCTTCAAAACAAAATAATATAGTATTAGCTGTGATGTTGAGGTACTATCGGCGAACGTAATTATGTGTCTAAGAATATTATGGGTTTCGAAGATCTGCATCACCACTTTTTGTAACCAGGTCCGTTAGTTCAACATGTTGTTGACCATACCTCAATTTTTTCGGAGCCCAGTGATTCTCTCGGAGCAGGACTTCGATCTCTGACAAAAAGCATGCTCGCATACATTGCCTGAGGCTTTTAGGAGCTCTTTCGTACCCTGAGGTAAATGCAGTAGAGCGTTAAAGTTAGAACAATTGCAGCTTCAATTGGTGTGTAGCTACACAAAAAAAATTGAATAGGGATAGGAAGAATTCCGTAACAAACAAAGAAACATTTCAAGTTGGGACCAGGAAGAAGAAAAAAGACCAATACCTACAGAACACCACGAGCAGTAAACTCTGGAGTCCTTGAAAAAATGCTCTTCCATCAGGCTCGAAAGCCAGAATAAAATATACTTGGACGCAATCCAAATAGGTGGCAGTACCATTAAAACGAAACCATGTAATAAATAGATTAATTAAGCTATATTTAAGTAGGACTATTAATAACTGTGTATTAGTTCGGACTGCATAATTTTACTAGATATATTAACAATAAATATAAATCTTAATTAGTTTCTCAATGATTCCAGGATTCCATGATCCAATGATCCAGCAAGATTGTTGGCATAGTTTAAATTTGTGTTCGCTTCGGCGAACTCTCTGAGACTTTGGGGACTTTGGTATTATAAACTAAGAAGGGCACTCTCTCATCTGACCTTTAGAAGTTTGACCCGTGACTAGCTGAACTGGATTGACCACTTCCGCTTCCGTTATTGCACAGTTTGCCTAGTAGTTTGTACGCGGCGTGCTGCTCCAGGGGATAAGAAATCTTATCGTTGACTAATTTGCGAGTCCCCACTGGCAAAATGATATCGCGTGGCCACAGAACATCGGAAACGAGAACTGGTAAAGAGGATAACTAACTTCCTCCCTTAATGAAAAGTCACCTGCTCCCTTAGGCTACAGTTCACGAACCAAGACCAAAATTCTTCTTTTAAAAAGTTTGTTCATAAAGAAGAGCAATCAATTATAAAAATTTGCAGTGTTTTCGTACTGTCACGGTGAAAAAAGTGGGAAGATTGGGAAGTATTTCAACACTCTTAATTTGCCCTCCTTTGTACTTCACCAATTAATTCTGAAATAATCGTTCTCTCCAACTTCCTCGTCTTCATAAGCATTTCAAAGCTTTTAAACTTCCGACAGAAAATCTAGTAATTCGTAAAATCCTCAAATCGAATTTTAAATTCACTTTTCGAGTGTTTTACCTCGTCTAAATTGGATATATATCTTATTATTTTCAGTCTTTTACTGTATCGTCAATTTCCTAATCAATTCCAATGTAAATTTATTCAAGGAACAAACTTTTCGTAGTGTGTCGAATGCGCAGAAAGTTTAAATGCATCAGAAGGTCTCATACGTGTTAATATAGACGATATCGAGAAAAGAACGAAAAATCCCATTGTGCAGCTGTGTTAAATCGTAGGGTCAAATTTTTGCAAATTTGCTCTCGAAACAATATATTTTTTCAGAGCACGTCATGTAGAATATCGTTAATTAAGGGTTGATTTGATGATTCATCATGATAAATCTGTTGCGCTTGTTTATGTTGTGTATATAGCTATCGAGATCGTTGGTACAACGAGCAATCTCAAATAATTAATAACTGCCAAAATAAACATGCTTTGTAGTTTGCGTATATACGCGCTATACATAGACAAATGAGCTTTATCACCCACTCGGGAAACGCTTCAATAAAAAAAAATACCAGACAGAATATATATATATATATATATATATATATATATATATATATATATATATCTTATATGTGGATGCACGCATATATGTAGACACGCGTTCCTGATATATATAAAGCGTGCGAAATCGCTCAGTGACCGGTGACAGGAAAATTCGAATTTGCTCGTAAATTCGAGAATGGCCAGTATAGCAGTTTGCTAGAGTGGTTGAACGAGCTGGTATACTGATACAATAAAATCTAGATTCGGATATCGAGGCGAGAATAGCACTGGATTCACACTACCGCCTGAAACCCAGAAACACACAATTTTGGAACTTTATATACATCGTGTTATCAGAGATTTTTTTATATACATTGAAACTGTAGATTCTTCTAGATTGTATAAATGGATAGAGAGGGCAGATATGAAAATGTACTAGACTGAGATGAGAACGAGAGAGATGGACACCTGGTCACAGTAGTAAAGGTTTTATTTAGTCGGACAAGTTCATGAAAAACGAAAAAGGGTGAACGATAATAACGTATCAACATGTCTTTTGTGGTGGTAAATAAAACTGTATGGGATGTTGTTGTTTGCTGTAACGTTTGAGCAGTGAAGGATTTTTGCAAATGCATTCATATATATATAAATACGTGGAGCGTGATCCAATTATCAGAGTCAATTCCATAAATAATCGAATGTAGGATGTCAACTTACCTGGAAATCTCCTTAACCTCAATTCGATTAATGACGAAAAGGGGTCATGGAAAATGATACAAGAGGTAGCTCTACAGTGTCTGATCAAGGAGTAAAGCAGTTTACGAACGATACAGAAAAATATATCGAAACCATATTTAGAATAATAGATGGCAGCGAATTCCATGATATAAATTTTTTTCCCATTCATCTTATAATATTAGCTATAATATTACCTATAATATTACCTATAATAATATTACCTATAATAATATTACCTATAATATTACCTTTTTGATTGTTTTTGTAACAGAGGATTTAAAACTTAACGATTCATAGCAAAAATATACTGTTATTTCGCTTCTTTTTCATATTAATAAGATGTTGAACTTGTTTTCCAACCGTAGCTTCATTAATTTGATGATTCACTGGGTATATATATATATATATATATATATATATATATAAACAGTAGAGGATTGCACATTTTGAACAATACTGCACTTCAAGATATTACGAAATAAAAGTGAAACGAAGAGAGTAGTGAAATGGAACGAGGAACCTGCTGTTCATCGTATCTGGCATAATGCCATATCGTGCATCATATACTCTTCAAATAACTTTCCCACTGCTTCACACACTCTCTTTAATAACTGAAAGAAATATGTCGATTGCTCACCGCACTGGAAGCCTTGCGAAATCTCTGCTCGTACATAATCAACACGGTCTTTCTCATTTATAGCGATCGACATAAATTGATCTGCCAGAAATCCCATTTTTTCACTGTCCTAGAATGAAATGAAAACGACGAGGAAATATATTTTTATAAATATTTTCGTGACATTTGGAAAGGTCTTGGGATGTTCTTGAACACGGATTAATTTTTCTTTTCATATTTTTTTTAAATTCATTGAGTTCTTCTTTTATAACTTCGTTATTTCGCTATCTCGTGCATAAACAAATTTACCGGATATTCGTTATGAGTTCTGTCAGGGTTGCAAATAATGCATTATTTTTTTTTAATGCATTATCATTTTCATTAACCATTAAAATTAAATGGTTAGTAGAAAATATTTCTATTAACCATTAAAATTAAACGGTTAATGAAAAATATTTCCATTAACCATTTATTTAAATGGTTAATGGAAATTATTTCCAATAACGATTAAAATTAAATGGTTAATGGAAAATATTTCCATTGACCATTAAAATTAAATGGTTAATGGAAAATATTTCTATTAACCATTTAATTAAATGGTCAATTAAAAAATTTGCCATTAACCATCTAATTAAATGATTAATGGAAATATTTTCTTCGTGTTCTGGGTTAAAATGAATCAATGGCAATAATCGTGGTTTTCTCCGTTACTAGTAGTAGAAACCGTTTTATTCTGGGTCAAAATGACCCAACGGTTATAACCGCGATTTTCTCGGTTACTAATAGCGGAAGTGGTTTTATTGTGGGTCTTGTTTGGGTTTGTTTGGGTTACGATTCGAACGCGGCATTTTGCTTGGGTTTGTTTGGGTTACGACTCGAACGCGACATTTTTTTTGGGTTTGTTTGGTGAGAGATAACGAGAGAGAGAGAGAGAGAGAGAGAGAGAGAGAGAGAGAGAGAGAGAGAGAGAGAGAGAGAGAGAGAGAGAGAGAGAGAGAGAGAGAGGGTTTCTTAGTTACCAGTGGCGGTAACGGTTTCATTCTGGGTCAAAATGACCCAATGGCAGTAACCGTGATTTTTTCGGTTACTAGTAGTAGGAACGGTTTCATTCTGGGTCAAAATGACCCAATGGCACTAATCGTAGTTTTCTCGGTTACTAGTAGTGGAAACCGTTTTATTCTGAGTCAAAATGACCCAATGGCAGTAACTGTGGTTTTCTCGGTTATAAGTAGCGGGAACGGTTTTATTCTGAGTCAAAATGACTCAATGGTAGTAACCGAGAAAACCTTGGTTACTACTATAGGGTTATTTTGACCTAGACCAAAATTGGTACTGCTACTGGTAACCGAGTGAGGCTCGATTACTACCATCGGGTCATTTTGACCCAAATCGAAACTACTGCCGGTATCAGTAACCAAGGAAACCTCGATTACTATTATTTAATTTTAATGGTTAATGGAAAATATTTTCATTGACCATTAAAATTAAATAATTAATGGAAAATATTTCCATTGACCATTAAAATTAAATGGTTAATGGAAAATATTTCCATTGACCATTAAAATTAAATGATTAATGGAAAATATTTCTATTGACCATTAAAATTAAATGGTTAATGGAAAATTTTTCCATTAATCATTTAATTTAAATGGTTAATGGAAATAGATGATTAATGTAAAATATTTCCATTTACCCTTAAAATTAAATGGTCAGTGGAAATTATTTCCATTAACCATTTAATTAAATCGGTAATGGAAATAATTTCCATTAACCATTTAATTTAAATGGCTAATGGAAATTATTTTCATTAACTATTTAAATTAAATGGTTAATGGAAAATATTTGCATTAAAAATTTCGCAACCCTGGTTCTATACCCCAATCCTATTCGACCCACTTGCAATAGCATCGATTTTGATTTATAACGGCGAGGGGTAGTGGTGCGCCCTGGTTTGCCTACAAAAACTAACGTGAGATGTGCATGTATACTTTTTGGAAGCTGAACAATGTGACGAAAACAAAGCGATTAAAACGATTTTGTTTTATCGGCCACAAACGTTCGTGTACTTTTCAGTTCAACTCCTACTGCTCATGCACTGCTGGATAATAGCTGCAATAAATATAGTTCACGATAAACGATCAGCACAAACTGTTACCTCCTTCCCTCTCTTTTCAATTCTACCGAAAATTGAATTTTTATTTTTATCATTAAACAAATACTCTGCCAAAGTTTCAACGGACAACTTTCGACGAATTTGTCTTTGCTCACGTTACGTTCATTCGGTTATGCAGTTTTTAACAGACAATTATGCACGGCTCGACATATTAGAGAGTTTCAAATGAATAGCAGACTTCTAAAGAATATTTAAAAGGTTTATAAAAAATGACAATAGTTGGAGGGATACAGCACGAACGATGACACTCTAAAAACTGGTCCGCTTAAGATCCACTGTATTCTCGCCTTGTTTTGTTGTTCATATTAAAAGAGAGCGCAGACTATAATGCTAGAACGAGACAAAGGGTTTCCCTGGGAGAGAAGGGAGGGCACGGGTCAACTAGGAAAAATCTTCCATTTACATAGTATTAATTATTTTTGCACTTAAATAAGACGGAAGGTAGACACCAATGTAAGGGAGCTAGTCACAGTGGAAAAGTAGTTGTTCGGGTATGGGGAAGAAAAGCGCATGTCCAGACAAGAGAATTCACGACGGCTCATTATGCCCTCATCCCCGCCCATCTCTTTCCCCCACCAACCTTCCATTCACCCTCCGGCGAAGATGGATCACGCTGTAACCTCGTTCATAAAAAAAATAATATTCTCCATCTCGGTGCCTGCTGTCTTACTTTAACTTCCCTTTCTTTCGATTCTATCTTCTCCCTTCTCGTTAAACGCTTGAATGAGATTCTACCAGGGCTCTTCTGTTTCGTTCCATGCTCCACATTTTTAACCTCACTACAATAATATTTTAGCTACTATAATTACGAGAATAATGAAAACGTTGGGATGAACTTTTTTTTTCTCAGCCAGATGCAAAATTATTGTCTGTCGTATTTTTGTGTAGCAATTCTTGGAACATGGCAACCGGAATTGAATCGGAGATGGTCATAATAATAATTAGAGTGCTCAACGTTTTTTCGAAGCCCACGTAAAGTTTCCTGGACTATTGTTTTCTCTGATTAAAGAGTATAAAAAACTTGTATCGACGGATACAAAATAAAAAGAATAGATGTTTTTGCGATGACTCGAAAAATACTTCAACATAATTTTAACTATGTTTTGAATGAAAAAGTCTAAAAAAGAAATGAGAAACCTCTTCGAAAAAAGCGGAAAATATTTGTTTTGATGCAATTAAAAGAAAAATTCATTTCCTACAATTTATAACTTGTATTAAACAGTATTTTCATTATAAATAGTAAATCTTAGAGAAGATGATGAACCCAGTTTAGTGATAATTAAATTAATGTAAAGCTTAGTATTAATTACCATTGGATTCTGGGCGGGCGATACAAAAAAATCCAATGTCGATGGACTCTAAAAAAGACTATTAAACATTTATCGTTTCGGAGAATGAAAAGTATGAAGTGAAATTACGATGCGATTATTACACAATTTATATACTTTTCAAAAATGTATCACTGATGCGTAATTAAAGGACATGTTAATGAACGTTAATCAAAAATTTGGTTTTAATAAGTGGCTAGTCAATGATCGAAGAATTTATCATTATAAATTAATAGGACATGATCGATGGTTGTATGAGAGGCCAACCGATGCTAAACAACGTTGAAGACGATTTGGAAAAACGTTTGGGTAACGCTGTGAAAATCGTTGTGAAAGCTAAGAGACTGTAAAATTCATTGTACGAGCACACATGCTCTAAAACGTCTTCAACCATCGCTAAGTTTCTGTCTTCTCGTTTTACTCTATTTCCGTTGCCGGTGACTCGAGAGGTCGCTGAAACTCCCGAGAGGAAGAGCGAAAACTTTGTTACTCTTTATGGCTATTTCCAACAAGAGTGGGTCAACCCGGTGGACGTGCACACGAAACGAACAACTGCATACACAAGTAAACCGGAGTGTAGGTTAATACTTTTGCAAAGTGCGCAGCGAAGCAAATGAAGAGCTGGGTATGGTTTGATCATAAATTTGTGTACTCGACTTCGCGTACCGAAGAAAACGACTATGTACCTCTTGTTGAAGGTCATACAATACTCCTGGTTCACCATGAAAATCTAACTTTTATCAAAATCACTCGATTATACATCGGTTAAACTTTTTCGACGATTCATTCTATATTTTTGAAATAAATTAAAGTCAAGAATATTTTATTTCTTGTTTATTTCATTATACTAAAAGATACATTATCGTTAGATTTTCTTATCATTTAACTTTTCGTCGAAGAGTTGAAATTTACAAATAATATTCCAACCATGAAATAATGTAATTGAATAATTCAGTTTTCTAATTCATTTTTTATACAGTATGAGAAACGTACAAATTATCGCAGATTAATTCTTTCATTCCTTCAACAATATGACGCAAAAAAAAACAAATTTTACTGAGGTAAAAATTAGTTTGCCACCTGCAAAATAGGTGATTATATATGCATTCTAATAAGATTATGCAAGCACGCTTAGCATTTTTACGGGTGAAAGAGATGGTCAGAAGAGGAGTTGGAGATTTCGAGTCATGGCCACGGATTTCACAGCAACCAACCACAGGAAATGAGACACGTATTTATATACATACGAAAAAAAAAAAAAATGAGAAAAAAAATAGAGGAAAACGAAGTTTCACCAAGCTTCCTGGAAATACCTGAGCTTTAATGAGATGGAGAAGCGAATTAACGGTCTGCACCCATTTGGGCAACTGCAATAATTTCCCCTCAGGAACTTCCTCGATTCTCTTCTTCCGAAAGTGTTTCTTTTTGTTTCCAATTTCTCTTTCTTACCAGGGCCCAAATCTGAAAAAGTTTCTGCTTTTAGAGTACCTGAAAGAAGTTAAGAAGAGAACCGCCACCTGGAATACATCGCCGATATCTTTTTAATTGCGAAAAAGATAAGGCAATCTTAATTCCCGAGCGAGTGAAAAGAGAGAGAGAGAGAGAAAAAATGTGGAAGATTCTCAGGCTGCAGAATAGATTTGGAAATACTTTACCGCATAGATTTAGCTATACGCCAGATGCTGTCGGGAGAGGAAACGATCGAGGGCGATCGAGGGACTTCCGGTTCGCTTGAGTAGCTTTCCGGTTCGTATATATTCTTTCTACCTAGCTATTCGCGACGAATAGTTTTCCTCCCACCCTCTCAATTTCATGTTTTCTTTTTTCTTTCTTTCATTCTTTGCCCATCTTTCTTCCAGACTTTCCCATCCACTTGAGCGCACTTCGGTTAAAATCTCTCACTCTCTCATTCTCTTTCTGTCTCGATGAAAAGTAGGAGAAGCTCCTCTGCTGTGCTTGTTTTCCGAAGCAACGCATCCACCGTCAGTTCACTGTCTCGAATTACATCTCTTCTCGCTCGAAACTATATATATATATATATATATATATATATATATATATATATATATATATATATATAGAGAGAGAGAGAGAGAGAGAGAGAGAGCCATTGAATATTCTCGATGTAAACAAAGGTACAAGGTAGAGGCGATCATCCAAAAATAAACTTTCTCGTCGTCCCTGGAAGAAAATATGATATAGAGTGTGCAAAAATAAATGATTTACCTTATGCCATTTTTTTCAAGCGGAATGAAAAATCTCAAAGAAAAAATGACCGAGAAAAACTTGAGAAAAATCCATGCAAAGAAGTGAGATCTTGGGATGTCGATTTCAATAAAGGAATGTGCTGAAACTTCGTAAATGATTGCACAACAACTTTGTAACGATATTAAAATACCGAATCTTACGAATCACGTTCGATGCAATGGAAGCTGTAATGTCTGATCAGAGAACACACAACTTTTGCGGCGGCAACTTTAATCCGAATAGTTCTATTTTGCCTCAAAACAGAATGCTCTATCCATCGTGCTCTGTGCATCTTGACTGTTACGTGAATTTTATCGATATTTTATTTCGTTCGGTTTTAGACTAACAGTATACTTTTTTTTTAATACCTGAATCAAGAAATGGTTTATGCAAATCAACCAAAATTATTCGGAGAAATACATTTTTTTATTCAGACACAAAAATTGAATAGAAAATTTACAAAAAAATGGAATTTAGATTCGATCTTTTTTCCAACATACACTATTTTATATTTTTTGATCTAAGAGATAGATGTCGTGCAAGAGACGAGAAGCCAAAATTACAATCATATTTCAAACGATATTCCAAAGGATCCATCTCGATCCACAGGCAACAATCCGTAAATGTATACAAATTTGCTCAACGAATCGTGATGGAGAGAAATATTTGAGTGTACAGAGGGAAAATCGAATGAGATAAGACGAGGTTCTCGTTCCTCTTTCTGGGTACATGGAAAGATGAACAAATATTGGCCGCGTACTACAGCTCGTGACCAGTATATTTGTGTCCAGCTACCCGTTGCTCTTCAATCCAGGATCACATATATTATATGTATTTATATATAAGTTCATTCATATGTACAATAATCCTATCAGTATTTGCACAGACACTATCCCTGTATATATCTTCAAGCTCAACTCTCTCCTATACAAAATATAGCTGTTTAATTCAGCAACAAGATACCATGAATTCCTATATTTTTTCAGAATTTCAACGAACACGAATCACATGTTTCAAGACTCTTGAGCAGATGAGGGTTTATTAAAATAAAATAAAAATCAATGTTATAATAGTTTATGGCTTCCGGGTGGATGCCGTGTAGAGTTTCAGCGTATTGCGCTGTATTCAGCCCTGATGATGCAAACTGTAACGTTTATGAAACGTTGGCAATACTCTGAAACTCTATACGGCATCCATCCGGAAGCCAGAAACTAATATAACAATAATATTGTAATAATAATATTGTAACAATAATGTAATAATCAAAACTAGAATAAAAATTAATGTTATTTGCAATGTTTCTTTCCCTTAACTCCTTCAATGTTAATGACCTCTATTTTTTTTCAAATATTCATGATTTGTGATAGTATTTTGATGGTATTGATTTTTTTCGTGATGGTAACCGGTTATACGTAGCGTTGAGCTTAGGCAATATTCTTTTTTTAATCCCTGGTCTAAATTTTGGGATCGTTTTTCATCATGATAAATTTTGTTTGGATTTGTTCGAATAGAAAATTGCACAAAAAAGAAATTTTTGAAAATTATTCAATGGTGTTAACAAACTGTTTGATTGAAGCTGGATTAATAAAAAATGATTATGACGAATAGAAACTGATGGCAGTAGGACAACTTTATTTTTTATTTCTCTATTCTTGAATAACTCTAAGATGACAATCCCTTTTCCGAGACATCTCTATTCTGATATAACTCTGTGGTTAATTCAACTCTATTCGTAAATAACTCTATTCTTAAATATCTTTTTGACAAATTATCTCTATTCCAAGACATCTCCATGCTTAACCATCTGTATTCGTAAGTATGTCTTATCCCAGACATCTCTATTCCAAAGCATTTTCATGCGTGATGATAATAATTGACAATCAATATTGTCAAATGTTTTTGAATAGAGATGTCTTCGATCGTATTTATGAATAGAGATGTCTGGGATAAGACATACTTAAGAATACGGATATTTAAGGTATTCCTTTCGCGGAGAGCCGTATTTTTTGGGCGCATAAGCAGGACCCTCCACATTTGTTCATAAATTAGGCTCGATTTTGTTAAAACAAGGTTATAACCAATTATTAATCCTGTAAATGTAAATAAAACTGTAAACATAAATCGAAAATTTCAGCTTAATTGTGTAAATTATGAAACTTTTTGATATTTTTTGGAGAGCTACAAATGTCAACAGCCGCACTGCCAAAAGGAGAAGCTGAACTTATTGCATTTGGTTAAAAAAAAAGTGAAATATGAGTGAGAATACGTATAAAGTACACAGTGACATTGGTAAAAATGTTGTAAAAACTGCCGAAGATAACATAACCTCTTGAACGTCATGGCTACAAAAAATCCTCTGCTGATCACATTCTTTCCAGTTCTATCATGAATATTTTTATCAAACGTCCGGTGATTCTGTTTTTATCGTTGCTCCGGATTTTTTAGAATTTGATTTAACCATAGGACAGTTTATATCAAACATCTATCATTATTTAATATATGAATTATTAAATAGAAATGCGAGCAACAGGTCATCTCCATAAAGTGTCGTGTAAATTAGACGATGTCCAAATTTATAATTATTTTCTAAACATTCGGTAACTTGGCTCGATATTTTTCCAGTGGAATGGGACGTATTTTTACTTTTTTGTACAAAAAAATCTGTTAATTGTAGAATATTCGAGTTCGAGAAAGGAATACCTTAAGGTTAGAGATGTCTTAGAATAAAGATAATTTAACATAGAGATATTTCAGAATAGAGAAAAAAAAGTTACCCTACTGCCAAACTAATTTGTTCCGTTAAAAAGTTTAAATTAAAAATCATGTTCTCTTCATTATTATATTACTTTTATTACAAATGTTGATACGCCTTCTTTTCCTTTATCATTCGAATTTGCTACTCCAAATAGATTTCGTTGAAAGTACTCGAATTATATTAATCAGTAGTATCTGTTACAATATGAGGAAGTTTTATTGGGTCGCTTCCACACCCAGAAAAAACATCTAGTGGATTGAACTAGGATCTAGTTAAATCAAATAATTTTTTTTCCTTATCTCATGGCCAAATAGAGGTCTGTTTAACTGTTTAACTGTAGGATCGGATACGATGAAATAGAAAATTTTTATTTAAATATCAACTTTTAAGTAAATTAT
Organism: Rhimphoctona megacephalus; assembly: GCA_963989365.1. NCBI lineage: Eukaryota > Metazoa > Arthropoda > Insecta > Hymenoptera > Ichneumonidae > Rhimphoctona > Rhimphoctona megacephalus. The sequence continues at coordinate 13,001,264 of OZ022420.1, read as the reverse complement.
TTTTTCAAACAAAGAAATACATCTTGTTCTGACAATGAGATTCACGAATAGTCATTTTATTTTTTTTTACGATAAAATAGTGTTCAATTATTTTTTTAAATTCAAATGAGTGGTTCTTTTTATCATTGCTTTTTGCGATGTGAACGTGTTGCAGTTCGAGTTCTTTTATTTATTTTATGTTTTGTTCCCACATTACTTTATAAGACTTTTCTTTTGATCACACTATTTTTATATTCTTGATTAATGAAAAATTTAATATATGTTTTAAAACCGGACATAATTTTATCTTAAAAATTAAACGAATATGAAGTTGAAATAAAAATAACATTTATAATATTATTTATAATATTTACAATATTATTTAATAATATTTTCATGGATCTACGACCCTGGGTATGTACAAAAAGTCACGTTCGATTTCTTAGATATAGTCAGTCAGAATAATAAAACTACTTTGGTTCCTGCAATTTATGCACATTTAGAGCGCAATTCGTATGTGAGAAATGCCTCGGCTCTGCGCCACGTGGTGGCCGGAGCAACAAGCTTTAACGTAGGTACTCGAATAAACGAACCCAAATAGCATTATCTATTTGATTTAAATACAGCTTTTTAGCTGAAGCGAATAGAAATCTTGTTAATTCAAATTTAAAAAATTCGAATTAACGATCCTAGTAGATCTAAATAGAACTTTATTCTGGATGGAAGAAAACACAAACCGATTGTTATCCTTGTTAACTCGTTCTTGATAGATAAAGCAAGTATATATTTAAGGTTTTCGTAGATTCAACATTCCCGCAGCTCAGTGGTCTATCCACAAACTTAAAGGACCGAGGGAGTAATGGTGCATTTTTACACGTACACACGAGATCGGGACTAGAAAGAAAGTTTTTCCAGGAAACAGCGACCAGCCACGCCAGTAGACATTGTCCAGAACTTCGGTGGTTGGTACTCCAAGTCTTGACTACCTGCCATCGCTGTGTTCTCTTCAGCCCAAGCTAGAATCCACCAGTGTTTGCTACAAAGTAACTTTGGACTTCTATGTGCGGCCCACGTTACATTCAACTAGATCCTTTACCACATCTATTTTTTGTTTTCTTTTTATTTTATCTTTTGCCTTTCTTTCTTATCCACTATTTTGAGTGTACGTGTATGTACCATGCGAGCATCCGGTGCCTTCACTCATGCGGACGACTTTGAGGTTAGTTCGGACACAGTGCAGCTTTTCCTCAGTTTTTTGAACAATACACATTCCTCAATGTATATCAAACTCTTTCCTTTCTTTCCATCCAACCAAAGATTCGTCTATTTCATTCATTTTTTTCTTCTTTTTTCATCCCATACATGGATCACGCGAGAGAGAGAGAGAGAGAGAGAGAGAGAGAGAGAGAGAGAGAGAGAGAGAGAGAGAGAGAGTTATTTATTTTCGTACGAAAGCTTGTATCCTCAAAATACATACTGCCCTTCGATACCTTTGAATATAGAGAAAGCTGTATCCAATGCCATGATGGCGTTTATCCTTTTGAGAACTGCCTAGTCGGAACGACCAACAACAAAAGTTTAAACCTCTTCCAATCGTTCACCAACGGATGAAAATCTTTTACGGGTTTTGTGCGAAAGCACAGTTGTTAATTTTTTGCAAAATAACTTTTTACCCACAGTATCGATGTTTGAATAGGATTTGGTAAACGAGCAGAAATTTTAACAGGTTGTCGATTAACTGAAAGAAATTAAAGGGAATTAAAATCAGTCGTTTAAAGATTCGATTAATGAAAAAATAGACTTGCAGATTGGAGTATTTTAGAGATTAATCAGTCTTGGACTCAGAGATAAGATTACAATTCGCAATTTGAGACTGATCAGGAAAGTTCCATAGTGTTGATGGATTAGTGCAAGTCCAAGAATTGTGTCGATAGATATCGATAATTCGAGACAGGTCGTACAACAAAAAGCGGGGGGATAAATCTATTTGTACGACGCGAAGGCATCCGGTCTTGAACCCAAATTAATATGAGAAATTATCCAGGAAATTATCCAGAAAGCGGAAGGAAAAAGAATGCACGACGAGTCTCACATAAACGAGAAATTGACCAACGAGGTTTAATGAGACGCGGTATGTCCTGATCGTGCATCCTCGAAACAGAATAATTGCAAAGAAATACCTGGGTTAGATCGTGGTGATTTGACGATAATTCTTCTTGGTTTGAGTATTCCAATTGGGATATTGTTTTCCAAAAAGGGCGAAAGATTGTCCGAGAGATAATGTTCTAGCCGTTTCTTAAGTGCAATGAGTTATTTTGCTTGCGAACTAATGGAGAAACAAAATGTAACAGGCCAACGTGACATGACTTTTCTCGACAACGTTACAAAATGATCTGATCTGTTTTTTCTCGGTGCTAGGCGCAATAAAATTCATCAAAACAGAATCTGTGATCGATTCGAACGAGTTGTCTTATTCATCGATGCGATCATAATTCATAGCCAACGTGAGACGTGAAATTTATTCGAACATGGTTTTATTGAAATATTTTAAACAATCGATCACGATCAAATATAAGATGTACACTCTGCACAGAAAATATTTAAAAATAGTTATTAAACATCGCTCTAAATAAATAGTTTAATAAATTGGAATCTTATAATTAACCCTCAAAGTGTACACATGCCTCAAAAGGTTCCAACGATAAAAGAATCACGTGGCATTTAAAAATGATACAAAGTGCAAGGATGTAAGTGTGGGGTAAAAAAAGTTCAGTACCCTTAATACAAATCTCTCTCCAAAGCAAACATAGATACCTAACCAGTCCAGTGTAATCAGTGATACGCGATACGGGAGTAAATATAGTGTGCACTCTGAGGGTTAATATCTATCAAATAGTTATTCTCAATTAATTGGAAAGTTAAGTTGTTCTGAAAGACAATAAAACAAGAAACGAAAATTAGAAAGAAAAAATATCTGACGAAAAAAAAAAACTTAAAAAAAACACGAATAGAGGAAAAAGTTTCAGCAGAAGTACTTTTCAAAAATATATCAATTCATATTCACTTCGTACTCATTAGTTAATATTCCTCGACAAAAGCAATGGAAATTCAATCATTACTTGTCAAAAAAGGTGTAAATTTATATTCAATAGCACAAATGTCCTGATCTGAAAAATCCATAAAAAAAACAAATAATTGACTGTCCTAAATAAAATCAATTAAAAAATCTACATGCATTCAATTTCGGTACATATTTATATTTCCATCAGTAGGACGAGAGTCATGTAATTGCAATTAGAAACTTATTCGTTACTGATGTCCGTTAAGTAAAAAAGGGATTACCAAAGACCTTTCGCAAATTTTTGTATATCCATCAAACAATAAGTCCCATTTATCTGATTTGACTGATAACAATTATAAATGATGGAGTCGCTATCGTCGTAGTCTTCTGCAATACAAATTTAATCACGTATTGCGCGGGCGTTTCCAAATTTAATCCTGTACAGGACATAGAGTGCTGATAATGTATTTGATATCATCTGACATATTACACTGTATTACCTACGTCTAAAGAATTTTTTCTCTTTTCCGGTAATATTTTTGCTATTTTCATATTCAAGATAACCTTTTGAATTTATCAATTTTTTTACAAATGTACAAACAATATAAATTGATTACATTATAATCACATCGTAATAAATGGACAAATGATGATTTTATATTGTTATCTCTGTGCATCTGCATCCCTTCATTTCGTATAAAAATAACTTTGTACTTTAATCCAGATTACATCAGCATATTTCGGTATTGTCGTTCTTAAAGATGTATCTTTCGTTTTGTTTTTTATCCTCTTCAATCTTTTACACTCTGAATATGGGCTCAAGAATGGTACGTTTTACCTTATGTTTATTTTACCTCGTTCGACGTATAATCGGATGAACGTGAATGCGTTATCAAGAAAATATTATTGGAAACCATCCTTAAATGTTCGAAATATTTGCCGGTTCTGATAAACAGACTTCAATAGTATTGAAGGGATAAACTTCGATCTCAGTGAAGGAGCATATCTCGTACGTTTTTGAAATCGTTTTGCAAGATTCATACCATAAGAAAGAGACATGGCTGAGAGACGAGCTCGAGAATCGCATGCTATCGAGAAGGATAGATAACTGGGAAATGGTTCTAGTGTTCGTTGTTTTCCAATATTGCTCTTGTTCATATAACTGTATTTCAAAATTTACCTTAAAAATTATCAGAAGAGACAATCTGAAAATCTTGAGACTATACTAAATTTAAACTTTTATGAAAAATGATAAAATTTCTCGATAATTAAAAAAAAAAAAAAAAAAAATCGGTAGACTGACAAAAGAAGTTCGATAACCAGTAAACTCATGTGAATGTTTATTTCAAAAGTATGAGAAATAGATAAATTTTTATTTTGCAGCTAGTTATAGTATAGTTACAAATATGTTTGTGAAAAAATATCGTATGTTTCAATAAAATTCCTATCACTGTTTAGAAATATTACTAAGCATCATTTAAGGAGGTTTCGTCACGGGAGCGATTATTAGATAAAAATCTGAAAATTGAATATGCTGTTGTTCGAGCAGCAAACTATACTTCTTGAAATTTCAGTGCAGGTCAACGAAATGTTAAGAGATATTTTTAATGTCAAAAGTCACTTAATTTAGCCTTATGGGAATATCTTACCTTTATGTATTGGAAATAATTTTTAAAATACTTAACGATTAGATAAATTGCTTATTAAAAGTGCTATTCATAAATGAAACTACTAGAATTTCATATCAATCATAAAAAGACAGGGTCAACGAATGATTGGAAAAGAAATTAAGAGTTAAAATCTGCAAAATAGCCGAGAAATGAAATTTTTCGTAATTCTCAGGAAGTTAGGCAACGCATCGCTTATTTTTTGAATTGAAGGTTAGGTATGAGACTGGCAGTCGATAATGAAGAGTGATCTTGTGTCGAAACTATCAGGAGGTGGCATTTTTTCCCCAAAGACATACGTCACAGCGAACATCGTATTTGCGTTATACATTTACGTGAAATATAATTTAGAATTCATATATATTGTAACAACATCATGGTACGGCTCGGAGCACGATGTGCACTGCTCGGCGTCTACCGCTAGATTAAGCGGCCGCCGCGCAGGTTAAAGACGAACTATTGGGTCTTAAGGCTCGCACTCATGGCGACTGAGCCGCCATGAGTGCGAGAGAGATAGCTGCAAATTTCGAAAGTGAAATTCTTCGACACGGTTTGACCGATTACAAAAAGGCCCTGTCAGCCCATTTTTGCTATCGTTCTGCGTGGGTTGACAGAGCTTTTTTGTAATCGGTCAAACCATATTAAAGAATTTCAACTTCGAAAATTCGAGGTGAAGTTAGGTGATTGACCCATCCCTTTAAGCGTTGAGTATGCGATTGACGAACAATAATGCGCAGGCGCGTGCCAATGAGAAAACTTAGAAATAGAATTCTGCTTCGAGATTATTTTATGGAACAAACCAGCGCCCGAGTTATTTTTAGAGAAATTATTATTATTATTATCTCTTTGTTCTGAACAGTATAAAAGACCATGCGCAACAACAACGGGAGCTCATTTTCTAGCTCATTCTTGGAGAGTCTCAGAGCTCTTACCAGCGGAACCGCTCCCTGGACTAGACTACTTAACCATCACTAAATAATTCCACGATTAGAGGGCCGGAGCCGTTCGATTCCGTTCGACTCAAGATTCTGAGTATACTTCCCACAGCCTCGCCCAAATTATTCCATGCTTAGAGGGCCGGAGCCGTTCGATTCCGTTCGACTCAAGATTCGAAGCAGACCACTGTCCGAATTTTAATTTCCAAATTATTCCATGCTTAGAGGGCCGGGGCCGCTCGATTCCGTTCGGCTCAAGATTCGAAACATACCCATCCTTTTAGTTTATACCCCTTTTTTGTTTTCATTCAAACTTTATCTAGCTAAAATCAGGGATCAGTTCTGAGCTGGGTGAAAAAGAGCCGAATACTTTTCTTTTGAAGACTCAATAATCCACCAGCAAAATATCACTGGTTGTGAATACTTTTATATCTCATCATTTTCTGAATTAATTCCTTTTCAAATTGTCCAAAAACGTTTAAAATTGGTATAGAACCAACAAAAAAAAGGTATTATTTGTATTATATAGCATCAATTACATTTTTATTTAGGACATCTTGAAGGAAATTAATTAATTTTCAAACAAAGCAAATTTTATTTCGTTCTATTGTTATTATACTACGCCTCGAAAAAGACACCGATTATTATTATATCAAAGAGAGCGAGCTTATTCCGATCAGGACTATAAAACGTAAACTAAGACATCATCGTGTCAAGGGCGAAAGTGTCCGTCGATGAAATAAGAAAATAAGTAGACCGATTGTTCTTTCTTTCTCCTTGTTATTATCGTTGATTTATATTTTCAATGTACGAATCAAAAAAGCCTATAATGAGACGATCCCGGTTGAAATAACCCTCGAGAGGCTTTCTGAGGCATCAAAACAAAAACAAACGTAATGAAAGTATAAAGGAACACTCTAAGCGGTAAGAAATTTATCTTAGGTCAATTTGGGCACTTTAACGTTGAAAATTTATTATTAAACGAAAAATCGATTACAAGAATTCAAGCTAGATTATTATAATTAGAACGCAAATATTGTCTACACGCCTAATAAACGACAAACCGAACAGGCAAAATAAATAACGAATAAAAACGCGAAATAAATAAAAAATTTTCTTTATTGGAACAAAAATTGTTGTACAAGAAAAATCATCTAAGTGTTTTTTGTGAATAAATCACATGTTATTTTGTTAAAATCAAACTCCTGTATCGTCTCACGTTTCTCTCATATCTACTCCTAGATTCAAGGTAGCTCGAACCTACGCGTAACGTCGTTTAAGCGTCACGGATAAAGCTAACCGTTATAATACATATTATATGACTGATTCTTTTCTTAACAGCTGTTTTTAGCTTTTAGTCATGTCGATATGGTCTGTTTACCATACCGACGATTGAAATAAATTAGGTGTAGAGCAATCGATATTGACTGCGACGTTGTTAAATGTATTGAATGACAAGTGGATTTTAACTTTTGCGTAGGGATTATATGGCATTTCACAGACTGTACCCTGCGCCGTGACGGAACCTTCTTAAAAGTCTCTTAACAACAGAGTTCAGAACGTTTCCGGATATTTAAACAGATTTTCGATTTTTGATTCTTGAAGAACCTGAAGCTTTTGAAAAACCATCTTATGTTACGATCGAAACGAGTTTAGCGCAATCATCGTATTCCTATATCGTTTTCCCCTTTATTCCTTTTTATAGGCTCAGAGATGTTGAAATGGTGCGGGAAAATCATAATAGCAATAGTCTGTAAAGAGTTTCCTGAAAGGAGAAATCCTTTCATCAGAAAAATTCATGCCAATATATAGATATTTATATTGAGCATTGAACTTGTTACATATGTATATTTTCATATCTGTATGTATTCATGTATCTATGGATATAAAGATAAGTCGAAGGAGCTCACGTCTTCGAAGAGAAGTTTAGTCGATCTCCCTCGGGCTCCCGTTAAATCTGATTCTCCAGCGATCTGAGACACAGCCCGCTGACTTATACGATCTTTTCTGCTCCTTGCGTTGTTCTCCTATGGAATTTTCTTCAAATTTGTCCCGTGGGTCCCACCTGTACCCCCCGTGATTCTTCACGTGGAAAACGAGACTAAAAAAAACGGCCAACATATAAAAACCTTTATCCTGGCGGAAGACATTTGCTAGGGGACTGTTATCGAATCAGACAGGTGTTGTCCTGAATCCCATGAGACGCCTTTACTCACTTGTGCGCATTACGAATGCTTATATTTAATAGTTATTTTCATTAGGGTGATAATAATCTTGGACTCAGTGAAACGTGCGGTTTCACTTTAACATTTAAGGGGGCATATATGCTGAAAAGGATTAAAAAAGCATAATTAAGAAAAAAAAATTCAAATATTAATAATTCAAGAAAATTATGATTTATTTAGAAAATGATGTAAAAGGACTATGCACTGATTATGACATTTTATCGAAAATTGTTGTTTTTATACATTATATTAATTTTACATATTATACCCAGCAGACAATAAACAATCTGAAGAGGGCTCTAATCAAGGCCGAAACGTATAAAATGAAAAAAAAATTACCACCCTACCAAATAAGATGATTGGACTAGCCGTGTCGTAGCTGACACAAAAACATCAATAATTAACGATTCAAGTGTTGATGAATTTTTTGATAGACGTAAGGAATATTTTTTGCGAAATTGTAAAAGTAGCCTATTATAGCCCTTTTTTAACAGAACTATTTATCCTCGAAAAATACTTCTGAGCTTGTATAACACTAAAATGCCCTTGACTTTGTTGAGAGTCACTTTTAATCGACGAGTCTTGAGGAGCCAAGAGTATCACTTGAAATGAGTTAGGGAAGTATGCCTAATTGACTAAAAATGTCGCAGACTTGGAGATGGATTTTGTAACAAGAGGAAGAGACTCAAGTATCCCTTCTCAAAGATGACACTTGTCACGTCACTCGAGTAGCCGAAAAGAACTTCGAACGTCGACCACAATCCACACAACAGTAGAGGAGTGAAATAGAAACTTGCACTATACAAATACTGTGACTTATATTTGTATTAATCATCAGGTCTTTCATTCGCACATGGGGCAAAAGTATATGGCATAGTCTGCGTCAAAAGAGGGACCATAAATCGTTTCATATTTTAGGTTAGAGTTTACATAGCTCTTGGAAGATAATGTTAAAACTCCTGGAGTTGCACAGTAAAATATTCAAATATGAAGGGAGTTTTTTTTCGTTACGAAAAAGTGGGAAAAGCTGAATCAAGTAGAATCCATTGGAAAGTATTTGCTTTGAACTGGGATTAGTCTCGCATTTCCCGTCTCTCAACCCATGGTGGAAAGCTGTACAACCAGTATCGTTCCGGAGCAGCTTGGAAATTAAATTCTATTAAGAGTTGTGGTAGCGACTCGAGACAAGTACATTTATTAAAAGCTATCCGCACTTGTCATCAAAGACGAAGACCAATCGCTACGAGACACTTTTACTCCAGACACCGCGTATTTCGAAAATTGTTTCTTTAATATTCATTTAATTACACAATTTTGAAGGATATTGAGAATTCACGTATTTTTTATTTATATTTTTCTTTCGATCGTCACTAATTGGAACTCTGTAGATTGAAGCGTTTTAAAGATATTAATTTTTCATTTTTTCGTTGCATAAAAAAAATGATCATTTTTTTGACAATTTTTTCACACACATTTTGATGCTCACATGTTTTTTTTTCGTAGCCGCTGTCTAGTTATACTAGTAATATAAGTCAAAATTTGTGGTGATATTTGAAACTGTCGTTCGAAAATGTGACAGCTGACCCATAATATTTCGGAACAACTTTGACTTTTCGTTTATATAGTGACAGTAATGAGGTTATAAAAATCGTGAATGTGACAGCGGACCAATATATTTTCTTCGAATCCCATAGAGCGATTATAAAAATCGTGGATGCGACAGTTGAGCTGACTAATATTTTTTTTGGTAGCCAAGTACTTTTCGGCCGAATTTTTTTTTTTTAGTTTCATCTTTTTCAATCTAAATTTTTTTTGTATCGGATTTTTTTTTTCATACTAATTTTTATATTCTTATTCTTGTTGCATGAAACAACTGTATTTTCAATTGGTTGATTTTTGTTTTTTGGAGATTAATAGGTTTCAATGTATTTGACATCAATGCTTTTGTAGTTTCAGTTTACTTGACTCAACTTTTTTTACAGCATTCTGCTATTTTCTTGCGGGTTTTTTAGTTTACCTCGGCTCTTTTACACTGACCACGAACACTCGACAATCGGTATTGGATGCCTGTTCTTTAGAGATTCTTGAGTCCCTTCGAAACGAATACTTTATTTTCTTCTCACTCTTCCCTTTTACACCCTCATCCGTCTTGGGTGAAATAAATAAGGTTAGTGGGAGGTACACGACAACTGCAATAGCCTGAAATCAAGAAGCACAATTGCTGTGAGGAGTGGGAAAAAGTAGAGAAACATAAAATGATTGAAAGTTTTGTCTGTTATGTAGTGGGAAAAGGGGGGATGTTAATTCTATTAAAACATAGAACTCAATATACATATATAGATATTACATGACTAAGAGCATCACGCCAGAGAGCAATAACCCCGGTCATTTTCAATACCGATAAAGATGCGGGCCCACTCCCAGTCACCACGGAATTGGTCAAGGCGACCAAATGATGTCACACGCGCGGAAAATGTGAGGCAAGTCGACCGGCCACGATAACACACACCATGTGAAGTAATGTGTGTATTCATAACTATACACAATTTCACTTCTTCAGGGATACACAAAATTTATGACCCGCTCGTCTTATATCTAAGAATTTACTCCAGAAAAAGTCAATATTCTCAATATTTAAGAATTAGCGAAGCCATAAGGGCCGGAAATCGATAAGGATCTAAAAAGGTTATTCATTAGAACTCTCTTGCAATGCTTGTCACGTGTCCATAAATCTAAACCAAAACCATTATAATTCATATATATATATATATATATATATATATATGAGCAGATCCATTGGTTTTCGAGCATTTTCTCGGGAGGGGTCTTTCGAATTTGCTGAAAATTGGGTACTTCGAAGTACCTCAAAAACTATCACCAAATACCAAATGTCAACTGTCTAAGTGTCCAAGGTCATGAGAACGAACCTTTTAAAAGTCTAAAAATCACCATATTTAGCCTATCTTCAAAAAGATGATTCACGAAAACCTCACGTTCAAATTGAATGATACAAGTCACATTTTGTTCAGTATGCCATCTAGTTTGTAGAAAAAAAATTTGAGTCACCTAAGCCAAAAGGCCTTTTATCCCGACTACGTTAAATAACTTGAATTTTTCAATAATATGATGATTTTTAAATTGTCGCCACAATTTCATTTTTAATCTCACTGACTTCTAACATGGCTCATTTTTTCGTTCTTTTATACCCTTCAAGCGAATGTAGCTAAAAATTTCATTTGCGTAAAGGAACTCAGAGATATTTCATTTCAAAGTTAGTCATTTTTGAAATATTACGAAAAATCGCTGACTTTTACCTTACACTACGCATTTCTATCAACTTCAATCGTTACCAAAATTTAGGTGAGAGTAGTTTTTTATATCTAGAACGACTCCCCTTAAGGAATTTCTTGGCCCGAACTTCCATCACTCTCTACAGCCTGCTGAAGATCACAATAATTCTGATTACTGTTGAGTTAAAAAATTAATAATGGAGTGTTCATTACTTTTTTTTGAAGATTATTTTACGCACATTTCAATACGGTCACACTAAATTTAAGCTAATATTGCGTTAAAAACTATAAAGAAATTTTTAACATTATTATCACGTTATAAAAAGCATATTTAAGTCAAAATTTTTACTTTAAATTATTTTATGTTTATTTCTTTTAAAATAAAAACATCTTTTCAATACTTCAATTAAAATACATAAATTTTTCCAATTATGATAGACAAGCTCTTAATTTTTACGAATCTCATAGTTTAGATTCGTTCAGAAACGTTATTTTCTCATAATTTAAAATTGAATCATTTTCGTAAAATAAGTAATGTATTATTAGCATCATCTAGTTATCAGTGAAAAAAGCAATAATTATTCGAGTGTATCTACTGAACCCCCATAGGGGCTGTGCGTGGTGCTTACAACGCCACGAAGTGGGCAATTTCTACATTAGTTAAGTGTTAAGTAATCAAGCGCGTAAACGCGGGCGACAAGATTTTTTAATTGATTTACGACACAAAATTGATTTGTTTGTTTTGCTTCATCAAAAAGATATTGGTAAATGCAGGGCAGCTCTCACACACCATTTTGGTTTCGAGAAGATTGACCATTTTTGAAATACTGTTCTTTTCCCGAGAGCGCTGCCCATTTCGCATGAAAGAGCGAGAAACAAACGAAATGAATTATATGGCCGATTCGTCGCCCGTGCTTTGTGTTTCTACGACATTTGAGATATATCTTGAGCCACATTTTTTTTAAATTTTTATATAATTTTAGCCCCCAGCACGATTGTTAATCACGAGCTGAGAACCTTAATTGCTCATTTTTAACATTATTAATCGTAAAATTTGTCTTTATTCCTATCATTCAAAGCCAAAATAACACCGCACAAATTGCACATTCAGACACGAGAGAGCGCGCACATCGGCGGTGGTGCTGCTCTCTATAGCTCACGCACGGTCCCTATTGGTGAGCTGTGTCTCTTTATGTTACTCCTGGATACCGGTGTCTAGGCCAGGGAGACTAGAGAGAAGGAGTGAATACACCGTACAAGAAGTGTACCCAAAAATCGGTAGAAAATGAGAGGCGCTGCGATCGCAAAGTACAATTTTGTAATATATATATGCCATGTCAACACCTCTCATAACCTCAATTCAAAAGTGTAGTATAACCTCAATTCCTCAATTGATACAATTATAACCTCAGTCTTTTTAAATTGGGCTGCGTCAACGAAATGGATATTGCGTAGACTGTGTGTGGCGTAAACATTGAATTTTTCATGTGTATTGATATAATCGTAAAAATATTAATTAAATCTAGTATACATTTGATGCTCCTGAATGAATTTAGGTAAATGGAAATTTCCATTTGGAGTTTTATATATTCTTGTGATTCTGAGTCGAATTAAATAAAAGGAAATAACCCAATGAGTGGCGTTTAAATTTACCAGCATTCACATTTATAAAATCAGATTAGCATAAAAGCGATGAGCTGCATTGAAAGTAAATTGCGACGAATTTTGGCTTCTTGTATTCACGTATAAAAATTATTTTCTTGCTTTGACCCTATTGAAATGTGCGTAAAATAATCTCCAAAAAGAAAGTAATGAACAATGCATTATTAATTTTTTAACTCAAAAGTAATCAGAATTATTGTGATCTTCAGCAGCCTGTAGAGAGTGATGGAAGTTCGGGCCAAGAAATTCCTTAAGGGGAGTCGTTCTAGATATAAAAAACTACTCTCACCTAAATTTTGGTAACGATTGAAGTTGATAGAAATGCGTAGTGTAAGGTAAAAGTCAGCGATTTTTCGTAATATTTCAAAAATGACTAACTTTGAAATGAAATATCTCTGAGTTCCTTTACGCAAATGAAATTTTTAGCTACATTCGCTTGAAGGGTATAAAAGAACGAAAAAATGAGCCATGTTAGAAGTCAGTGAGATTAAAAATGAAATTGTGGCGACAATTTAAAAATCATCATATTATTGAAAAATTCAAGTTATTTAACGTAGTCGGGATAAAAGGCCTTTTGGCTTAGGTGACTCAAATTTTTTTTCTACAAACTAGATGGCATACTGAACAAAATGTGACTTGTATCATTCAATTTGAACGTGAGGTTTTCGTGAATCATCTTTTTGAAGATAGGCTAAATATGGTGATTTTTAGACTTTTAAAAGGTTCGTTCTCATGACCTTGGGCACTTAGACAGTTGACATTTGGTATTTGGTGATAGTTTTTGAGGTACTTCGAAGTACCCAATTTTCAGCAAATTCGAAAGACCCCTCCCGAGAAAATGCTCGAAAACCAATGGATCTACTCATATATATATATATATATATATATATATATATATATATATATATATATATATATATATATATATATATATATAATGATACTTACAATATCACATCTTGACCCTTTTTTTCCAGTTCGTATAGAATTAGCAAGCTATAAAAACTGATAACATCTAAAAAGCTTGTTCATTAGCTGCCTCCACCAACTTTAGCCTAAATTCTATTATTCTTATGCACCAGAAATCATATAAAAGAGCACCAATGATCGAACAGTGGGCAGTAGTTAGTCAGTAACCAGTAAGTTACATCTTCATTGCTGTACGACGAACCTCAGCGCAAGAGCCCTGCGAAACTCTAACTTATCGTCAATAGAAAGTATTGTAACAATTGTTCTACGGAGCCAAACTCAGTTTTCACCGAAGACTAATAAATTGTGAGTATCTCTAAAACCTTTATTGAGTAATTTCATTCACTTGGGCCTCACAACCCCAATCATCCTTCTCCTGAGCGGTGAAACTTTGGCGAGATCTCCGACCCCGAGTAAAGGGCTGCCCAGCCTTGACTCAAATGAGAGATTGAACTAATGTCCGTCGGAGATGAACTTAATAAATACCTGAAGGATTGACAAGATTCATCTGGGACGTGACAGGGAAAATTTTTCTTGAAACGTTTGATTTCTGTTCAAGAAAAGGTTTGGCAGCTCGATGCCAAGGGGTTGCAATGCTCTGTCGAGTGCTTAGTCGGAAGCAATCCCACAAACATATTTATTTTTATTTTTACAAGTATAATTTCTATACAACTACGAAAATCAGGAATTAAATAAATTTAACTAATATTTATTTTTTTGTATGTGTTGCTAATTGATTGAAACTTTTTTTTTTCCTTTGAAGGTTATTAATAAAAATTCTCTATTCCATTTAGGAATCATGTGGAATAATGATTTTTGTACATGAAGGTTTCTTTCAATCTCGAAAGCAACATATTGGTTTTATTATTTGAAACTGTCATTGCCTGATGAAGGTTCTTGCTCCAGCTCATAGAAAAAAAGAGAATAAAAAGTAGCTTTCGAAATTATTGTGCGTTGTGAGAGAAGAGCGACGCTGAATTAAATACACGGTGAATAATACTCGAATTTCTTTTTTGTGGACAAAAAAAAGTTCAGAGAAATTAATCGACTGAATTCATTTTCATTTTCAATGACATATGTGCCGAAACCATAAAAAAAAATATGAGTCATAAAAAACATTTTGATCGATATGAATTCTTTTATTTGTGCAGACAAAAGATTTATAGTAGGCATGCTAAATTTATAGCATAGCACGATATCGTAGTCATATACAACTCATACATTTTAACGATAGTAAAATTTGCATGTGATGCATGAAATATGTTCAGTTAAAGGTCCTCGTGCTTTTAACAATGAAAATTGCCATAAAAATGAGGAAAAAAAATTATGATTGCAGAAGTTAGTCGAATTGTTACAAAATAAACAATTTTTTTTTCGAACACCTTAAATATTGTTCTACGAAGTCCATTCGTTACAAATTACAACGATCTATCATTTTGAAATTTATGACCTACGATTTCACGCCGTGAAGGATTGTATTCAAGTTTAAATCATCATTTTCCACCCCTCGCTAAGTCATCCTGAACTTTGATATATAAACTGTATCAAATGAAAAATTCTGCACTCACAATATCATTCGTGCAATGAACCCGAAGTATTATTATTATTATTGCGAGTAAACCACATGAAAACGTTTAATAATAATGTCTATGTCTAATTAATGATTCAGCGAATTATCAAACGTTGATTTTTATAAGATTATTGAAGTCGAAAATCTGTCGATAGATTTGAAGGATCATTCTGAATCATAACTTGAGAACCCCTGGTGCACGACATCGTTACAATTTTTCTAATGCTCTGTTTTATTACCGTTATGAGAATTTTTTTTTCCTGTGACGAGAGCCCCTCAGGGCTTTTTACGTGTTCGAGTCGATAGTCGTTTCTCCCTTGATGACATGAAATGTGATTAATACGACGAGTGCCGGGGATCGAAGCTCTTGATATAATAATTCCGAGGCTGTTGGGGAAATACGCCAGAGTGGCATATATTCCACATATGCCAGGAAATGCATTATTCTCGTTCGTATATCACTAAAGTTGGTACAATTAATCAGAATGACGCCTCGTGTCCGATGGTACAGTGACGCCCTAGTTCGATTTTAATAAGTTCCAAGGATATCCCTAGAGTCTTGCCTCGCCTCCGTGGGATCCGATCTTCGGAAAGAGAAGAGGAAAGGGGACATTTTCTGTCATCTACTTTCGGCATTCTGGTGTTTGGCATCATAAGACAAATACTATAAATTTCCAGGGTACTTTATACTTTTTCGTTTATAAAAACAAAATAGGCATTATAACTATTACATACGATTAGGTTCAGATAAAAAAAAATGTGACGTATCTTTGTTATATTTAAAAATAAAATAAAGTTTACCTGGACTCCGGCCCAAAGATCTCAAAGAAGTTTCTGCAAGAATTTTTGGATTTAAAAAACGTCGAAACGTAAACAATTATATATATACAGTGGCATGCAAAAGTTTCGGGCCACCTTATTTTTTCCAGTTAATTGATAAAATATTTTATTTCTCCACTCGTTCATTGTTCAAAATATTCAAGAGAGTTAGAATGAAGGTAACAACGTCGTATATTATATTTAATTATGGCGTATTTTTCGTGTACTACGTGGAATGACTTTGGTCGGTGTGCAAAAGTATCGGGTCACTATATCGCCGCGGCTTCGTACACACGGTTTGTTTACATTTTTTTCCCATTAATTTCAAAACATGTCCTACAATGGAAAATCAGTCTCTTTTCTGCCACAATGCCGAAACACACGAATATTCAGCTTCTTGAAATCGTGTTAAAACTTTCGCCAGAAGGAAAAAGTTCTCGTGATGTTGCGGAGACTTTATCTATTTGCAAAAGTACCGTTAATCGTATTATTACTAAATATAAATTAACAGACTCACTGTGTGACAAAAATCAGAGCGGTAGACCGCGAAAAACTTTGAATCGCGTCGACAAAATTATAAAAAGGAAGTGCATTGTAGATCCACGAAAAAGTGCTGCAGATGTTTCCCGGGAATTGCGAAGTGAAAATCTAGCTGACGTTAGTCGGAGTACGGTAGCTCGATGTCTCAAAGTTGCGGGGCTGATTGGACGTGTTGGTGTAAAAAAACCATTGATTAGCCAAAAGAATAAAAAGGCTAGATTAGACTTTGCGAAAAAATATCAGCGCTGGACGATATCAGATTGGCGAAAAGTACTTTTTTCCGATGAATCGAAATTTCAATTATTCGGAAGTGATGGTCGGAAGTACGTAAGACGTCCAGCAAGTACTAGATATAATGTAAGGTACCAAATTCCTACCGTAAAACACAGTGGCGGAAACATTAAAGTTTGTGGAGCATTTTCTGATGATGGCGTTGGTCCGCTGGTGGAAATTCATGGCAATATAGACGCTGCAATGTACAGGGACATACTATAAGATCATATGCTCTCATTTGCAATGAAAAATTTGCCGCGTGGTTGGGTTTTTTCAACACGATAATGATCTGAAACACGCTTCGCGTCTTGTTAAAAATTTTCTTCAAAGCCGGAAAGTCCGCCTTCTTGACCGGCCATCGCAGTCACCGGATTTAAATCCTATTGAACACCAGTAGCAAGACCTCAAGCATCGTGTTGGCATGAAAAATTACTCCAAAAAACGGAATTGTGGAACCATTTGCGAAGTGAATGGGAAAAATTGCCACAAGAACGAATCAAACAACTAATTGGGTCTATGCCTCGTCGGTGCGCTGCAATCATCGCTGCTAAGGGCATGGCAACAAAGTATTGAGTCGAGTGGAGAAGACCAAGACATGCTTCCTTATTTTTCAAGTTTTTTGTTATTTTTTTCATACCCAAAAGTACGCGGCCCAATACTTTTGTACAGCCAGTCATAAAAAATTGTTGAACAATTAATGATTTAAGATCGATATCAATGTATACAACCAATTGTTTCCAAATATAAGTGATTACGTGTTATCATTACTCGTTTGTTTTTCTCTCACTACCATATTTCTGTTCAATGTGCATAAAAAATAGGGTGGCCCGAAACTTTTGCACGCCACTGTATGTATATATATATATTTCTTTTAAACTCGAGATTTTTTAAAGCGATTGTAACTTTTTCACTTTCTTATTGGCATTTTTTTCGAATGATTTTTTAACAATCTGATGAATAAATCATTTCGGAGCTATCACGCAACGTGCAAATTTGAGAAGCTCAAAAAATTCCTATACGATTTCCAGACGTGTATACTATTGAAAAAATTCTGTTCGAAAGAAAAAACAGTTTTTATGAATAACCTGCAAATACAAGCACGTATATCAATACGGATATAGATTTACACCCAAAAAATTGTCGTAGAACAATTGTTTATGTATATTATGTTCAATATTGAATTCCATATAGTATTTCGATTGAAAATTTTTACTCGATTGTTCTCATACAAAAGTCCTTTTATTTACACCGAGTATATGCACGATTGTCTATGTTGAATGCATAAACAATGTTTATAAATATTTCCATCAATTTCTTATATTTCCGACATCTGCCTGAGCCCCACAACAACAAAAAACGTACCAATTTTGCAATGGTCAGTCAATATAATATTTTAGTCCATTAAGACCGACGTATTGGTTCAAAAAAATACATCGATTCCTTTCAAGGCATTCACAAATATGTAAGTTCGTAAAACTAACATTTTCAGAAAATCGTAAATTCACTATTTTTTTAACAGTGTATATGCAGGAAACGAACATATATAATATTGAAAAAATAAGATACCAAAGATCATAAGTGTGACGGCCTTGAAAAAAATCACTCTTATATGTATTATCCTCGGCGCAGATATTTTTGGTGGATGCTGGATTCACCCCGTAATTCAGTATCATCTTCCTGCATCCACTTGGCCGAGTTTTTTATTCTCCATTGTACTATATATTAAACATAACTGTATGCGCCTTTTTCCTGCTCTTGTACAGTCCCTATCCTTGACTATCCTCATATTCACAGCATGATCCAGGGTCCAGTAATATTTCGACGACTCTCTTGTGTCGCAAGTAAATTTATGTACAGGATATTCATGAGGCCCTCTTCTTGACTATTCCCAGAGAAAGAACGAAGAAATAGCGAATGAACGGTATGAGAGAAGGGAAGCAGAGATGAATAATGCTATATTGCCGCGAGAGAAAAGCGCTGCTAGAGGAGTCGTATAAATTGGTGCCTTGCTCGTCGCTCGACAACGAATTTTCAGCCATTTGAACACATGCACACATACACATATATAAATAAGATATTTGCTTATATTTATTTCGACAATGAAAAAAACCCATTTTTAGAAATTTCATAAATTCCAGAAAATAAAAGGCGATAAGAATTTACATTTATTTTCTTCCTCTTTCTTGACTGATAATACTGTAAAAACAAGTGTTTTGTTGCCAACACATATTAAGTGTGTTCTGTACTTAACGCCATAAGCAAACTATAGATTCTTTGTCGCCATTTTCTATACGTTTTAAAGTGTGTTGAATATCTACAGTTTGCTTATGGCGTTAAGTACAGAACACACAAGTGTGTTGTTTTCGATGATACACTTGTTTTTACAGTGAACATCTTGAAAATAAGGTGATCGACAGAGAAGAAAAACATTTCCAACGAATTGCCGATCCGTATTGAATCGACAAAATGAAATAGTTCTTTCAGTTTTCAGATGATCAAAATTCTAGGCGTATGACAAAAAAGTTATTTTCCGGAATAGTATACATTTTTCACCTGGTTCAGATGAAAGTATTGGAAAAATTCTTGGTTGAAATTCTTTAGAAAACTTCTTCGTCTTTGGAAGTAAATTCTGCGCATTCGTAACATAGTTGTACAAACCGGACCCATCGATGTCAGTGACCTTATTGGCTAATGTGTACATTTGTTGTTAAAAACAAACGCGAATGAATGTTTAGTGTATTCAGAGAAAAAAGCAATTCTGCCTGAAAATAATAATGGAAAATATTCGATCTTGATTTTCTAATGGAATTTTTAAATAGGTTAGTTCTCTGTAGTTTGACCTCAGGTTCAGAGTGGCGAAGATATTATTGCAATAAAATATCAGCTGAGTTTATTATGAAAAAGCATACACAAATTCGACACAATTTTTTAAAATTGTTCCACGAATTACACAAAATGAGGAAACTTGAAGGACACATTACTTTCTTATATGTATATTTATGAGTCCGCGAGGTAGAACATTCTATAAAAGGCAACTCCTTCGAGACATTACGTCGAGTTTTCGTTATGGACTGGTGGTCAAAGTTTGTCGAGGAAAAGCAAAGCGATCCACTTAAACCACATACACATAACCATTCCTTAGCTTCTCGCACTAGCCTGTGCCTCAGGGGAGTTTCTTAGTGGACTCTGAAGTAGTCGAGAGAGGGAGAGAGAGTTCGTCCAAAAGGCCAAAAGTCCCTTCATACTTATGGCTATCTTTGAACGTGAATTTCCCCTTTTTCGCCTGCTTGGGCAAACAGTAGACATCTTGAATCACCTTAAAATACGAGAATGTTCGAAGCCGCAGCACTTAGTAGCCCGCTGCAAATTTTTGCCCTGAGAGTGCCTGTAATTTTGCAGTTTACTGTAGCTAAATAACGCATCTTCCATGTGTAAGTGGCAAAGCGATATTTTCGATACTACGAAAACGGTGTGCATGACAAAATCAGAATATATACTCGACTTCACCAAAGTGCTACGAACTGGGTTCGTACGTATATATTTATGAACGAAGCAGAACGAGCCTGGAGAAAAAGGACTTATGTACGTAACACATGGCAAAGACTTCAAACATTTACCACAGAGGATGTAATGTACGGAATAATGATTCAAAAGTCACCTCAGATTGTTATAAAGTTGTGGATTACGATATTATAGAGGGGAAAGTTCTTAACTATTTTTCTCTCTTGTACTCCGTTGTTTAAATATCAATAACTCTGCGACAGCTAATGTGATGCGTCAACATTTTGAAAGAGGCGAAGAGAAGTAGCGGTCAACTTATTTAGATGCATGCTTTTATTTTTTCTTCTTCGGTCCATGCTGCATCGCTTTGATTTCCACTCATTATTAATATTTTAACTATTAATTATTAATATATTAATATATAATTAGTTAATTGATTAATATATTAATATATTAACAGCAGTGAACCAGAAGGAAAATAAGTTAAGAAATTTTCCGTTCAAAATTTTGCCATTTATTCGGTCTGTAAAGAAGTCAGCCATTTTGGGCAAATTCGGTGTATACATACCCTCTCATTGGTATAAAACTGAACCGACGACGCTTCGAAAACTTTTGATAGCCCTTAACTCAAATTTGTATTTTCTTTACTATGCTGGTAACATGGGTTAGTCGAGAATATGCCGTGAAGGAAGAAAAGAAAAAGGGAGAGTGAGGCAAACCCGGAAGGCGTATCAAGCCAAAAGAGAGGAAAACTATTTTTTTTTGTTTTTTCGTACAAAAAGCGTCACGTAAGGGCTCCCAGAGGGTTGACGATAGCTGGTATGTATATGGGCAATATTTGAGGCTGGATATTATACATAACCTGTTTTGGGTGAATATTTCATGACTCTCTCCGGAGTGCCTGTGAAACTCGTTGATATAACGATGTGCTTCGAGTTTTTAGAGAAATTAAAACATCTTTGTGATACTGGTTGGTTTATATGGTCATAGGGCTCCCAAGAGAATATCTCATGGCTCAAATATAAATACTTATTGCAAGCACTAAAACAATCATGAATAAGCACTGTACAGATATTTAATTACGTATATATTATGTTATGTTCGGAACTGCCAAAAGAGAATGGAATCTTTATTGTTAATTGAGAAGTAGTGGACATTTGTAGTTTAATTTTTAACTAAACCTGGAGTTTCACTGCTCGGAACTATGGGTAAACTTTATTTTACTGATATAGAATAGAAATATCGATTTTATTCTTAATTATTTCCATTTCAAATGTTTTATAGTAAACTAGAAATTCTGCAAAATAATGTTGGCAATTTCTTTTCCTCTCTGAATATTGTTTTAATGAAATCATATTTCACTATACTTAGTTTTTTTTTTTTTTCAAAAAGCAGCACAATCAACTTTTTGGGAAACATCTACAAAATTAATTGTAATTAATTAGTAATTGTAATTGAGTCGACGACACTGAACATTTTTGTGTTTCTTCTTCGCGTACTTGAATCCGAAGGGCGTAATACTAAACTTAGGTGAATTTCAATGTGTGCCATTAACGATATGGTAATGGATCGTTTGGGATACAAGCGTACATGTATTCCTGTCAAGTAACCCTTGTGGAACGTGTGCGAATGCTCCTTTCCCGATGTATCCTATTTATCGGGTGTACTCATGCACGTCCACATACATCGACTCTTGGGAGCTCTTCCTCTCCTTCTCCAGCATCCCTCTAGAGTAAACATTGCAATTGGGTTTCCATTTGGCCGTCAGGTAGACGAAGCGATGCTTTGTAATGTGCCAAAGCACGTACAAGGGACGACTACCCCGTATGTTTACCACCTCTCGTATTGTAGCTGTAACGGGGATCAACGAATTACGATACCATTGCTTCTATTTCGTAGATCTTGACTATTCGATAAAAAAAAATATTGGAGATGATACAAAAAATTGATGAATGCATCAATAAAAAATTTAAATAAGTGAAATTATTCATATATTTTGTTTACATATTTATTATTTTCATGAGGGACTGACACTAGAAGGAGAAAAACATTTTATTTGCATTATTTTTGTTTATTTTTGTACCACAGTTTTAACGTTTTGATAACAAACGTTTGTCACTCTAGCTTACGCATTGTACGACTTTTAAAATTTATGAATAACTCTGAAATGTGTGTTTATTCCTTTAAAGTCAATATTGTCAAAAACATCCTTTTGTGAGTAATCTCATTTAACGAGCGCATTTAATAAATCATTTTTTACGAAAAATAATAAACATATTGCCACTCAACGGATTCACAGAACTGAGAAAACGCTTCTGCATTTACGATATTAAATTCATAATCTCGTGATGTTCCTGACACGTTAAACAGGGATTTCGTCGAGAATCAAGCTTGGAGAATACTTTATTTGCAACAGTTAACAATAATTTGTTTACTGCGTTGATTCAGAACGTGCACTAAAAGAGCAATTATACATTACCTCATGTGGAAAACATCGTTACATATTCGTAGTTTAATTTTTTTTATTTAATTTTTTTCATGCCCCCCGCGATTGTTACTTCCACGGCCCAGGGTCCTTCCCTTTTAGCCTCTCCACCCTTTTCAATTATTCCTCCATTCCCCCGCACGCGCGGCTGCAGCCGACTTATCCCCCCACTGTATCGCATTTAGCGAGGGTGAAGAGAAACTGCAGAAAATCTTGCCGATACAGCCGGCACCTGACTAATGTCCTCGGGTGGCAATGCGAGCACGCTCAAGCACGGCCACCAGAGGCGCTCAGGCGAGCACCTCCTCAGTTGTGATGCAATGAGCCAGCCAGTGCACAGCTAGAGGGCCACATCCGCACGATGAGAACCGTCCACGGGAGGCCACTAAATCCGTACACCGACCGCTCATGCATCACAGGGAGAAGTTTTAGTCATGGATTTATGAAAGTGGAATCCGAACCATCCGGGATTGCAGCAGAAACATTTAAACAAATTTTCATTGGTGTTTTAGCTGGGATTCGAACCATGGACCTGCGGCGTGCGAACTCGAGCCCTTATCCCTTATAATAATTGATGTATGTTTTATTTTAATATTCATCCTTTCGAGAGTCTATTTTCACATGATTTCTATCAAATTTTTCTCCAGAGCAATAATGAAGAAAGTTAAAAAAAAATGAATTACTAACTTTTCTTTAGTTCATCTTTTTTTTAATTGTGTGAGTTCTACGAACATCTTACGCTTAATTTCTATTTACTGTTCGTCGTGCCGTGCTTTCTGCCCTATCTTGTTATTCCCGATGCTTCGTTCTAGAATTGGCATTTTATTTCGCTTTCTCGTTGTTTGGTTGGCAGTGATCGCAGTAGAGTGAGCAAAATGGAAGGGAGTTTAGCTGGTTGGAAACGTGGACCCCATTAATTAATTCCATTGCGAAAGAGAAAGATCTAAAGAGAGAATAAATACGCCTGCGATATCTTAACACTAGTACACGTCTGTTCATTTCCAAGCCTCGAGGAATTCGTGGAAATTTAATTAGCGTTTCTCGGCTTTTTATAGCAGGTGACGACCCACCAAGAAAATCGATAAGATGTCATGCCAACGAAGACAGCCAGCCGCCAACCAGACACTTGGGAATCGTTCTAGGAATTCCCTTTTTTACAACGCAACTTCTTTACATTTGACGCTAATTTTATTCATGTTAGACATGCAAGAGGTTTTATAAGAAGCATCAGGATTAATCGTTTTCAGAAAAAAAAAAAAATATTGTATGGTATGTAATGCCACTTAAACTCACGTTATTTTCAATCAATTTTCTAAGTGACAAAACACAGTCCAACAAAATGTCACACGATACTTTTTCAGGTATGTTAATTTCATTCTAGTTTTTAATTGAAAAATGTGTAGTTTTATAATTGCAAATCATACGAAAATGAACTCGCAGCATTGATAAAAAAAAACACCAAGTGTCAAAGAACTTGAAGTAATTTTTTTGCCACGTGCAATTTTTCCAGTCCAACACTTGTTAAGTACCAAATTGGCGATGGTTATAAAAGTAGGAACACAATGTTGAGTAATGAAAAAAATGAATACATATATTCACGACATTCAAAGGATGTTAACATGAAAATGTGTATGAGTTCAGAAATAGTTGAATGAAAAATAGTAGCCCTCGTAGTCCGCGAAACCATTATTCGTACATTCAACTTTATCTACAATTTTAATGTCACTCTTTTGGCTCCCGTAGCCTCGTAACGAACCGATTCGTTTCATGTACATATAAAGTCTTATATTTATATATTGTAAGCCGTACAAGTATATACATACATGTGTACGTGTGTACGTTATTCGGTACAGCGATCTCGTGGCCGGAGGATAGGGAAACTCAAAGCCAAAACTATTCGGAAACGACTGCACTGCAGTAGAATGCGAATGTTAGCGGTATAAAATTGCAAACGAGAGAAAAAGCATATCCCTGAATTGGCGAGAGAGATGAGCTTAAAGTTGCTGAAGAATGAACTGGCTCGGTAATATAATATAGCCGAGCGTAACACACGGAATATAGCATCCCACCTCCGCTCATCTGCCATTAACAATCGATCTTCTTCCATATGGATCTCGATTTCGGAACATTTCGTTCCATTTCATTTATTTCAATTGTCACTTTTCGGTACGATCCTCCCTTCAACTCGTAAAAATAAGACTGCGTCGTGTTTTTTTTGGTCTTGCCAGAAAACCAAATTGTGTTGCCTATCATTATGCGATTTTATATTTAGACAATACATTTAGCGCATTTTCCATAAAAGTTTGGGTTCAATTCTAGCACTACTAAAAGTCGTAATCAAAGTTTTAACAAATTATCTCAAATAATAAACAATAGTAACTAAAGAAATAATTAACATGACAAATAGTATTAAATATGAATTTCATATCTGGCTTTAATGGTGGTAATTGTTCTCTAATCACAACTGAACAGCCATATTCGTTTTTCAAAAAAGTCTTCTTATACTCATAGTGAATAAATAGCAATTTATTCTTCATTTTGTATTCCATTTATTTTACACTGTAGAATTGCCTTTTTTAATTAAATGATACCTTTATTCAACATTTTTTATTTTTCATTGCACAAGAATTTTTTTTTGTATACAAGCTAAAGAAGTAGAAAATATTTAGAAATAAGTAGAATGAATAAATGAAATAAGTAGAAAATGTGTAGAAAGAAGTAGAATAAATGAAAATGCTCGTTTTTCAGGAGATATTTACACTCGAAGGAATACAAAAACATCTTATTTGCATTAATATTGTTCGCTGTTATAGCATAATTTTAATATTTTAATAACACACATTTGTCACTTTAGTTTACGCATTGCACGACTTGTAAAATTTATGAATAATTGTAAAATATTTGTTTATACCTCTAAAGTCAATATTTTTAAAAGCATCCGTTTATGAATAATCTCATTTAACCAGTGAATGTAATTTATCTTTTGTTACGAAAAGTAATGGCCATATTGCAATTCAATGGACTTACAGGACCGAGAAAATGCTTCTGCATTTGCGACATGAAATTCATAATTTCGTGATGTTATTTAAATATTAATTAAATATTAATTTTGTCTGGAGCCCTGTTTGGAGAATATTTTGTTGGCAATTAACAATAATTCATTTACTGCCCTGGTTCAGAACGTGCACTTAAAAGAGCAATAATACATTAATTTTAATTGATGTATTTTATTATTTCAATATTCACTCTTTCAAAACTCTATTTTCACATGATTTTCAAAAATCAACAAACTTTTCTTCAGAGCAAAAGAGAAGAAAGTAAAATGAATTGCTAAATTTTCTTCAATTAGTCTTTTTTAAGTAAATAATGCATTTCTTGAACAATTTTTATTTTCTATTGCACGTGAAATTTTTTTTACGTATCCAAGCTAAAGAAGTAGAAAATGTAGGATAAATTCTTTGTCGTTGAAAAAACGAGAATGTATTCTATCAAGGTGTATTGAAGGATAGTTTCCACAATAAAAAATGTACCAAATTACTCGTATTGTGTGCACGTATATGAATATATCTGTTGTCCCCCTGTTAATGTATAGGTCAACCTAAATTGTACCTCAAAATAATCCTAAATGAAGTATAAAAAAATAGCGATTCAGAGAGAACGATAAAAATGACCAAATTGCAGGAACGCTTATTTACAAAATAAAATGAAAACGATTGAGAAGAAGATTAAAAACCCCTGCGAGTACAAACTAAAATACTCTCTTAACGTAATAATGATAATATGTATAACAGCAATATACATATAGACAGTACGAATACGGTAGAACTGAATTGGTGTTGCATCAGTGAAGTATTTTCCTGAAAAGTGGTCTATGTTATCGCGGTAGCAGTCAGCGAACAGAGAGAAGCTCGGTTCCGTCGTACAATTCGTAGTTGAGTTTATGTGTTGATAAAAAAATATAAAAAAATAGAGTAACGGAAACATGATACGGGAGAGAATGAAAGCATGGGAAAATACGAGGATCCAATGAGGCCGTCACCCAAACAGCATACATATTGGGTTGCATACAAAAAGGTTCCTAATATCATGTCGAGAACAAGAAAAGATGAGGCACAAATATTATCTCGTAAATGTAAACATATATATTATAGATGTGTCATTTTTATTCTTCCACGACAATATTTCTTAAAATAGGTGTTCGAAAATAATGCTGTAAATAAAACGTATACTGTTTCCAAGATGACATGGTTTTTATAGATGGTTATGTATCCCAATTCCAAGGGGAATTCATTGGCCAATGATATGAGAGTCTAAAATTACACACCCTGTATATTTAAGCATAGGAGAACTTTCTTTTAATTGTAATGCTCTTTGCTGTGAAAGTATATCAAGTTTATGATAAATATCTCGTCGTATTTATTCATAGAACAGGCACAATAAAGTTAGAAACAGCCACTCGGTTTCCATATTATTTTTTCCACAAAACATGAATAGAGGAGCTTGAACAAACTTGACTCTCTTGCTCTGACAAATGTATGGCGTCTATGTGTGTATTTAATGAACCTAAGTATGTTTTAACCGAGAGAAAAAATACTTGGCCATTACATATTTTTCCCTCTTTTTCTCTATACATATTGATTTCGATTAAAAATATTAAATTGTTCGCTTTTTAAAACTTTTTCGAATCTGAGATAGCAGAAGATTTTTTTTACAAATAATTTGTCCGTTATTTTGCTCATCAGTTTCTAAATGAAAATGAAACGTTTCGATATATTGAAAAAAATAATTAAAATGCACGCTAAATGGTCCAGTATAACGGACTATATGGAACGACGTTTTGATTTAATATCTCCTGCTAATGAGTTGTAAACGTTCATCGACAATGGTATATAATCGGAGAACGAATTTTCCATTGAGAGTTTTGTACATACCGTGAACAATATACAGAAAAATAATCATAACATAACACCGAGTTAAAGTTGCCCGAACATATCCAATCCATATCCGTTTAATGCGAGAATCATGTGTTTCACGCACAATCGAATTATTCCCGAGCCCCAAATAAATGCTCTGAAGTTAAATACTACGCGATGAATTCGCATTAAATTTTGCGTATTGCACGAGTATACAAGGTCGAGAGCAAACCATAAAAATTAATGAGACGGAAAAATCTCGCGCTTTTTTGCACATTGTTCGCGTTTATCACGGATCCATGACCTATTGTTTGTTTGACTGCGCGCTATTGAATCCACACTTATTTTTATTCCCTGCTCTCTTCTTTCAGTGCGAATGAACAAAAATTTTCTTATTACATGGAATACTTGCAGACAATACAGGAAAATCGTGTTAAATTGCGTTAGGATTTACTCTAATAGATTATATTTTAATTAAATGAATGTTTTAGCCTTAATTTTCACTGGTGAAGTTTTGGAATATTTCAAACACACCCGACTTCTTCCTTGCGGAATTTTACTATGAGAATACGACATAGCATGAATTACATTTTTTTAAATTTCCCTCAAGTCCTCGTAACGTATAAATATTTTTCACTAAAGAACAATGGCTCGTCAGGTATGTTGACAGTGTCTTCGCAGTCAACCTTGATTTATGATCCTGTATACGTAAGTGTATATTGTAACACATTGCATTTTTAGCACAAGTAGAAGTGTCACTTCTGTAGGAAAGCCCGTACATTATACACTATTCACGGCTGCTAGTACAGCCGACGCAAGTCAAAAAGACAAAGAAAATCCGGGACAAACGAATTATGTCCCTGTGGCGCTGGATTCGCACCTTGTCCAGGACTCGTTGTCCCGAGATTATGCATTCACGCGAAACGCCCAAGCTTCAACATAATGTCGAGAGAGAGATCGAGGCTGTGTGAGTTGCCTGGAAAAGTGGTGATGGTACTTGGTCATAATTTACCAGTTTGCACCTCGAATTTGCAGAACTCCACTCACGTATTCATTTTTCAAACCGGCAGATCTACACCTGAAAAAATTATCTTCGTGCAGAATTAGTTCAATTTGCAGTGGGATAGAATTATTAATAAAAATAATTATTACGACAGTTTTTATTTGAAAGAACGTAATCTTAGACAATGAAAACCCTGAAGGATTTCCGTCATTGCGAATCAAGAATTAGTTTCTATTTTTTCACGAAATAAACTTGAACATATTAAAGTTTAAGGTGGTGGCTTCTGGGCAACCATAATTATACAGATGCACCGCTTCTAGATTGAAAGTTTAGAGTTTTTAAAAAGTTTTTATTTCAAGGAATAATGTGAAATCTATTTTCAATTAAATAACGTATAAAAAGTTTGTTCACGAAATATGTTCGTCGTCATTTTGATCATCGTAGTGAAGTCGTTTTTAACTCATATTTCTCTCACTATCAAATCATCTGTAGTTTGCAAACACTAGTCTGTAATGGCTGACAGTAAATTTCCTCTATTTTGAGCTAACATCTTTGAATTAAATGATGTGATTTATAATTTCAGGGCAAGTTTAATTGTTTACAAGGAATTGTGTTTGACTTGATCCTACTTCATGCTTCAGATAATATATCCAAAAAGAATGTTGTGAATAGATGTCAATTTTAATTGTTACATTGTTCTATCATATTCATTTTATCACTTGTTGACTTTGGTTTTAAAATATGTTTCTCTGCTGTCACCTGTTACCCCTTTTTATTAGGAGGATGCGAAGAAGGAGAAAATGTGAAATGACCTCCGGTGTCTTCGTTTGTTAACGTCATGTCGAGCAAAATCGAATTTTTTGTCGAGAACGTTCGCTGATGTTGAAAAAGAGTAATTTTACTTGCCCGTACTTGAAGTAACTGGAAAAATTAATAAACGACATCGTCGGGCTGTAATGTCGTCAGACACGTATCAAAGAACGAGTGATGATGCTTGGAAGTGCCCGTGATTCAATGAAATTCCCCAGATAGACTACATCCTCTTCACCCTTCGCGAAGGGTGTGATACTCACTTTCAGTCTCTTGCTTGTAAGCTCATCCAACTGATGAGGTATCATTGGGGAAATCTCTCTTCCAGCGCGCCAGAATCAAGAAGCGTGTGCATTTCAGAGGTAGAAAACTCTAGGGTGGGGTTTTGTGCTAGGTTGTTCTGACCCCATCGCCAAACACGGTATTGCACGATATTTCATTCTGCGATGTATATCTATCCAACAGCAATTCCCGTGCGAGCTATGCTTCTGAGCAGTCTTGCTATGCTTCGCATGAAAAACGGTAAGAAACATAAGGTGGGACAGGAAACACGAATGAAGAAAGTAGTCTGGCTGTGAAATGGAAGAAACGAAACATCGAGACTCCTGGACCCCCTGGTGGGACGTTAAGCTCTTCCATAATGGCTCAATCTTTATTGTATCAATAAAAAGAGGGTTGCAAAATAAGTGGATCAATATCAATTAGATACAAGTACTCTTCATCGATTTTGGAAACCTACTCTCAAAGCTGTACAAAATTAATTTTCCTGTCAATTCTTGGTAAATATTAGCGTTGTATATTTGCATACAAGTATTTACTATTCAGTCCTGAAAAAGCTCTTTAAAACAATTCAATGCGTTTTTCATTGAACGTTAAATTTAGCTCAATAGTTATTCGAAGAATTTCCTATTGTCTTGTTCTGGTAATATTCATAATAACTTGTCAAATATGGTTCTTCCTATGAGTTTGTAAATACTTTCCTGTTTATAAGAATCAAAAAAGGAAGCCTCGTACGTGATATCAATTTGAAGGGACACTTAAAGCGGATAATGGTAATTGGGATCGGAGTTTTCTATGTCTTGGGGTCAGTTACGTGCCGGCTTACGATCGATAAAGGTACGGTCGAAAGCTGGAGGCACGTCGCGAAATATTTGTTCAAACGAGTTTAGAGGGATCATGGGGTAAAAGGGCGCGGAGGGAGAACACCGCAGAGACAAGACTGGTTTGCGGTTGAACTAGAGAACGTATAGGGAGAGCGAGAGAGAGAGAGAGAGAGAGAGAGAGAGAGAGAGAGAGAGAGAGAGAGAGAGAGAGAGAGAGAGAGAGAGAGAGAGAGAGGGTGGGAGGACGACCACGGTCAGCCACGATATCGCGAGTTTAGGACAGTTTAGCACTTTGGTTGTGCGATTCGTCGTCGACTCGCTGGTGATAGTTACAATTATCTGCCGTTATATTTCTCTTGGACTCCACCCATCGACGCCAAAGTATCCATTGGTGTAACAAACCGAATGAACTGAGTCAATGGTAAAACCTCATGGCAGCAAAACAAGAGAATAGGCGAGTAGACGAAGCAAGAGACAGGGAGTAGGAGGAGGTTTAAGAGAGTTAACATCACTGTGAAATTGATCAAATTCATCTCACACCGATAAGGATAAAGACTAGCCATGTGAAATTCGTCAGCCTTTTTCTATATGCAGCACTTCGATGATTATGAAGCATTGAAACCAATCTCATTTTTATTTATGTTGTCGTAATCATATCTCCCATCAAGCTCGCAGATTATGCGTAAGGTTTTCCTTTGTATCGGAAGCAAGTAGTTTTCTGTTAGCTTTGTAGTTTCGCAAGTGCCATTGAATAAATTCCATACTTGAACGGTATTTCTTTTTATAAAATGTATTTTTCAAATTTTGTTTCTCTAGTAAGTCAATTTTCGTAATACTTGATCATATCACTTGAAGTAAACCAGACACTCCCATCCTCGTGAAGTTATTTCTCCAGTATCAATAAGAAAAGTAATGAATGCTATTAAAAACGGTGATTTGAAACGTTGGACTCGGGGTGCTCAGAGAGTGACGTCACATCATTAGCTTCATCTTTGCGAGTAAACATGTATATACCGTAATAAGTATCGTTGGGAGTGAAGAGAATGAAAATCTCCCCAGGGCGTCATAGTTCTCCGTTCTCCTGTGGAAGCCTGGGGCTAACCTTGGTTGTTGCTATACATGTAGCGTGTATAACTACGTTGAATGTAATATTCCCTCTTTCCGCGAACACCAGAAGCATGACAGTAGCATGGGTGAATACAGCAAGAGCAAGCTTGGAGGGTTCAAGTCGTTTATAGTGAACTTTGAATATGCCTTGCTGTATAATAACGCGCTAGGATGACTATCCGGGAGAACATAGTCCTGCGAATTCGTAGAGTTCCCCTTACTTCGTGTACAAGTTGTTTACCCGATCCGCTATAAAGCCAAGACGACAACGACACGTTTATAAAGCTACTGTACTGGGAAACAAGTGAAGGAACTGTCTTCACTGTGAGAAAGTCATTATCTACAATAATCTTAACTTTTAAGAGCTATTGAAGAGAAACGGATGATGCGGTACAGGGCTGATGAGGCACATTTCTATTTGAAGCATTTAATAATACGCAAACACTTGAAAACAACCAGATTCTTGCCAATTCTTGATTTCAAGAATTTTTCGATTCTTGAAATTGAAATTGAAAAAAGTTCAAAAATTGTCAATTCAATTAAATTTAAATTCTTGAAATTCAAAAATTTGAAGAAATTTCAAGATTTTGTAATAAATTAAATTCAACATTTTTGAACTTTGTTCAATTTCCATTTCAAGAATCGAAAAATTCTTAAAATGAAGAATTGGCAAGAATCTAGTTGTTTTTAAGTATTTGAGCATTATTAAATGCTTCAAATAGAAATATGCCTGTAGAAAATTTTTAAAGCAATATTATTTTTCCATATTTCGAGAGTTCTCTTATGTTTCTCGAAAGCTTTGTAGTAAATTCAGTGAAAAAATGAACTTCCTATTTGTAACATACGACAATGTCGAAAAAGTACTGGAAAAGAGGTTTTTGTGATACCTGCCTCGAAAATTTGACCTAGTCAAAAACAGCATAAATGCTGTAAAAAAAGCTGAGACTAGTACATTTACACCCCCCGAATAGTCGTTCCAGTTAATGCCCCCCCCACTACCCAGCGCCAAAATACCGATTCTCACAAAAATTTACAAAAACCCGTCTGAGTCGTTCATGCAAAGATCTCCACACAAATGCCTTTCTAAAAACCAACTCATTATACAAAGTTTTATGGGTAACCGCTCTCATTATCTTATCAAATTAAGTCAAATTATACAGAGGTGATAATTTCATTCTCGTAAATGTTGTCAGTTCACAAAAAGTTGATAAGTGAATAGAGATCTATTAAAGTATATGTGGCCCAGTTCGTGGGATTTTATTATGTTTATGAAATCTCCAATTATGTTCATATGCCATTTCTCTAATTAATGCTTTATTACAACGAATTATTATCATATAACTTGGAACTATAAGGGCTTTAAAAAAAAAATACAGAATTGCATTAGCCTGCGTGAGCTTGAACGCTGCCACACTCTCATTTGTAATATTTGTAGTATAGTTTTATTGGTAACAAATTGATAAAAGTTTACTATCGTACGTAGAGTGGATACGCACAGAGTACTTGTCCGGCCCGAACCTTTTTTTTTAACTCACAGCTGTCACTGTTTATTATAAAATATCATGAAGAAAAGTCAAATCGGCTGTCACATCGACGAACGCACTCTCACATATCATCAGAATGTTACCAGTTTCTAGTTAGTATCACTAGACAGCGACCGCAAAACGTCAAAAGTGTGCGAAAAATGTGCGAAAAATGTGCGAAAAATGCTACCTTTTTTGATGATTTGGAAAGCTGAAATATTAATATTTCCAATATGCGTTAGACTACAGAGTTCTAAATAGTCACGATCGAAAGAAAAAAAAATAAAAAATACGCAAACCCGCAGCATCTTTCAAAACGATGTTATTCATTAAATTTCGCCGAAACAATTTTCGGAATATGTTCAGAATCACTCTGCTTGCTGTGAAGACTCTACTAGCGACTCGTCTTCGCCATCTTATAGTATACGTAAATGTATTTGTCTCGAGTCGCTACCGCGACTCTAGATCGATTGATGTATAACATACAGAAAGTGGCTTATTTCTCAAGGATTCGTCTTTTGTCTTACTTTACCGCATGGATTGACGAACTGAACATAACTACGATTGTTTTTTCAATTTCAATTCAAACTTTCGAGACAGGTATCACAAAAAATATAGTATGCAACAAGTGCGGAAAACAACGAATTAAATCGCACGTATGCCGTATTCGCCTTGACTTATGATGCATATTCGCACTCGTACTCGTGCGAATATGCATCATAAGTCTTCGGCTCATATAGCAACTTCACGCGCGATGTAATTCGTCGTTTTCCGCACTTGTTACATATAATACTATTTTTCGAGTTTTCTCATGAACGTTTGATATTGAATAACAATAGCTGATTATTTCGGGCGTTCCGAATTATAATATATCAAGATGAGCTGATAAGAAAATATTAAAAATCTTAAATTGTTCGCCATTTTAGACACTTGGTTCATTCATATATTCAGAAATCCATTCAGTAGTTTGAACTAGATGAACATATGGGTAGACAAACAGATCAATAATTTCTTTTCCCTTACAGATGTATGTATATAGAGAAGAGACGGAATACGTAATTATTCGAGTTGAAAAATCTTGCTAAAGATTCTGTAGCTGGTCCTAATCTATCGAGTGATGATTATTCGTCACTGAATGCATTTGCGACGCTCTTGATATAGTAAATAAGAAACTATAGATGTCATAAATCATTGTCAGGGATGATGCGAATTTGGAGTTTAAAACATTTGTTGGCATGGCACGTTCTCCAAATGGTTTCGATTTTATCGCATCATGCACAAGAATATTTCAACGGTTCTATGGAAGAATGAAAAAGGAAGAAGGATGGTAAACGAAAGGGTTGCTACATGAAACGTCAAAATTCTTGCGCCGGTTGCCTTTTATCACAGTGAGGTCCGGATACACGTACAGCTCTCATTCTTCCGTTCCTCTGTCGCTACTTGTCGTTTTTCTCCGTCGATACTTCAGTTAGTAGATAATAGCTGTTGGTACGTCTGTATATGTATTCGTTCCTAACCACCCAGAAACAAAAAAGAGAAAGTACAGAAAGAGGCAGAACGAATATCGAATTTTAGGGGACAACACGTACAGAATAAAAGAAGGACCAAGAGGTTTTTTCATGAAAATTGGATGCCACGAGGTTTGTGCACAAACACCATATCATGCCCATACAATGTATACCTGTTTCGTGCATGTACACACGGGCTTTGGCTCAGCTGAGCTTCGACTGAATGCACAACGAGAAGGTGGTTTACCCAGAGCGGCGGGACAACCAAAGAAGAAAAGAGCAAAGATGCTGTTATGCGATAGTAGGGGAATGAAAAAAGAAAAGAGATTACGGTTTATACTCACATTGCTTCCTTGCGACAGCAGTAGCAACGGATAGCAGTAGTGGTATCTAGGATTTTTGCAGGATGCACCATACCCGTGATATTCAGTTGGTTGGTAAGCTGTATGCCGTTACATGGGTACTTTTGACAGGGGAACTTCTATAAGGAAGGATACCACCTTGGGCAGGACAGCCCGCCCACCCATAGAGAGGATGCATTTGAACTTGCAAGCTGCAACTTTTCCCATCAACAATGCACCCTAACTCTGTACTTTCTCACCCCATGCCAAAATGTACCAGGAAGTAGAGGGTTGGGTAAGCTTGTTATGCGAAGCTTGAAGCATGTAACGCCAGATGCCGCATATTGGTCCACTAACACTACCGCCTTCCCTCACGTGACCCACTTACTTGGCGGGAGGCCATCTTCAATGAGCGCAGTATCGATGCATGCCACAGCTTTCAACCTAGTGGCCAGGGCAACGTTAAACGGAAAGAGGAAGTTTGACATGTTGTGGATATTTTTCCACTCTTCAACGTGTGGTTTATAGGAAATTTACTTTTATCAAAACGGAAGCCTCGCTTTCAACCTCCGAAAGTTTCACCTGCTTTACAACCACTCGGGTACCAGTAACAAGCGAAGTTGCATTGCTCGTTTTTCTCTCTCTCAGTTTCGTGACCAACACAGTCGATGAGGAATGTACGAAACAAAAATAGAGAAGCCTCCTGGGAATAAATACCGTTTAACTTTTTTTTTATTTTGCTCTACTCGTTTCCACCCTTTTGGACCTCACCCCTAAATAAATAATTGTCGCAGAGAACGATAAATTGTGCAACACGAATTTCGGGCATAGGGCTTTATATTCATAGATATGTTTTTGTATATACAGTGACTAGTGTCTGTATGTGTGTTTGTGTCGCGTCGACTATTTCCGACCAAATTACGGCAATAAATTGCGTACAATCAGCACGCGGCTATTAATTGCTCTCTGGTGCGCACTGACTGTCGTCGTTATTCATCCGACAACAGTGAACTGAAATTTTCTCATACTCATATCCTTGAAAGTATGGGTAAATGGGTAACGATCGTAACATGGTAACGGAGGTTTGAGACGGTAAAGATACTTGCACTGTGTCATACAAATATATACTAACAAGACAATCCCGAATGCTTCCAACCAGGTCTCCGCACAAGTCTGGTTGGGCCTCAGCGAACCCAACCATCTTGCTCTGAAAGCATAAATTTAACTATTGAATCAACTCTGGTCTCATGACGTTTATGTGGCACATTATATACACAAATACCTCGGTATAATATTGGATTGGCAACTAAGTTCTGACTCACTTCAGATACACAGATATATTTATAATTTCATTCTTTATTTAAACATGTCAATCTACAATATGATTACCAGCCGTGTCTATGACTTGTGTCCATCTAATGGGCAAGGACTGAATGCCGCGCTCCCAAAACTTAGCGGGTTGCTGCTCGAAAAATTCCGAGATTACGTTTTCGACATGGTCGAAGTCTCTGAAGTGTTGATCACGCAGGAAAGTTTTAAGGCCTCGGAACAGGTGATAATCCGAAGGTGCCAAGTCCGGGGAATACGGCGGGTGTGGAACCGTGGTCCAACCAAACTCTTCCAGTAGCTGGCGGGTGATTGAAGCAACGTGGGGCCGAGCGTTGTCGTGCAATAAGTGCACCTTTGTCACTCTTCTTCTCTTTGCTCGCATCGCAGTAACCAATTTGTGAAGCTGCTCGATATATATGTTGGCGGTCACCGTTTGTTGTCCAGGGAGTAGTTCGTAATATATCATTCCGCGTGCATCCCACCAGCAACACAGCAAAACCTTTCTACCGTGGGTCTCTGGTTTGGGCTGAGCTGACGGTTCTATTTCGCGCAGCAGTCAATAGGCCTTCCGTTCATTGTTTTCGTAGAGGATGTAACTCTCGTACTGCAGTCACTAAACTGTCAACAAATTTCTTGCGTTTCGGCTGCAGGAGCAATGACTGGCAGATGGACACTCCGGCAGCCCGATTGGCATCGCTCAATTGATGAGGCGTCCATCTCGCCAGCACTCGTCGATAGCCGAGTGTATGCAGCCGGTTCTCGATCGCTGTATGACTATAGCCTTGTGCCTACGCCAATTCCCGAGTGGTAGCATTTGGGTGCTTCTTCAACTCTTTTGATATGGCGTCGTCTTCCAATTCAATAGGTCGACCGGAGCGCTCTCGATCTTCCAGGCTCGTATCTCCGGAAGCGAAGCGACGGAACCAGCGGCTCACTGTTGATTATGTTACGGTGGCCTCTCCGAGAGCAACGTTGATATTGGTGGTTGCTCGCCTCTTACTGCTGTCACGCCGAAACTCGTAATATATTACACCTCGAATAGCGCGCTCGTTCATGTTGAGAATTAGACTCCCGCAGACATCCGCAGTAGGGCTTTTATACCCACCGTGCGAAAGCTTCTAAAATATTCTAGCAGTTGCCAGTTATGGAAACTTTCTAGAATGTTCTAGAATAAAAAAGGGAGATTTAAAAAAATGTGAGTCACGACTTAGTTGCCAACCCAATAATTATATTTTTTTCTACCCCTCTGCCGGCAGCCTCTTTGCAGCCCAATTCTAACTAGCTTCATACCCGATATGACCCTTGCCCTTGAATGCACAACGTGGGCTTAGCATTGACCGCTTGCCAATTTCACCCGCAACAACATTTTACGAATAACGATAGGTGTCTAATATTCCTGTTGTATATTCATTGTTTGTCTTACCTGATATTCCTTTTTGTCTTCCTCCTTTTCTATTATAGTATTTTTGTATGACTGTCTCGCTTGCTCTAACGTTTTTAATTTTGGACTCTAGCCCTCAGTATATACAGTTTCTAGAACACATTAATTTGAGATACAACGTGGTGGAATTTTATTATTAACGAGTAACTCTTATTATTGGCACCGGGGTTTTCTTAAGTCGACACGTGATATAACGGATAATAGCCTTATCCTGTACGAAGACATTGAAAATTATTGAAGGTCTGTTTATGTTCTGTGGGCTTTGAACCTCTTCCCCACGTGTTGAATGATTGAATAGCTATCCCGTAGTTCAGGGACCTAGGCTGGAGAAAAAGGTAAAGTTTATCGACAAAGGTAGTCGTGAGCGATCTTCCGTATCAATAAGTTTGCTTCTGCGTTTAATGCCATAGTAAAAAGTGCTTTGTGAGCTCACTGCGATACTTAACAGAGCATAATAAGTGTAGCAGTGAACTCATATGCCCTGATAATCATGTACATTATTCGTGGGAGAGCACATAGCGTTTCCCTTTTGTCTAGCATTGAGGTTGAAAAAAAATCAAGATTAATTTCTGGCCCTGAAAAGGACCATTTGTGTAACATTGAAGTTGAATACGTTTGATGATTGATTGGTAGCCTTGAAAAGGGCCGTTTGTTTAGCGTTGAAGTTGAATTCGTTTCATGATTCATTTGTGGCCCTGAAAAGGGCTGTTTGAACAGACGAAGCGATCTACCGCGGTAGGTATGATTTCGTATATCGCTTTGGTACTTCGATCATTTGTCGCTTGCTGCGATGGGTCGTGGGCGGGTGAACTGGCTGCGTTCGGACTTTAGTCAGCGCGTAATGGGGCACCGGAAAATTTGCAAGCATTTTTTCTACAGCAGCCTTCAGTTTGGTGTGGCTCAGCTTCGATGCTTGATTAGAATTGTTTTCGCCATTCTCCGACAATATTTTGGAAGAAACATTACGTTTCTCATCAGTGAGTGCCTCCGGTTGTTGGCCTGTTAAAGCCGCGTTTGGTGTGCTCGGTTCCACGGCCGAAGTAAATTCCGACGCTGTATTATTCAAAGTTGGTGATGTCCCGTCGAATTGATGCTCATACCTTTTATCGGTGAGGTACAGTCGAGGGTTTGGAAGGTGGTGGGTCACTGAGATTGGCGACATCGAGTTTGCGAAGATAGCCTTGTTGGCCCCGTGGTGCCTTTGTCGAATCCGGGAAGAAGTCTTTTTTTTAGGCATGGAAGGGGCTTCGAGGGAAATGGATATATATAGATTTGTATTCGTTACTCTCTACTTTTCAGGCTCAAAAGTCTTAGTTTCAATGAAAATAAAATAACCAAATTCTAAATATAGTTATTTTGGAGGATAGCAAAGAAAATTACTAATGGACTTAATCGATTGAATTTAACAACGACGGATAGGTATTGCCTTCCTTGTTGGATGGAGGATAGGAGTACCACTTCATCAGCGATACTTTTGTAAAGCCTTGCCAGTGGTGGATAGATTGGTATAAATAAATCCGAAAACCATTAAAAATACTTAATGTCAAATCAGATTATTGAGCGTATCTTATTTCCGCTAGGGATAGTCTTCGCTAACACGCAAATCGGAATTCGTCGCCACCTAGCGGCCAGAATTGAAAGCTTTAACTCGTTCTTGGCTTGGCGCGTGACTTGTATGCCTACCAAGCCACTTAGCGCGAATGCGAGAGATGTGGATCGTCACCACCTAGCGGCCAGAGTAGGAGGCTTGGTGTTTTGCGGTCGATAGTAGATTTTTTCTGTTATTTGATGTCCATTTTTCATTCACGGTGTCGATAAAAGTGTAATAAAAGAGTTTACGTGTAACACTTGCGACAATGTCACCCTGATTTTTAGTATCATATATTATTAAATTGGCTGCGTGGACTGTTGCGTCAACAGCTCTGGTTCATTCATTGAATTCATATTAATATTTTTAATACATAGGGCACACGAATAAAAAAAAAAGTATATTGAAACATTTGTACTAAATCTCCGATACTTTTTTTATTTGGTTATTTTTTTTTAAATATTTTTGTGCGTTTAATTTCTGTATTATCAGTGCGCTAATTGAGACTTGTACTATAATTATCGTATTATTTGGATTATGTAATTTGTTAACAGGACGCATGAAAAATATATTACAACAGCATTTTGCTAGTTTGCTCGAAATAATTTTTTTTTTAATTCTGGGACAATTAACGGGCTCTACCTCACATACTTTTTACTATATGGAAAACGATGCAATGATTTTTATCTAAATATATACATGAGCGAAACGAAAAATTCTACTGCAAATATAAATCAGTTGATATGCAAATGATGGTATAATAATGCGGGACAAAAACTTGTGCGGTCTTATTAGTCTTTATCTATTTGTTTTGCATATATTTCTACCATTACATAGGGTTTAATGAGTTTAAGTTCTGAGAATTCAATCGAAAAAAAAAATATTTTAAAGCGATAACTGAATCTCATAATAACAGCAGGATAGAAATGCGATCTTATATTATTACGAAATTAATAATGAAAAAAAATAACACTCGTAAAATGTTAGGTCTAACAAAATATTATAATTCATTAGAGTGGAACAAAATTTCATGAAATTAGAGAAAATGCACCAAACCACATAATTTTTATTAAATATCCTACTTTTTACAACTACTAACTTTGGAGATCCTTATTCTCAATTCATGTGGAGAGCGAATTTGTTGATTTTTCCAATACTGAAACTTCTTGTGTGTTTTATTTCGATGGAATTGGAACACTGCCTGATAGTTATAGAAAGGGATAAGGAATATGGGAGGAATGAAAAGCGACGTGGAGATAGAAGCAGAAATTGCGTATATGTATATAACCAAATATATATATGTGTGTATACAGACATATATACATTGGTATCAGCGGGCAGCAAGATGACTTTGACGTCAATTGAAAAGGGGGGCCAGCTGCGCGAACGGTATTGCATTCGCTGCTGTGAGGATGACGCTTGATAGACGCAACGTCTCGAGGAAACTTGAGGAAATCCCCAGGATCTTTCTCTCAGGATGCTAGCGAGACTGACGCATAACCGTTCTGATACCCGAGGGCGTACAAACACCGTGGAATACGCAGCACAATTGAGGCAAGAACGTCACTGAGCTCGATGGCAAGATATAGAGAACTGGGATCTTTACATCGTATAGTAAATACCAGAAAGAAGAGAAAGTACGGAAGAGAATATGCTCTGACGTAGGAAGGATTTGCCTCCTCTTCTCGTTTTGGTTTAAAATAAATCCTGAATTTTCGCGTTCACTTCGATCCCATCGTCTGTCTGTTTCTGCCTTGAAAAGAACTGGCATACGTAAATCCAAACTGCATGGAAGTCCCTTCATTGCAATTCACGTTTCATTAGGCTGCTCCAAACATCAACGGATATAAAATCGATAGTTCACTGAAAAGGCCACGTTATACCCCATTTTTAGGAAACGTCAAATCGGTTAAATTTCTTTTTTTTATTATTTAATTCCGGGTTTTTTAATATGTGTTCATTTTGGACTAGTGGTGAAAACTGAAAAGAACATTATTCAATAGAATCTCCAAATCGATTTTTGGTTTTTAGCATTTTCTGATAGCTTATAATTTTGAAAATATTCCCTTCAAATATTATTAAGAAATTCGCAAAATTGGCGGAGTTATAGAGATTTGAATGGACGGGTGCGCCACAAAATGCGAGCTGTGCGCGAGCCTTCTGTTGCTGTTTTTGTTGATGTTATTCTTAGGGTTTCGAATTAAGCATATTCGATTCACGAGTAAAATCAAAGTTGTAAATGAGTTGGATAATGGATAAAAAAAAGCAGTCGAAATAGTAATGTACGACCAAACTGTCAGAAGACGTTTATTTCTACCGATTCATTGCCGAAACTTCAAACGTTTTTTCTCGAAACCACTTTTTTCAAACTGGTAGCCACAATATCTCAGGATCCACTGCACCGAGTCACTTAAACTTTTTGCGAGATTGTTTAGAATAGATCTCTCAACAGCCCCTATCACGGAAAATAGTCTACATAAAAAATTGCGACCCGTACAAGTGGAAGAAAACTGAAAAAAACTGTCAAAATAATTTAAAAAAATCGTTATCGTGGCTGCATTTTGTGATTTCTTATTTTTTATTCTTTCATTGCGTATACATCTGGTTTTCTTGTTTCGGATCAGTAAACTCAACTAAAAAAGAGTATGACTCAACGAAATGTCTTATAAAAATTTGTATAAGCATAAAAAATATCAATAATATGTAGACGCAAAAGGATTTTTCCAAAGACTGTTTAGCAAAAAAAATGTATGAAAATTTATTTAAAAAATCCTGGTAAAATGGACCTCTCTCCTTAACATTATTCCGATGTTAATAAGCCAAAAGGCACTCATTTCCATCGCTGTCAATCTCATGTAACAATCGTCAGGAAAATTGATAAATCCAATTTATTACTAGACTGAGACAAACTTCACGAATTACAAAAAAGTTATTCTAAATGAACAAGCTTGTAACAGAACGTTCAATCTTAAATTCATGTAATTAAGAGCATTCACGTACTGAACAAGTTCTGTGTTATTTTGCGAACAAATGAGTTGTAAATCGCATTCGTTTCTTATTCCTTGTTTGCCTCTGGATAATTCACTTTACCACGAACCACGTTTAAAGGAACTGCGTTTAAGTGAATAGCCGTCTCCACGAAAGTTCATTTGAATATGTCGCATAAAATCTTCGAATGCTCAAGTGTCCGATTAACTGTCATAGTCAATTTCCTATTAGTTATAGTGACTAAATAAAAATGAATCCTCGGAAGTTCTAGATCTCAGAATCTTTCTTCCTTCAAAATTTCTTGATTATTACTTATGGCTCATTAATAAGCTATTATACGTAGGAATTTCCTTTCGTTTGGTCGATCACAGCGATTTTCCCGAGTTTCGTTGGTGATTACTAAGCCATAAGAAACTATCGAGGAACCGCTTGTGTTTGATGACCTGACGATCTTACGATTCATTATCATTTTTCCACAATAAAGAAGCTTCGGGGATCAATCATAAGGACCTTCGGGTGTATTTATGTGAGATAAGGGAACGCGTATACTCTTCTATTTTGATTATATTTTATCCTCTGTTGGAGTTATTCTATAGATAAGATATTCAAGCTTTTTACTGTTTTTCTTTTCCTTCATCTATTTTTATTTCGATGTTTCCGCATGACCTGCGAAAACTTAACAATTTTTTTTAATATTATTTTTTGCAAGAAAAATATTGGTTTTTTTTCATTTTATCATTTTACATTTTTATAAAGTTCCATATACTTTAATACGATGGTTTTTATTGCTTTAAAGAAAACAGAGAACTTGCTGTCGAAGATATTCACCGAATTATCGAACAAAATTAATTGTCACTCGTTACAAGAAAGTCAGATTTAAGACCTTACACCTGAGTAGATGGGCAAATGAGAGACCATATTCTCGTATGTATGTGAATTTTTGTTGTAAAAATTTATCCACAATGAATAGCGTTAATTGGCGTTAGCGTAAGCCCCGTTTTTACAAATGTCCTTTGCGATG
The DNA here is from genome assembly GCA_963989365.1 of Rhimphoctona megacephalus. Taxonomy (NCBI): domain Eukaryota; kingdom Metazoa; phylum Arthropoda; class Insecta; order Hymenoptera; family Ichneumonidae; genus Rhimphoctona; species Rhimphoctona megacephalus. The sequence goes on along the minus strand of OZ022420.1, from coordinate 12,957,613 downwards.
TTCACTATTTTGGGTTGACAAGTCATCTGAAACAAAAATAGGAATCGAATTCCTAATTACTAATATACAACCGACAATGATAGTGGCGCGGTCGGTGTGTGGCTCCAGCGATCTCCAAAGTTTAGTAGCCTCGGTCGAGGCCAATACTTGGTTGGGTGTCCGCTTAGCCATGCACCGGCTCACGTATTAATCGCTGAACGGGAGGCAGTTTTTCTGAGTTTCTGATGGTGTTAATCAAATGAAACTCAGCAAAAATATAGCCGCCTGTATCGGCCGGGTTTTCCACAGTTTCCCTTGGCCCTCGTACAAATATGATACAGTAGTGCATTAAGAAAGAGTGGCTGTGGGCAACACTCTTGGGAGGTCTCTCAGGAACATGAAAATTGGTAAGGTAGGGGAAAAGAGGGGTTAAAGTGATGGGATGGGCTCGTAAAAACCCGCAAGAGTAGAAGCAGGAATAAGAAAAATAAAAGAAAAAATTTTTTTTAAATAATTACTAATATACAACAGAGTTAGGTACGAGCCAGAAAAAAAATCACAAAATGGCGGTAGTTTGAAATTTGAGGTCAATTTTTGACTTAATTTTTGAAGTTTACAATTCATTTTTTAAACATTTGTATGAATTTCTTTCGAATAGTCTGATCGTAGCTGACTGAACAAAGCATCCAAGAATATCGTATCCAAATTTGAAGAAGATCTATCGATCAATTCTCAGGATATCGTGAATGCCGGTTTTGAAAATCAGCCTTCGAGAAAAACGCATTTAAAGTTTGGGAAGAGATTTGGAGTATCATTAATTGTTTATCTAGAGACGCGGCAGCATCTTGACGCCAAATACTAAAAAGATAGTGTTGAACGTCCAAGGCAAGATGGGCCGATTATCTACACTCGATATGCTCATAACTCGACAACGGCTCATCTTACAAAAAAAATGCAAGAGACAAAAAAGTCTTATTTTGACGAAAAATTATGAATAATGATAAACAACTTTTTTTGATAATTAATCATAGAATAATTAAAAAAAAACAAATAATTTCCTAATTTTACCTTTAATCGACGATTGCTCCGCCTCGCTTCAGTGAAATGTTCACAACTTCTAAAATGCTTCGAATTTCTTAACAATATTTTAACACAATATTCTCAGAATTATATACTTTCAAGTAATGTAAAAAAAAAAATCGATATTCACAAAATTCTGCTCAGGCGTAAGCGCTTAAAATTCACAAGAAACTTTTTATTTGAAAATGAAAAAGAATAAAGCACGCAATATTCACGAAAAAATTGCATTTCCATTTATGAAATATACAATTGGTTATTTTGAGCGTAATTGCATAACGTTATCTAAAACACAATTACATTGTTTTACTCATTATAAGACCGAGCAATCAGAAGCCTTATGAGAAGAATGAATCAAGAGGGAATGAACGGTAGAAAGAGTTTGCATGAATAGAAGAGCAATGAATTCTGTTTAAGAATTATTCGTTCTTCTCGCCTCTTTATGGTAGATTTATTACACTTTTATTCTATGACGGTCTTGGAAACATACCGACAAACTTTTACGTAATTAAAGTGGAATGAAAACTTTGCGTAAAATGCGGAACTGGTTAGTTACTCCTTCAGAAACTTATTTCCCTGAGAGATTCTGAGGAGGGATGAGAGAGAAGATGGGTTTCTTTTTTGTATTTTTCTTTTAAGATAGATTAGCGACATTTTTCCAAACTATTATCGTAATTTCACTACAAATATTATTGTTCATTAGGAAGGAAAATATTTGATTACACTCTTTCAAAAAAAAAAATGGTTTTGTCTTAAAATTTATACTTCAAGGCAGCCAACATTTTCAGAAACGTGAAGTGCGCAGTCCATTGTTCCATGATTCTGACTGGGCTCAATGAAGTCCAATCATGTTGATTGTTGTTAATCGTGCAAATCGTTTACAGCAGCATTTCTTTAATAAAATTTGAAGTGAGTAGATCGTATGATGAATCGCTTTAATGTGCAAAACCTTTCTTTCATTCTCGCTCTTTTACTCTGTTATTCTCTTTTTCCATCCAGCGACTATTCGAACAATTTCATACTATCACTACTGACTGGTATCCTTATGCATTTTTCGTGGTAGGCACGTACCATGCACGGATAATCGAAAGAGCTTGGAACTCGACCGCGCCGACCAGTTCAAGAAACCGGACACGAGGCCACAAGAAGTTGTGAAATTAAATTCTTGCGTAGAGAAACCGCAGTAGCGTGAAACTCGTTGGAACGATATTAAAGATGAGATGCTTGTTGAAAAAGAAAACGGAACGTAGTGTCCAGAATCGACGGGATTCATCCAGTTAGCTGTGATAAAAAAGCAAATACATCAAAATAAAACGTTTATCATAAAAGTGTCCGAAAAATTAGCTCAATTTGAAGGTCGAAAGCTTGTTGAGTTGAAAAATAACAGCTCATAAAAAAATCACGATTTCGTTTTATGATTGTGACATCTGTTAACAGGTAACTTGAAATTTTTTTTTTTTACCATTATGTCCCAAGATTGTGATCGAAATATTTTTCGCTTAGATGTGAAATATCCTTAAGAACTTTCAACTTCCCGAAAGATTTCAGATTTACATCGCGAACGAATGGTTTTTCTTTTCACATTATAAAAAGCACTTTGGCTTATTCGAAATTTTTCTGAAAAGTGTTTTCTGCGAATAGTCCAGCAATCTGGAGGGGCGCATTCGACATCGAGCATATGACGAACGCACATTGACCTTATTTTTTTCGTTATATAAGATAGTGCCGAAGTGCATTGCAAGGAAATAGCCGTTATAACGAAAGCTTGGCCGCCTTGGGGAACGAGAGAAGGACGGCAAAACTAAACTACATATAGGGAGAGTCGAAGTACGAGGGAGTAATGCTCACAGAAAAGATAGGGTGAAACTTTGTGCTAGTCACGTACTGGTCAAGGGTGACTACGAGCTTCGAATACCCGAATCTCCAACGTAAAGGCTTTTTCCGACGGAGTATGTGTCTTGATTTTTCGATATCTATCATGTTTATTCCCTCTCCTCCATTCGGTTAGTAAACTCTATGTATTCGTAGCTATAATGGAATACAATTCATCCTATCGCCCTTGTCGCATTTTATGCTAGTCATCTTCTTCCTGTTACGAGCCAACGAATAATCAATTTATCTATACAGGTGTTTATTATCAGGTTCGAAGGACGAAACACACGTTTTAATCAATTTCATTTCAGAGGATGAATCTTTTTATCATCATATTTACTATTGTTTTATTGGAAAATGCAGACAAGTATAATAATATTCAATTTATTTCTTATTCTTCAATTTAACAAGAAACTGTTGAATTTTACTCCGTTCTAATGAAACGAATGTTTCACGAGACAACACGTTAAATAGTTTGATTATCAATCTATTCATCTCTTCTATAGTTCTTTGATTATTTCCTTCAATTTATGCTTTTTTTTTCAATTTCTATATCGTTTCAGATATCGTAACAATGCAACCATAAATAAATAATAACAACGAGAAGAAATTTGAATAACGCAGAATTTTCGTGAACGAATGAGAAAATCGCTCGAAATTTTTGATTTATGTTACGTGTGCTTTTATCGTAATTCTTGCTTCTTTTTTATATTTTTCACATTTTTCCACTTCCTCGATTTTTCTTCACTTCTCTTTAGTTTTCTTTGCCTTATCTTCACGATTGCGCTATGAATTTAAAGCCCTGTGAAATGTTTTGTTTTCCAAAAAAACACGAGATGAATAAGTTAACATTCGTTTATTCTGGCAATAATGGGCCAAAAATGCACCGAGAACAATGCGATATTTCTGGGTGCGTTGAGTTGAATCCCAGAAAAATTCGTAGCAATGGGAATACTAGCACGCTGAAACACTACTCATCCCATAACAGTCTCTTCGTGGTGATTGTGCTTACGGCTCGACGACTTCGTTTAACGAGGCACTCACGGAAGCTCCGTACGTCGAATTGTCCCAATCGTCTACCAATCTACCAAGCAGCGTAACAATGCCCTCGTAGTAGTGTTTCGCATACTCACAACTTTGGATGCCTATACATATTACAAATATAATACGTTTGTATAGAGTGTTCCATTACAATTTACATTGAGACCCTGATTCAAGGAACGACGGCGGGACCGGCTCCGCATTGCACTTGCAACAAACCGAAGTTGCGCACGCTTCGTCTTTCCGTCTTTGCGCACTTGACGCAAAGCCGGATTGAACTGAGTGCTTTCCCCACCGAGCGCAGACCGATCGATAGTCGGCACATTGTGGGAGAAATTTCATCAATCGGGGTCCCTTAAATCGGGGTCGCAGTGTATCCTGAAAAAAGAATAATGAAAACCACTCGAAATGTCTGCTGTTTGAAGAAAGAATGTTTCTAATATAAATTAGGCTATTTCGAGGAGGGAATATCATTCGGAGTCGAAAGGTTTGACCCTTTGCGTCATGATAGGACACCCAGTGACCCACCTAAATCTTATCAGGTTTTCGTTATTGAAACGACGTTTTGACCATTTGCAGTTGGGTTTTTTTATTTTTTTTTGGATTTAGTATACCTTCACCATTGTTCAAAATATACTTTTGACTCTAAATATTTATTTATTTATTTGTTATAAATAAACGATAACCCAAAACATGCTGGTTTTCTGGAAAAAATTCATTTCCACTTTGGAAACAGCACCAAATTCTCTAAAACTTCGGATACCGGAATTTTTAGGGTCGCCGATTATGAATCCAGCATCAGATTTTCAAAATTCAAAATGGGGGATCCAATATGGCGGGTGTTAACCTTTTGAAGCATACATTTTTCCTTACGTGTGATCGATTTGAAATTTGGTACTCAGGGATTTTTGGGGTTGCTGATTACAAATCTGCACGCAAAATTCGAAAACTCAAGATGGCGGATTCAACACGGCGAACCAAAAATGCAAAAAGTCGTTTGATGAAAGTAAAAGTTGGTACGCGGGGGTTTTTGGGGTCACTGATTACGAATCTCGACTCTAAATTTTGAAATTCAAGATGGTGTATCCAATACGGCGGATCAAAAATGCAAAAAGTCGGTGGATGAAAGTGAAAGTTGGTACCCGGGGGTTTTCAAACCATATTTCTCCAAAACTATTTCATCTACATGGTTTAAATTTGGAGGCAATTTTTATTTTACATATACGAATGTATTCTCACAATTTCGTTAGAAAAACTGCGGGGGCAATTTTGCCCTCCTTATCCAGCTATGGCCTTTAGTTAAATGAAACTAATAGTTATCTTCTCGCGTTTTGGAAGATCAGTTTTGGGACATCCTGTACATGTGTTGCATTTAGGTAAACGGCGTGTTCCGGTTACTGTAGCGAGAGAAACTAAGGGACTCGAAACTGGGAAAGGGACGGGGTTGTATATAAAGAGCTTGCAATCGGAAAAGCAGGCTGATAACATCTTCCATGTTTTACTGAAAGGCGTTTGTTGCGCACAAGTATACTTAAGTTCTCCTTCGCTGCCATTGATACAAAATTATTTTGTCCTTGATCATGCATCATTATCATGAGTGCTATTTACAAGCAAAATTAGTATGTTACCTGTTCAGACTTTAGGGAAATGGTTATCCTGAATCTAGAAAATTAATACATAATCTTTAGAGGATTAAATGAAAGAATATTAAGAATCACGGTAGCAACTCGAGACAAGTGCAATTACAAGCGAGTCTCTACAAGACACTTTTATAGGAAGCACCGCGATTCCACCTGTTTTTGATAATTGTTTCATTAATATTTAATTAATAACAGTATTCTGGGAGATGTTGCTGTCTCACGTATTTTTTATTATTTTTTTTCTTTTGATCGTGACTAACTAGAACCTTGTAGTTTGAAATATACTGATAATAGTGATATTTTATAATTTCGTTGTACCGAAAAATTCAACACTGTTTCGCACACATTTTTGATGCTCAATTGTTTTTTTCGCAGTTGCTGTCTAGTCATACTAGTAATATTGGTAGAAAATTCCGATGATACTTGATATCAGTCGTGGATGTGACAGCTGACCAATATCTTGGTATCAGTTTTGACTTTTTGTTAGTGTACCCGTGTAGAAAATTATTAGGGCAGCCCAAAATAAATTTGAGGCCTGTAAGGGTCGAAATGTGGATTCCCTACTACGGATTTCCGCGCCACAGCCAAACAAAGCCCTAGAAGGGGAATAACAAGGCTGGTTGAGTTTACAAGAAAAGGCTTCAGTGAAGAAACTTATTGAGGATCCGGATGGGGATTGCCAAGGTAGCCTTAAGTTTATCGCCCTAATATCGCCAGGCCAGAACCCAATCAGGAAAGTCAGGTTCGCCAAGAATATTGAAAAATGATGCGTTTGAATTAAGGGACACCACTGTGACGGCTTCAAAAAATCGATTTTTTGAAAACCATTTTAAAAAATCTAAAATACTTTTAAGATTGAAATGCCGTTGGACCCAGGTCGAAAAAATAATTATTTTCGTAGATATTGAATATTTTGTGGAGCGGTGCAGCGGTCCGCGACGCTCGGGGTCTCGCGCAGCTGGGCGCCTTAGGGTCACCAGGTATTCTTCCCGCCGTTCTCAGATATTCTTTTGGCTCGTATGAGGACAATTATATATAAAAACGTATGGGGACGCGCCTCCGCGAAATCGTGAAAAAAAAGGATTGTCTGGCAGAGGAAAGCTCACCGGAAAATTGATTGACGAGTTGAGCACATATTACGGCTTGGCTATTCGGAGGAACAGCGATGATGTTGACAAAATGAGGAAGGCAATTTGGGCAACTATCAAACATAAAATGTTCACAGACAGTGAGCCACAACATAACGATTGCCCGGAAGGAGCCGAGTCGTGGTGTTCGTGGCAGCGCGCGGTCGCATATGGTGATATTTCTAAATATCGCCATAAACCGCCTCTTCCTCAGGAAATATTGGAGGCAATTCAGCCAATCTTCGAAAATTTGAGCAGGGACGATTTGCTGCAGCGTTGTTTGGGCGGCTATACGCAAAACAATAACGAAAGCTACAATAAATCAGTTTGGGCAATAGCCCCCAAGTGCCAGTCCGGAAGCAAAAAAATCATTGATATTGCAACTGATATCGCGGTATTAGTGTTCAATGATGGCCTGAGAAGTCTCATGAAAGTACTGGAGACGTTGGGGATAACCATCGGCCCAAATTGTTTCAACTTTTGCGTTGAGACCGACGCAGTGCGGATCCAGCTCGCGGAGCGCTCGCTCACAGACGCTGCAAAAGAAGCGAGAAAAGCCTTAACAAGTTCGAGGAAAGAATCAGGAGACAACGATTTGCTTCTTGAGGGCCAGCTATATGGTGCCGGCATCGCTGATTGAAGGTAAATATTTTTTTTTTCAATTTATAACATAAATTAACAAACCTAAAACTTTGAACGCGTTTTTCTCAAAACCACTTTTTTGAGTGCGGCACGCAGCAGAACTTGAGCAATTTTTATCCGATCGACTTCAAATTTTTACTGTATCAATAAAAGTAGATTATCTCGAGAAGTACATAGGATTTTTTCGATATCTCGATAATTATAAAAGTTATAGCCTATTTTCAACGAGAAATTTTGCTCAAAAATCATTCTTTAATTTCAAAGGCGTGCCTGTTTTTTAAAAATCAATATTTTTCCAAATCCCTATGTACTTCTCTTCAAAATATCATATTATTAACGAAAACACTCGGTATTTTTTTTCAGATCGACGTTGAAGAGAGTTCTGCTGCGTGCCGCGAACTACTGCGGAGATGACAGCACCTGATGCGAGAGCTTCCCCAGCGCCACCATGCGGCGTGAAAAATGTGAAAAAAATGTTTTTTGATACATTAATAAACAAGGAACAAAACCCAAAAAAAATTGTTCGAATATCTCTTTTTTCCACAAAAAAAAATTCTTGAAAAATGTGAAAAAAATAGGGGGTCACAGTGGTGTTGTCCGTTAAATTTTTGAGGATCTAGTCCGTCTTCATCAGTGTAGCTTTCATTAAAATAAATTGTAGTATTTAATAACAAAACTAATGTGGGATTCGTTTGATTGGACGAAAAATTTAAATCTGTTTTTTTCATTTCAATTCACAAACAAAAGTGTTTATTTAAGCAATAAAGCTTATTTTTGCAGCATCGAATATGTTTAGTTATTTATAGACAATTAGAAATAATTATTTAATTATAAATAAATAATGAATAATCATTATTATTACATATAAATAATAAAATATAAACCATAATTATATTTATTATTACATTAATCATGTAATAATAAATATCATTTTATGTATTTTTTATTAATAATTTAATTCATTATCGTTCATTCTTGATATTATTGTTATTGTTAATTGGAATTTAAGTTCACTGTGACTATTTCTGTTTTACTTTGCGAACTCCGTCACTTATAGATTTATTAAATATACTGTGTAATATGCACATGACATATCTGCAGCATATGTTACATTATTTAGACAAAATTTCTCAACTAGATAATAGTGTAATGGGCAGTGTGCGTGCGCGTTGGGTCAAAGATCAATAGGTAGGTCGGATCGAATCCCCGGTGTAGGTAAGAACATTTTTCCGCACAAGTTAATATCCGGAGTAATGCAAATACTGAAATAAGATGAACTTATGATCAGATATGCAATTCTAATCATAAAAAAATATTATTATCAACATTTATTTATTGCTAGGGTTCCAATAGGGCTTCTTTTAAAGGCCTCGACCTTTCTACCCGGTTGGGCTCTCGTTGACAAAGTGTGACCGGCCCCCAAGGGGCCATTCGAGCTTCCATATTAGAGCCCTAACAGAGTAAAGGAAAAATAATCGGGGCTTAGCCAAGGCCCTAACTGAATTTCCATACGGGCAACGGTAGTGAGGTTTTAAAGATAATCGACGTGACAGCTGGTCCAAATCTTTGAATTTGTTTTGGCTTTTGGTTAAAGTGATTTTCGTAAATTTTGGTTAGCAGATAGAATGATAGTGAGAAAATCCAGTGTCATTTATATTGATGGTGACTAGCCTCATCAGGTTTTGCGTTTAGTTAAAGTGAAAAAAAATTTCGGCCGAAGTACTTGGCGAGTTTGTAATCATGAATGATACATTGTGTGAATGAAGCAAAAAAACTCGCCAAGTACTTCGGCCGAAATTTTTTTTCAATCTTCTTTTTTTCGTTTGAATCTTTTTTGTATCAGATTTTTTTTCATACGTTTTTTTTAATTTTTGTTCTTGATGTGTAGAACAACAGTACTAAAGAACAAGTGTATTTCCAATGAATTATACATTTTTTTTATTACATATCACTAGGTTTTAATGTATTTGACTATTAATGCCTTTATTTTAATTTATTGAATGAGTTTTTGTGAAGATTAGCATTAATTTTTGGTCAGCTTTGAATTGGCATCTTTTGTGAGATTTCGATTTGATTGGTACATTTTTGTGAGGCTCTCTTACAACTTTTTGTGAGTTTCTATTTTATTGAAAAAATTTTGTGGGATTCTCCTAACATTTTTTGAGAGATTTGGTGTGAATGAGAGAATTTTTGTAATGTTGGTTTTTTTTGGAGGAAATCTTTTTTATAACTTTCTGTGGAGTTATAAAAACACTAAAAATAGCCGTTTTTGAAAACTTTTGTCATCAGATTTTCTTCACTCAACTGTTGCATGATTTCTGTTTAGTATTTACTGAATATGAAACTTCATAATTGTACAGAGGTTGATATGGATATTTTATTAAAATATTATAAATATAATTAATTAACAAAAACAATGATTTCCGCCAAACAAATCTTCGGTCTCTATAGTCTCGTTTTAAACAAGACCTTGAGATTTTTCTCACCAGTTACGTATACACAGGGATTGGATCTTTTCTTGTGAACATTGTTTACCCTCGTTGGTATCGTCGCCAACAAACTTTTCTGCCACTGATTAATTAAAGCTCATAATCTCGTAGCATTCACAATCTTTCACGTGGGAAGCAGACATTTTCAAGTATTTTCGCTTCAGCTCTTGCAAGATGAGGAGAGGAAACCAGGGAAGGTGCGCAAATTCTCTGCTTTGATTCAAAATAAGCTACTTAGGTAGGTCGTGTCGGAGTACGATAGAAAATCTTCCTCAAGTGTACTTAGCGAAGTCTCAGTTCTACGTGAAAAAAATCTTTCGTTTGAATTAATTGTTCACTCTGAGTGGCGTTGAAAGAAAACAAGAGAAAGGAACGAGTGGTGGAATAAAAGAAAAAATAATAATGGAGCTCGTAAAAAAGTGACGATAGAAAGAATTAATACGTCACCTTTTTGGAGCGTAACAAATGTGAGGATTTTAAAAACTTCTATAAAGTTGTCTCTTTCTTAAAAATGTTGTGTGCGTTCAAAGACTTTTAGAAATATTTTTTCGTTCGTCATCAAGAAACTTCGTAGAGTCTTGAAGACAAGTCGATGAAGTTTTATTCTATCGATAAATAAAATTCACTAGCATACGTATACGTTTGCGTTGGAGGTAACGATCGGGGCATATCGTTTTCTGTGTGACTTTTCGTAAAGTGAAAGGTAGGCGAGTGGGAAACCTTAGTGCAGACGTTCCATTTTGAGAAAACTGGTTGGGAAAGGTTCGGATATATTATATATCTTTTATTTTATACTCTCTCTTTGTGTCTTACTCTTAGGTAGGGTCGCGTGAAAGAGAAAAGCGGAGAAAGTGCGCACCCAAGAGTAACGATAACGGGGCAACAAGTGCTTTTAGTATCCTGTGGTGTGCTCCGCCCTTCGCTGCAGGCGAAAAAAGGAACGAGACAATGAGAGATATCCCTCGTCTAGTAGATTCCATCCCTGTTCTATCATCTATAGACATACACATGCACACCGACAGTCAGAATAAAAAAAAAGGCGAAAAAATACTATAAAGAAAAATGTGACGTATTTCTGGAAAAAAATACGCTTTCTTGGGTCGCCTTCACATGCATTTCTTATATACATACTGCCTCCGATATCTCGAGACGTTACCGAGCAATTCCAAATGAATTTTTAACCTTTGTACAATATTTCGGACTCTTTTCAAGGATTTCACGGATTTTCTTTATGCGTTATGTATACATGTGGCGAATCTTGAAACATTTCTCAAAAAATGTTCAGGTGAATAATAAATTTGTGTTTTTCATCCGCAGTTTTTACATCTTGAATTGGAAAATTGTGATAATTGTGTTTGTATCCTGAAACAATGCTTTACAAGTGACCGACCCATGTAAATTTTTTTTTTCGAAATATTTCCCTTTACGCCTTATCGGTTCGTAAATATTTATGATGGTAATATTTACTGCCTCACCTTATGTACTTTATAAACCCTTCGTATTTGAAGCCCCTTGCGTGTTCCTTGATCATTTCCTTCCTCATCATTGCACGCGACGTCGTGGATATGCCGGCGGTGCTTCTGTCGTGTATCCGGTTCCGGTAATCTAATGCGCTGCGTAGTTATAGGCTCCGGCTGCCGGGACTGGCTACAGGACAGTCAGTGTTCAACCATTCCTAAGGAAGACCCCTGGGATTACTCCCGTTATCCGTTCTCAGAGCATACCGTTAGAATGCTTAAGGCTATTGTCCCAAACATTGCTCGCTTCTACTTCGTCGCTCCTCGTAGAAACGACGGGTGAGATAGGTAAATTTGATTAAGAAAGCGTGATACGACGCCTGTTTAAGTGTCCCCGTAAACGACCATTTCATTATTTATAATCAAGCTTAATTTAATGGCAAAACAATGACGCCCGTCAGTTTAGGAAAGAAATTTAAAAAAATATTCAGTCGCTGGTAGGGGACCAGTCATTAGCTAGCTTCGAAAAAAATGAATTTTTGCGAATGGAATTAAACGCACCAAAACAACCTTTGCAGATTTTCTATCTAATTCAATCAGTAATTGTTACTATTTATTAAATACTATCAAAGAGAAAATGATAATAATACTTAGTCAGTATTAGTAATAATAATAAGTCAGCGAAACAACTTGATACTTTAAATTCTGAGTATCACTGACATGAAAGTTTCTAGATTTATTGAACTCAATTGATGGTAATACCATTGAAAACACTTTATGGTATCTTTTACTGTCATTAAATGAATTATACATTTTTTCCCATGAGTCTACACTATTGATTTAAATTTTTGTGCTTTTTTTTTACAGTGTCAAAACTGATATGGGCTCCGGAGGAGCTGTTTCGAGGCTCTACATTGCAAACGCAAACAAGAAAGATAGTGGCAATTATAGCTGTTCGTTGGCAAACGTTGCAGCTACCACTATCTCCGTCCACGTTCTTAATGGTGAGTGACATGAAAATTCTAAAATGTATTAACTAAATTTTATCTTTTGAAATATCGAGAATGAAATCATCGTCATGAATAAATGTACGACTTGCAAGATAAGAAAAAATTGCATTGAAATTATTAGCAATGAATTATTGACTGTCTCCTTTTTTTTTTTTTTGAAATTATGAATTGTTAATCACGAAAGTAGCCTTTCGGTAGTCAATGAAATATTACAAAATGTGAAAGATGCTATAAATTTGAAAAAATCAGCTCATCAAAGATGAAAATACATGATTAATCATATACTTTTAAAGGAAAATAGATAATATCCCACAATCCATGCTCTACCTTCCAAGCTTAACATCAAAGGTATTTTGTCAAATGACTATATGACTTTTGAAATGTTGTACTTAATTTCTATCGCTTTGTACAATTTTGACCCGGTCCTCGATGGAGAGTGTACTGACATAGGTGAACAACATAATTAATACTTTAGCAACGTTCATGTTAATTTCTGTGCACATTTTACAACTGATGTTCACTATTCCGTGCAATAAGCCCCACACACGTGCTGAGACCCCCCGAATTGCCCAATTTCTCTTGAACTAGGCTTAGAGCGCTTTGCATTCACGAGAATATTGTGGCCCCATCAACCCGTATAGCCAATGGCAATAGAGCACCAGGAGAGACCAAGAGAAACGCTGGCAGTCGGTCGACCAGCATTGCGCTTCTGTCAGGACGCTTAATTACAATTAACATGTCCGAATCGTCGCCCACATTTCAGTCGAATGCATACATTGGCTACGGACGCCATGCAAACCTGCACATTTCTAGAGTTCTCTCTGTTTCTCTGGCTCTTTTTTCGTCTCTCTCGTTGTAATACTTCTGGTTTTTCCTTCTTGCTCTTTCTCACTTTACCCATTTTTGATCTCTTCTACATTCCCTCTTATGATTCTTCTCTCTCTCTCTCTCTCTCTCTCTCTCTTTCGCTTCGTTAATCTCTCCTTCTCTATCTCTATTCTTCTTTTAGTTTCTCTACACCGCTGCAGTGCTTGCTCGCACTGTTGCTTCGTTCCGTTTGCTGTGTTCATATGGTACCCTTTTGCGGCCACCATTCTCGTAGCTCAACAATCAAGGTCTATTTCTATAGCTGTTAAGTATGGAATACTGCATTCACTAATGAGTGCTCAGTAATGGAAAATCCCTTTCAACTAATTGTACCTCCGCTAAAGCATATTCAAAAATTCCATTGAATTATTACAATCTTCGTTAATAGGTTAATTCTTAAAATAATCATTCTCGCTCGGCATAGCGTGAAAAGCCGGGGCATGATATTTTTTCGTTTCGACGTGAGGAAACTATCGATTTCAAGGTTCAAAGAAAGAAATGAAAGAATGTAACGCTGGAGCACCTGGATCATGGAGGCGTATGTATTTTGCTTTTTGTCGTTAGGAATATGGTGGAAAGATCGCACAGGCAGGCTTCTTGCATTATTTACGATGGTCTATTGGGTCTGACAGGGATTTCATGTTTCTCCTTACCTTCTTCTCTCCACGGAATGAAACGAAGTACTGAGTTTGCATAAGACCTGACTTTTACCATTTTACGTGACTCTACTTCCTTGTGATTTATATTCCGTCTACACATATACATCTATATGTATTAGTAGCATACAAAAGCTGTTCACTGAGTTCGCTCAATGTATGCATAGTAATATCATCATCACTGTGACACTGAGTATCGTGTAACAAAACTCTTTGACCCCAAGGTATTGGGGTCATAGAAAAATGGGGAAACCTCGGATTAAAAACTTGTAACAGTTTGTCGTGAAAAAAAAAATTGGGGTGGAAAGAAAACAACTAGAGTTAACTATGATACTGATAAGAAAAAAATGCTGAACTGGAAAAATTAAAAACAACTGAACAATTATGGATCAGGGGCCAGAATTTTTTGGATATATATTCAAATTGTCATGAATGATAGTAATGCGATGGAAGTTAGTAATGTCAGTGTATTTACTGAAGTCACAACAAAGAGACAGAAAGGGTAATAGAGAGAGAGAGAGAGAGAGAGAGAGAGAGAGAGGGACATGCAGTTTTCTGTGTTATAAGTATGGAGTAACGTAATATCTACGAGTACGATAGTTGGCAACGGTATTGCCACAATGTTCTTCACACGATACAAGTTCGTTTGACACGTAGTCGAAACTCGAGCTACGAATACAAAAGCAGTTTCTCATCTGATACATGAGGTAACGTTCAAAACGAATATATCTATTGAAAAATAGACGGAGAAAGAGAGAGAGAGTGAGAGAGAGAGAGAGCGAGAGAGAGGCGGGGGAGGGAGGGAGAGAGCGAGTATAAATTAACATTGAAGGCGTATACGAGAGTATATGGAAGAACCGATGCTTCGCCGAAATTCAAACTTCCTTATGAAGCCGAGGAAACCTTACGACGAACGAGGAAAAGGCACAACGTCGGCGGTATTCTCCACTCCCTTGCAAATTGTAAACGACTTATCCCCCCAACATTCATTATTTCTCGTTTCTCCGAAAAGTGGAGAGCTTTAGTTCCCGACAGGATCGTTACCGGTTTTCTCTTTGTAATTCTCCAATTACCCCTTCCTCTGATCTTCTTCTAATTTTACGCTCAACACACTTGCAATCTCGCTGCACAAAATCTACTATGCCCTAAATACGATTTTATTAAGGCTTTATCATGAAAATATGACATAAATTTAACATGAACAAAGTTTAGATGCTTGTTTTTATCCGATTGTATTGCAAATTTTGGGCATTTCTTGCGAACTACCCTAGAATTTTTGTAGAATATTAAAAATTGTGTTCATGTTAAATTTTATAAGCGAAATTTAGGGGAAATCCCTCTATCTCCATCACTTATTCCATTTCATCACTTTTTATTTACTGTGTAAACGCTACCTCATCGATGGATCAAATACGAATTGTATTTTGCAATATTGCGAGAAACAAAGTAAAACATAAACAATTATGAGTGTACAATACTGACATGTGTGTGGATCGTTTCAAGCCCTTTTTATACTCATGTAAGAAGACAAGAAAATGAGCATGAGGGGGAGGGAGAGAAAGAGAGAGGGGGGGGGAGAGAGAGAGAGAGAGAGAGAGAGAGAAAGAGAAGAATGATTAAGAATTTCAGAAACTGAGAGATTTCCCCACTCCCTTTCCATCATATCCGTATGTTCTAGCATGCCTTGATATACTTTTTTTGCAATTAACGTACATTACTCGCCGCGATATGCCGCAGTTATTAATTAGATGTGACCCAAGGAAGAGCAGAGCCCATTACTCGGTGCTATCTCTTCGTGCGGACTCAACCTTCCTAGGTGGAACGAGAACGATATATATTTATATATACATGTGTTTGTGGACGTATGTGGCTATACGTCTATGTGTATACAGAAAGCCCTTGGGCCATGTTTTCCACATCCACTTACCGTTTCCAGGCTGAGAAAGAAGACTCTCAGCTGCGTTCACTGTCCTCCCTTCTTAATCTTTCCTTCCACTAACCAGCATCTTTCTTAACTCCATACTGACTTGGCCCTCTCCTTCTTCATCCTCTTTTTTTTCGTATTCTTTCGGATACTTAGAGCCAGTAAAAAGTTACCGTTGTCGTTTCTGACAAGGCTACGTACAGGGTTTTCCTCCTTAACTCACACAGGCAACTTTCTGATTATCATTGATTTTGCAGAAAGTCATCGGACCGCATCGTTCTTATTTTAAAAGCACATTCCGCTTATTCATATAAATATTCATTACTGAAACCTGCTAATCAAAATAAACTTAAATGCTCTTCGTGAATTATAAATACGATAGGATAGATGCGAAACTGAAGGTAATGGCATCAATGTGTCCACTTCTATACGAAAGCTTCATTTAAAGACTATTATTTTCATTATTACGACTTACGACTTACTAAACCTTTCATTGACAGAATGAAGAAAAGACTAATAGGCGGTTTCATTGGTAAAGGACAGGATGGAGGGCAGGAGAATTTGTGGCAAAAGAAAAACACGGAGGTGGCGATTGTCCTCGTTCTTGAAAAATAAGTAGTTCTTGGCCCAGTTAACGCCCAGGACGAAGAGACAAGCCAGTAGGTGAGGTCAATGAAGATAGGAGAAAAGAGACCCTCGACCGCTTGGCTGGGCCATTCTCCCACTCCCTCTTTCACTCTGTCACTTGTACTACTCGTCCTTTTCTCGCGGTTAGGTAGGTCGGAGTTAGGGAGGTTATTTCGTGAGGTGTCACGCCTGGCCCATTAATAACCCAGGTTCAAGCTCCTCGGGTTCCTCTTGCCTACCCTTTACTCCCTGGCAAACCGGCAGAGCCCGCTGGTTTCCAGACTCTCTTCCTCGCTTGCTACTCTCTCTGTGTTTCACTCCCTTGCCTCTTCACAGAGAACTGGGGGTGCCTTAGTAAAAGCAGCAGCTTCACTAGCGCACCACCAGACGCAGAAGCAGTTTCTTTGCTCATCGCACACTTGGTCTAGCTTTGTGTACGCGGCTCTGTATATGCTTATTCGTGGTATGAGAAACTTTTGGTATATGCTGGTCTGAGGACACTGCTGAAAGAAGCATATAGAAGTGGAGAGAGTGAGGGGGAGAAAGAGAGAGAGAGAGAGAGAGAGAGAGAGAGAGAGAGAGCTCGTGTTGGTGGACTAAAGATGGAAGGGAGAAAAAGAGAGGGGACGAGAAAGGTTTCCATGTGAACCTCACCACCACGCCGCCAAGCTTACCTATCCCGCGCGTCCTACAAGCGTGAGGAGTTTGCAAAGCTCTTCTCACGAGACGTAGTTAACAGAGGAGGCTGCTCCAGCGTTGTCCCGCTTCCGTACAGCAATGTATAATACGCAGAAGGAATCTCCCAAGGGTGCTTGACAGCTCAATTTGCATACGGCCTTTTTTGCACGTGACCCGCCAGCGCAAAACGATAGGTGGGGGAGATATGACCACCACGGTTAGTCTGCCACGAACCCTCAACCGTAACTGGATCCTCCTCTCTTGTGAATTATCGTACAGTTTGTATGTCAACGTTAACGATAAGAAGTGAGTTAATGCGCTTGCAAATACATGCATGATCACCATGTTTTGAATATTTATCGTTTATTTTTTCATCCACCTAGATGGAAGTTGGCATTATATAGATGAATGCAGAAACATTGAATACTTTTGTCACTTTTTGATCTTACTGGAAAATTACCTCGAGTTTTTCTTTAATCTGATTTCTACCAGCTGTCAAATTTTCGGATCTTCCAACTATGCATGTTCTTGCGGTTACTATAGTGTTAGAATGATACAATCTTATGATACAAGCATCGAAATGCCAGCTTCCACTTGGCATCCTAGAGTTTATTCAATGTCGTGGAAAGATTTTCATCGATGTTGACCTAGCTTGAACATGGACCTGGTGGATTTGCTCGATTTGCAAATCGACCATCCTCTCTCTCTCTCTCTCTCTCTCTCTCTCTCTCTCTCCCTCTATCTCCTTCTCACGATCCGATAAACTCTCTTGATCACCAGGGCGGGAAGTCGGAAACTCGGCAATCGTATCCTGGACAATCCAACCAGGCCAGTCGGCAAAAGTTGACCGGTATCACTGGCAATAAACAATCGTAATCGTGGAGGGTTCATTGGCCACGGGCCAGCCTCATCTCGGTACGTTACGCAGTAGCATTAGCCCCGATAACCCAGGCAACCATCATGGAACCCAGTTATTCTTTTTCCTGATTAGGTGCGTTTAGAGGTCATCTCTTCAACCGGCTCGAACAGTCCAGAAATGTTTGCTACTAGGCAATGATAAACATGAAGTTTGAAAAAATATCTTCTATAAAAATCAATCTTGACCATCACTTCATGGTTCACGCTTTTTGCTCATCTCTGAACTTATGAAATTGTAACTTACGTAAAGAGTTCTGATGATGAATAATGGAATAAAACAATAATTTATAAATAGAAATTACGAGTAATAAGTCCAAATCCTCTGAATAAAAGTGAGATTTCAGAAAATCGAATTACTCAACGTAATTAATTGGTATGTGATGATATTATTGTCGTTATTATTATTATTATTTAGTAAATTGATTGTTCGATGCTCATACTCAGGGAGAATCGTATTTCGCTAGGTTTGTAATCTGATGAACATGTTTCGGATGTGCTGTTTTCTGGTAGAGTTGGTATCCGGAGATTCGCATCCTGAAGAATCACAAATGTCTGAACGATTTGATGTGTGAATCATGGTGCAGAAGGAATATCGTAAATAAATCGAATGTAGTATTTAATAGGGTGGCTGAGAGTCGGACTTGGAGGAAGAGATAGCGAGACAAAGGGACGAGTGAGGAAAGAGGGAAGAGAGTTTACGGCAGGATGTCGGCAAGCCGCCAAAGTACGATGAGATGCACATATCCCGGCTCACGACATCAGAAACGGTCAAATTGCGGTGATCACGTATACACATATACATACACATATATAATGTATATCGACATGATTATTTATACGAATTGTACGTTGCACAACTGTATGGCCAACGTTATCGAAGCGAGGGAGAATAACGTGTTCCCGTTCACATCGCGGTTGCGAATCGTAACCGGAAACTTCTCTATACCGGTACGTACTCTGATGCCAGTGTGCGAAATCAGACTCGATATATATACAATCGTACAAGAGAAAGAGAGAGATAGAAACAGAGGAACAGAAGGACGGGAGTGAGAATCATCGATTGCCAGCAGGACGAGGCTATGTTTCCAGCAAGCCGATCGTCTCATTCATCTTTTGAACGGTCGTCCGGCGTTGACGGTAGCGACCGCGTGCAACGCGCTTTCGTCGCTTTCCCGGACTTTCGATCAACGGCCTATTGTGCAGGCCTCGAACTAACCGGATTCGAAACGCGCAGTCGATTACGATCCACCGGAAGTTCCCCTGTACCTTACGATATTCACGGTCCCGTTTCGTGTCCCAACATATATGGATCGCTGCAAATCAACTCAGCAGCATTTTTTCTTCGGCTTTTTTTCTAACAACGTCCGAAAATTACTTATCTATGTTACTAAATTATCGAATAATATAATCTGCAACTTGGCTAGAATTTTGTTTGCCTTTATATTTGGTCATGATTTCATGATGTTTTAGTCTCTTAAAAAAATGCCGTGCAAAAAAAGAGATATACTCGTTTTTAGATTTCAATTGGATATTCAACGTAGCGACTCAATTTATGTCACACTCAACTGTGTTTTTTTAATGCACGTGTTACAGAAAGTATTTTTTTAATGCATGTGACCAGAAAAATCCACTGCAATGAGAAAACAGCCGATTAAAATCGGTTTAATGGTGTCGAATTGTAAATGTAGAGAACGACTTCTCATTTTACATAATATAGAGAAGAAAAAAATTGAACATACATTATTATCGAAGTTTCATTGTCCTGAAATATTTTGTCACTCATTCATTTTCCATACGTCGTGTTAATTTCCATTATTGGCGTCCCACATGAGGATTCATATCCGTTGTTTTATTTGTAGAACATCGTTGCAATATAGTACTTGATTCCGCGTATTTCGAAATTTGAACTATTGGGCGAGTTTTACCTCGCACTGTTGACCTTTTTTCATCGAGGTACATGTTGGCAGTGTAAAGATCGACGCCCCATTTTTTCCCGCTCGTGTCAGCGTAAATAAATTGAATATTTGACAGCGTATTCAAAGTGAAAAAAAGTGGTGTATGCAGGGGGAAATAGGAAATTCAAGTAAGGATGTAGGTTTGAAAAATTTATGAACTTACAGGTTCGTGGCGATAATTTACTTATTATTTATCAAAATATAAACGATATAAATATGTATTTTTTAATTACGTGTTTCCCAATGAGTTTCGTACACTTAAAAACAAAGTAAATGCATATATTTATCACAAAAACAATAATATTTGACTCCACGGAGTCAAATATTATTGTTTTTATAAGTAATTTTTATAAGTTAAGTTTTTATAAGTTAAGTTTTTATAAGTTAATAATGTAATAAGCAAAAGGTGCTTATTACATTATTAATATCACAGAACTTAAATAATTTAATTACGCATCAAACGATGAGTGTTAAAGCAGTGGATATGAATAATCCTCATGCACTGTTGTATTAATTTACTTCCAAGGCTTTCAACATTAAGCAGGAAGACATTTTTCTTATGAAGAGTTGTTTAGATACCAAATTGAATGCGTGACGTACAGAGGTGAGCTTTGCAAGATCAAACAATTGCCATACGTTGCACATAGTTTATCTGTATCCATATTCTCCAAGCTGAACAAGTTTTCAGTGTATAATATACTGAAAACTGGTATCCGTGTATAAACGTGCGTGTCTGTATGTTGGGTGTATGCAAAAGAATAGTCGAAAATTCCAGGCGCGAATATTTCGCATGTCACGAGTGTTTTATGTTTTTTTATTCCTCTTTCCTCTACTCTAGAGTCTACCGGGACAACCGCGAATGGTTGCACAGAATCGAATGAGTTATATTCCCGTGGGATTTAAAGGCCGTGACCAGCGCAAACTCTTTCTCTCATTCTCTCTCTCTCTTTCTCTCTTTCTCTTTCTCTATCTCTTTCTGTTGCTCTGGACTGGACCTCATTCTGCAAAGTTTGTTTTTGGTCGGATCGAGCTAATGGGCGTACTATTCTCACATTGCGTGTGGCTGCGAAACCGACCCCTACATACACATTTGTATAAATGTGTGTGTGTGTGTGTGTGTGTGTAGGTGGCAATCCGGGACCTTCGAAGTTTACCCGTGACCTCGTGTCTCGCGATTAATTAACTTTGCTGCTGGAGTTTGAAAACAAAAATTAGAGCGGGCTCGAGTCTCTATGCGGTGAGAACCCTCGCCCACTCGTGACATCCTCTCGTACAAACATATCGGACTTCGCACCGGTTTCGCTTCATATATCTAATCGCTGTGCGATTGCTATACATGTATATATATCGGCGCCAGAATCAGCTAACGAGCTTCCCTGAACTCGGGCCTTCTTCTTTTCGATATCAGCTTTTTTTATCTCTTTATACTCACTGTGCTTCTGTGTTGCCGGTTCGCGCGAGATTTCCCAGCAGCATTCTGTCCGACAAAACTCTGCAACTGAAAACCAATTTCACCTTTTGGTACGGGCATGGTTCTTTGGCTACATAAAAGAGAAAGCACTGCGCCCAACGGAAAACTGAATAACCACGCTAAACTGAAATTACTTCACAGAAATAATTTCTTTTTGGTTGATAAAAAATTTGAAAGCTTTGATAAAATACAAGGTGAATCGAATTTTTTGTGTATCGTATTTCAGTGTAATTTTAATTGTGAATCATTTTCCGTGGCAGTTCGTTGATTAATTTAATTGAAATTCTTTGGAATAATGGCGTATTTCATGTTTTACATATTTTATATAATTCTAAAATATCCATTAGAGACAATTTTGTTACGAAACGAATTTTATGAAATTCTTGAGCATCTCGGAAGTTTATTTTTTAATTAATTAATTTTTATATTGGATCTAACGAGAAGAGAAACTTATTTTTAAAAATTTAGTGTTCATTCGAAATAATTTTTTGGTTATAGTGTTTAAATGTTAGAATTTGGGACAAATTATTTTTATTAGAGAATCAAAAATAAAAATTATTTGGTTCAAGTAAAACATTTAAATTTTTCTTAATTTTTTCGAAGTCGAGAATTTTTTATGTATGTTGTCCACAGCTAACGCTCGTTCGGTTAAACTTATTGTAATATAAAAACAAAAAATTAACACCTTAATGAAAAACTATAAAATAATGAGGTTTTACTGCCTGAACATTTTGTAAAAAAAATGATATGATTTATCGTTGCGTTTTTGGAATAGCATGACGTATGATGCTGTGCCACGTGTCCCACGTCATCAATCTTCATGTTTGCGTTGCGGCTGTACTACATTAACCCGTAAAAAATCGCACACAAAATGGTACACGGGAAATATCCACGTTGAATGAAGCATGTAACAGGAGCATTGACGTAGTCATGTGCTATTGGTAATCGAAGTAAAAATTTCAAAGTGAATTTCGCCAATTTCCCCGAGGGCAAGAACGATTAGATTGAATTTCGTTAAATCGTATACTCCATGAAAATGTTTCATGTTGTTCGAAGATGAAAACAATTTTAGATAGTTCACAATGACGGACGTAACGCATTTCAAAATTTTTCAAAATTTCAATGTTCAGAGAACTTTTTAAAATGCTCAGTTTTTTATCATTTCTTCGTCCACCATTTTTTTTCAGTCGTACAAAAATGTCCAGCAAACGTAAAAATCAAATGAAAAATATTCAAATATTCAAGAATATGTATTATTCGTTAATAATTTAAGAATATATAATTAATAATATTCATAAATAATGATGATTTTTTTTCTTTTTTATTGGGTTCTCAGGAGAAAATCCAGCGGCAATGCAGCACGGGGGCGTGAAAGCATTAAGAGCAGGATTTGTTCTTGTGGCGATGCTGACATCGGCCTCTCTATTAAGGTGACCATGAGGCCTCTTAAAATCTCCGGATGGAGTATTCGATCGGTGCTTATCTCCTGCTTCCGACGCCTAATTCATAGTGCAATACGAACGTGTGAAAAACTGGACGAAGAGCCGGGAATCACGAACGATCGCAGATCAGCGTGTGTCGCTCCCTCGTCCTTGACGTCGTTGACGTCTCGGTACAACGTGCAATTTTTTTCCCTCACTTCGTCGGAGGCTATGAAAAAAAATAAAAATAAAAATATCGTGTTCTCGGAACAGTTGACGTGATTATTTTCTCTCCTTTTCTCTCGTGCCCGGCGTTGATGGCGTGTACAAGTGCGCACGACATAAATAATTCATAATCTGTCGTGACGAATGGGAGATAAAAAAAATAAATTGGAATGACTGCGGGTGATAATTGAAAATCGGACGATGCGAATGTATTAGATTTTGTCAGCGGAAGCGAGAAAAACAAGTAATGAAGAATTGTAAGAGAACAAGCAGAAATTTAAATTCAAATGAATAATAACATAGAAAAAAGAAAATTGAACAGAAATAAGGAAAAATCAATCTTCGATTATATACAGAAACGATGCAATTAAATAATAAAAACAAAACAAAACGAAAATTAACACATCGATAATAATGAGATCGTAATTATACAAGACGAATATTTCGCAAAATAATTATATATATTACGATAAAACAAAAAACTCAAGAAAAACAAAAAAAAACAAACGTTATTTAAACTATAAATAATACTTCGTAATAGGTAAATTGATTCAGTAACGAATAAATGCGAGGAATCTGTGAATCGAGAGAAACGTATCTAGAATTTCTCAGCTGTGCATTTGTAAATATATCGCAAAAGAAAAAAAAACAAGTACGAATGGAAAATTCATTGAGTAATGAGTCAGAGAAGAGCGGAAGTAGGAAAAAAAAGTAAGAAAAAAGGAACACTTTGTAAAATCTTTCGACTTATCAGTCTAGTTGCAAGTGCGCTATGGTCATTAAATTCATTTTTTTTTCTGTTCACACTCATCGTTCATTCGGGCATTTTCACATTTTATGCATTGCTCAAGAGTCGAAATGACTGCACGTTTAATAAATAACTAGGATGCAGGTCGAGGCCAAGCTTGCACAGGAAAAATGTGTTTCGCCCTCTTCGCTCGCTATTTTTTTTTTTTTTTTTTTAATTCCATTTTATTTTCGCGGAGAAACTCACATAGGTCATAAACGCCGAGCGCATCAACGGGGGAGAAATGTTTTATTTATGAGCGTGAACTCGTGGACGTCGACGGACGTCAGTCAGGAATTTCACACGCAGAAACACCTACAAATATGTATGTATTATATACGTACATATATATATGTATATATACTTCATACGTATATGTATAGCATGCTCGTACCGACAATTTTCCAATTATCATCCGACGAATAGTTGTTCGAAGCTTGTGCGCGTCCGTCGAACACGCGTGGTTGATGTGTCGGAAAATGCCACGGAGCGAAAAAACGTGTGATTTAATTTTTCATACGATCGAACGTTATGAACTATTATTAAATCGTCGTTGGCCAGATGCACTACTGCTTTCTTTTTCTTACATGGACCCCAGCATCCTCTCTCTCTCTCTCTCTCTCTCTCTCTCTCTCTCTCTCTCTCTCTCTCTCTCTCTCTCTCTTTTTCATCTTTTTCTCTCATCTATCTTTCTCTTCCTTTACAACCACAGATAAAGGAGTTCAGTTCGTCACCAATGTTCGTCAAAAGTACGATGACGTTGAAAGAGCATCATTGAATTGCAAACAATTTTTTTATTCACGAAAAAACAATAACCTGAAGATTCGGGGTTAATTTATTTCTTCTATAAAAAGAGATGGCTTTCATTGCTTATTATTAAAGAACACAATGTCATTTCGGCGATCCTCCGACTGGATTCAAATGAAATTTTGTACATATCATAAAAACAATGACTAACCCATTCCCTTTGGGATGGCGTTTCCCGTGGGTGTTTCTTGGATTGGAATAATTGGAAAATCATGTATACACACTCGATACAAAACAATGTAACACAAGCGAAATAATCCTATGGGTAATTGAATGGCAGGTGTTACATGCAACCTCGTTTCACTCATTTCGACCAACTCGTAACGATTGAAATTTCCAAAACTGTTATAACTTCTAAAATCTCCGAGCCATCGAAATCTCTCTAATTGTATTACACTTTTTATTTGTCAATGCAATTTTTTCGAAGATCGAACTGCTCGGAAGTCGAGGATAATCTCAACTCCATTTATTTGCAGCACATAGAACGATTCGAAGTTTAGTATTGGCTTAGAAATCCATTTTATTCGGAAAACATCGTAAAATATACTTTATTTTTCTTTTAATATATTTCAAAGAAACAATATATATTATACAACAGAATAATCAGTGTTTTAAATATTTTTTATTTTGAAAAAAATGTGTTTTTTTTCAATCAAAAAGAGTTGAAGAAAGTAGTCCTTGTTCCACAAAAATCCCAGGAAATGCGTCGTACGTCACATTATATCGGCCGATTGTGAATTTCCAACGGTTCACGACCATGAATCGTTTGAAAGAAGATAAAAATGATAAGCAAGCATGTTTGGCTCGGCGTAGCTAGTTTTACGTATGCACACGTACAATATATCGGACGAAATAGATTCAACGAAGGTATATACGAGACGCGAGAGGCTGAGACTCGCTGAAAGTTTCTGGTAAACATCTGGAAAGCTCCTCGTTGTATATCGAAGCTTTTCACAATATAACAGAGGACGCGAAAGAGGCACAGCAGAATCGTGAAAGCGACGCATCAGAGCTCCGTTTTCGTTTCGTTTTAGAACGATGTTTGCTCACCGTATTCAATTTTCTGCTTCGTTTTCAGCACGCTCCAAACGTTCTTTCTTTCTCACCCTTCTCTTTTATCCACTCTCTCGTTTCGAAATCGCTTCCCGGTTTCATCTCTTCTTGATTCTTCTCTCCTTCTATAATCTAATTATCTATTTTCTCCCATTTTCAAGCGACAACGTATACATACTAGTTCAAGCCTATAAAAACCAGGAGCTTTTGAGCTTTTTGTTGATTGAAATTATTCCGTATTTTAATTGTTTCATATTTTATTCTCCTTATTATTATTATTATTAGCCATCCATGTCTTTTTAAATCGATTTTCTCCCATCTTCAGGCAGAAATATTAATGGTGGTTCTAGCCTGTAAACACCGAGAGCTTTTGAGCTTTTTTTGTTTCCTTAAATTATTCATATTTTACTCTTTTCATTATAGACTATTGGTATTTTTTCTTATGTGTGCGTCTAAATATTAGCGAAATATTTTATGTGATAATCATGCAAAAACTAAAAGACTTAATATTCAACGATTTAAAGATTGCTGACCTGACGCTTCAATAATTTTGCTTCTGTCCCAAATTTTGTTTCATAGTCAATATGCTAACGTTGCTATTTGAAATTACGAACATCGAAAAAGAAACAACAACCAAAAACTGACTTTGATAAAATTGACAAAAATTACCGAGGAAATGCACACTAGAGATTCGAAGATGAATAAATAATCGTAATAAATTATTGGGTACTTTGTTGAATGCACGTTGACATTGGCAATGTAAACGAATGAGTTTCCACCGTCCCACAATTTCACAAAACTTCCTTGTCGTATGTCGATTTCATTTGACTTTTTTAGAGCGTCAATATAGTACTTTTCGACACATAATTACTGGTGGAGGAAAAACCGATATTCGATTGTTTCCAAACGAAATTCAAGGAGGGTTGATTGGCAGAGAAATTAAAGCAGATGTGAACTCGTTACTATGAATGTTGAGAAAGGATGACCGGAGAAAGATTACTTTCTGGAAGTATATCAAGCTGTATATGCTCGAAGGAAATGCTCTGAGTTTATAAAACGACGCAATTGACATAGGGTTATAAATGCTTATTGGAAGCCGCACGTATCCGTCGTTGCCACAAACCGCGTTTTCACTCGATTCTCGGTTAGTCATCGATCGCAATCCGTCGATAAATAACGATCGGTAAAGCGCAAGGAAATACGGAAGTTCGGGTCAACGAGGGTACGTTGACCGGATTCTGGTTGGCGCTTATTGTTGTGACAATGACGCATGATAGAGTCACGACAAAACGTCGCTTCATGCGTAAATCATGCCCCATGTCATATACCCTCTTTCATACGCGTATATATTCATATATTTGCGTGTTCATGTATATGTGAACACGTATGATAATATATAACAAAAGCATTATTGCACCCCTACAGGTGCAAAATATTTCATGTTCGCCAGAGGTGCAAAACGGTTAGGAAAACCGCAAATTTCTCACAAACATTATCTCCGGACCCCACGAGTGCACCTATCTAGTGCACGCGTCCATAATCCGCTAGCAGATATTGAGCGCCGGTGGCCGCGATAAATTTAATTACTACGCGTGACAAAATCTCCTCCGGGTATTCCCGTTCCACGAAAATCAAATCACGTATTTTTATTTCTATTTTTTCTTTATTTCCGAATTTTGCCGCCGTACCGTTTATTCTTGATTGTAAATTTAACGACTATTCTGTAAACTTTGTTCTTGGCTAAGGGTGAAATTTTTCTATAAATTTGCAAAATGTGAGAGCAACTTATTAAGCGCAACTTTTACAAAATTCATTCCCAATAAATTGTTCAGAATTTTTTTTTTTTATGGACATTGGCATTTACTCCGTAAAGATAATTAAATAGTTAGCAAAATTTACATTTATGAAGACTTGAAATGTTTTATTAGGATTTGTATTATAATTTTTAAGGGGAATACATTTATCAAATCGTAGTTAAGCATGATCCAGTGACTGATGTTTTTTTTTTTTAAACTTCGACGAAATAAAAGTGAGATTTGGATTGCTTTCAATCATTGCCTAGAAATTTGTTTAATTATTGCTTTAAATTGTCCGTATCAAATATTGCAAAAGACAAGGCAACTTTTAAGTTGAGAAAAAATATTGAAGAATAAAGAACAAGTGTAAATGAGCAAGAATAACGAGGTTGATATCGATGTGAAGGAACTTATATTTTCTAAGGGTGTGTTCAGGACGAAACACGACAGTACACATTTTTTATTTGAGGAGGAAAACTGTTGTGATTGTGAATTGCTACATGTAATAAAGAGCGGTTTCTCAATCAGAATCATTTCTTATTGTCTGTGAAATGTAAACAAACGTTTATTGTTAACTGTTTTTTTTAAATGATTTGTTTATTTGTAGTATAAATGAGAAAAGTGTGAGTGGAAATGGTGAAGAATTGTAACGGGATTACAAAATTCCCTAAGATCGTTTGTCACAGTAAATCATTCTACATTCGTAAAGAATAAGTTAATTGTATGGAAGAGATCTGCAAATTTGCGAGTACACGTCCGCGTGTGTGTCCGATCGGATATATTAAGGACTCAATTCCGTGTTTAAATAATAAAAGAAAAAAATAATAATAATCAAACCAAGCCTAGTAAATAGTCATCATCATCGAAAAATAAATCACTAACGAAAGGACGTCTACGAGATAATCGAATCATTGAACAAATAAAAATTCGCGTATCAATGTAAAACAAAAATGATACGTCGAAAATTTATCAAAGCTCACTCATACGCATACACACACACACATACAAAATTTCTCATAAATAGCAATATATCGAATAATTAAAGCGATTATAAGAAACGAACTATAAACACAGGCCATAGTTTAATGGTATTTAAGTAACGATCACTATAAGGAGTAAGAGTATAAAATAAAAATTATATAAGTATGAACATATAGACCGGTATGTATGAGATCGCGTGTTGTCCACAAATTTCTCTTTTACTGCCTTTGCAGAGAAGAGACTTGCGTTAAAATGGTTGAATGAAGGGAAAAAAATACAATTTAATGTTGGTATTCGTTGTTCACTATTTGTAACACCCAGACACACAGACGAGAAAATAAAAATAAAATTCATCGTATGTACACTGTTGATGTCTTATTTACTGTTACCAAACCTTTATAGTCTTTCATCGTCGAGCAAATAAAATTCTGCAGCATCTTCGAATGCTATGAACGCTCCTACAATTCGATATTTCTAATATTTATTTCTGTGTTTGTATAGTTGTGTTTCGTTATCTATTTTTTTTTGTTTTTAGGACAATATTTTGAAGTTGAAAATCGAGTTGAAAGGCCGACTAATATTGGGTGTTTTACCCTATTCAATTTCGAACAATTTAACAACACTTACAATGTGTCCATTGAATCACGTGAAATTAAATGAAATTTTATTGATTGTGACGTGATTTTATTCGTATCATCTAATTTTCATGCTATGCTATATAATCAATGTCATTATTTTTTATCTTGATGAGAACATATAATAATTGTAACATGAGCATTTAATTCGTATACTTGAAGCATGAAACACTGGTAAGTGTACAATCTCATTTTTCGTATAACAATTTCTCCTATATTCGCCATTGTTTATTTCAATAAACTTCATTTTTCCGTCAATACTTAAATGTAAGTCTAGAAAAGAAGATTTCAGCTATTAAAGTCTTCAAATATAATAATAATTAAAGTTTTGTATCAAATCTTCCAGGATATATAAAAAAATGCTGTATGCAGATGCGACCTGAAGTGCCTGCAATTTGAGGTACCTTATTCAAGCTGAACAGCGTCACTCCATGCTGCTTTGCTCAAATTATCGTTGTTATTATTTCTTCATATATTCACTGTTTCAATACAAATAAATCGTTCTGAATTATTACACAAGAAAATAATTATGAATGCTAGAGAGCTTAATAATACCACATGGATGAATTGAAATTATCTCCTAATGGGAATCTGCAGTCTGAAAGCTCAATTTGTCGCAATTACTAATAATGTTGCATTCAAAATCTTTGCTTTTTCGGTATTGTTATGTACGTTTTATTTAAAAATTGGAGATATCTAGTCACTTGGAATAAAAAAATTGTAACGTAGCTTTTTGTAGGCTTAAATTACAGTTGAATAGTAAATTCGCAGTTTCTTTTATTTTTATAAAAAATATAACTATTTTTTATTCAAATCATGAGTGCATCTATTTTTTTTTAAGATCATAGCAGCAGCACTGGCCATTTAAGTAAAAAAATATTTTTTGTTTCGTATAAATAAAAAAATATGCGCTTCAGGTTTGAAATTTGGTGTAGAACAACAATGAAGAAGAAAAAATTCCACAAAATTGCAATAGAAATATTTTCTATCAGAAATCATAATTAATTTTTCAAAAAATACTGCTCTGTCGATATAATCCTTTTCGCCCATATATTCCAGATTCTTCTGAAAATACTTCTAAGCCACCGAGAGTCTCCAACAATTGTCCCAGGATTAGATCTTTATGAATTACTTTCCTTTCCCTCTGTTACCACAAATTGAACGGTAGAAACGTTCTACAAAGAGGATTGAAAAATAATGTGATATGTGGAAAAGCGGCGAAGAAGAAAATCGATTGCGGCGGTATGTGGTTCAGTGCAATTCATAGTTATCATGAAAGATTAGCCAAGCTGTCGTCTTGCGAGTTCTGGCTCGACGACCAAAGCTGACGAGGAATTCTATGCTACTTGGGTCTACCCAGTACCCATGATATTTTCAAAAGATTTGTAACTTTGAAAGTTTCAAGCACAGTCCCCTCGTGGTCTCTGTAATATTTTTGTACCATAAAAGTCCAAGAAGATGAAAATGAGGGGTTTGAAAAAATTCACTAAAACGAAAAAATGTGTAAAAAGTTCGAACTGATCCAAAGCCTGATATTGTGCAATTGATAAACGTCATAAATGAGGAAAAAATTGTTTCATTATATTAAAATAAAAATCAGAATCCTTTCAACAATTACTATGGTGGTGAAAGTACGTGAAATATATTATAAATTATATTTTCCGTTTTGAAGAACGATTTTAATAAGCTAAAAATATGAATAATGAAATAATAATATATACAGAAAACAACATTGTGAATATGTTACTCCTGTTAATAATTACTTATTTAATCTTCTGTTGAATCGAAATTTTGGAAAATAATTGCCTAAGGTTTTTGTTGCATTATTTGTTGCAGTAATTAATTAAATAAATTAGTAAAGTCAATAATAAAGTAAGTAATTAATTGTTGCAGTAAGAATAACACACTATTAACAAAATGAGATGAAATAAAATTGGTTCAACTGGGTGCCTCTGGGGAATAGAGTTCATATACATGCACACATGCATGCATCGTTGAACGTCCCGACGTGGTGACCGTGTACGTCATTACGTATAGACCTGATATGGTGCGAACACAATGAGGCCAACCCCTTGTATGTTATTCATGCGTGTTTCTCGTCGATATACAGGGTGTTCTGGGAATAGTCGATCGTGCAATCATAAACTGTAGATCGGATTTCGAGCCGGAAAATTTTTTATTCTTTTTTTTATCGGACTTCCGACTGATTAACTCCTAAAGTTGACGAACAACTGCTTCTAAGTGCTGTTGAAATGGTTAAAGATATAGGGGAAAAGAATAGAATTAATTTAGTAGAGTATGGAACTTTCTATAAAAAAGCCATTGACGTCACTTGGCTAGTTTTACTTAATTCAGCTTTGAGAGCCGATTAAAAAGATCGTTAAAAATTATCAGCTCATGCGTAACCTTTTAAGACTATATTCGAGTTGCTCTCAGGTCTAAACTATTGAGGATAAAATGTTGCCTTTAACGACTTTTTTAAAGGAAATTTTATGCTCTACAAAATTGGTTCTATCTATATTTGGTCTATCTCTGACCGTCGCGGCGGTGTGCGTGATACACGTGGGAGTATTCAAACTCTTCAATTTTTGGAATTGGGTCTACAATTTGAGTTGGCGTTGGTGATCATTCAAACTGAAACATCCTGTATATCTCCATAGATGCCTACAGATATAACTACATAACAGTAGTGTGACTGAATTGCAATAGTCGGAGCTCTTGCCCCGTCCAATGCGTATATACATTGTCAAACTTTGAATCAACACGTCGACACAGAACGTCCATTACTTCATCAAACATTGGTCATCGCCGATGGATCCGGAGACCACCAATTTGCCAACAGAAAGCAGAGAATTTCATGGCTCGTGTAAACGTGGCTCGAAAAACCTTTGACAACCATCTCGGATTTACCGAACTCGTACAATGAGACGATCGACTATGTGTCCGTAACATTTACTTCCTTTTGTATACACTTTTACGTAGGTTTGTTGAATTGATGTAGCATTCATACCCCACTGCAGTAATTCATTAATCATTCTAGCGCAATGACGTGGCCCATAGAGGATTCTAAATTTTTATTCAAAATTAAATGAAGTGAATAATGTAACAGTGGATTCAGGATCATTCCGAGCATGAATCTATTGAAAAATTGATGATATTTATGAGGACGTTGTTATTTCAATCCACCAATTAATTTTCAGTTTCAAATGGGCCACATTTTAATTGAATCCTTTCAATGAACTATGGAATACGAGCTTTTTTTCAAACGTCAAGTCAACATGTGCAGTATCAAATAAAATATAGCTACAGCTGCAATTAAATGGATATAATATTGATGCAAACTGTAAATAGTACGGTTTTCGCCTATAATTTACCCACATTTACAAAGGTCCATGAATGTGCACATGTTCCCCGTAATTTCGGAGTACCTCCCAAATTTCAATTTACGTATCATGTTTTGTAAATTAACGTTAAATAATCGGGTTGAAACCCTAGAGGCTCATGGAGAAGGAGTCCTAAAAATAGTACACAAATTCATAAATATCACTCCCGCTCAAAAGTTTGGATACACCTGTCGATATTTCTTGCCGCACTAAAAGCTATATATTTCCGTCAAAAAAAAAGATAATCGAATTTAACGAACGGCATTTTGAAGAGGATAAGTTTCGCTTCATTTTGCCGTTTCGAAATATTTTTTACGATTTTTTTTGAATCCGGTACGCATTTTTGTACGTGACCGTTTTTTGGCTATTTTTCGACCATCGAAAATTGGGCGCATAGCTTAAGGAAATTTTTTTCGTCATTTCTATCCATGATAAACTTGAAAAGGTAGCAAAAGCTTTATTTTCATTTTGTAGAAAGTATCGTGCGATTTTTTTTTTCATAAAGTTATTCCATTTTTTGCTAAAAAAGACAAATTTTAGAAAATACAGCGTAACTCAAGAACTATTGGATTTCAGAGGAAATGTTAAGAATATAAAAAGTTGCATAGGTTTACACACGATTGCTTGGAATTTTTTCAAAACTTTCCTTCCAGATTTTTTTTTGACCATTTTTGCTTGGAACTCTGATGAGTAGGATGGCTTACCTCGAGAAGTGTGGCATTTGGTATAAGATATCAAGACAAGAAACCTTTTTGCCTTTGGATTTTACATTCGCTAAAATTTTTCCAGAACTTATTATTAACTTAACTTAATTAATTATTAATATTTAATTTAATTATTAATAATAATTAAATTATATATTAATTTAATAAATATTAAATTTAATACATTTAATTATTAAATTAATTAAAAAATATAAGTTCTGGAATAATTTCCAGACCTTATTATTATTAATAAATTAGAAATTTGTTGCGCACCCTATGCCAGCAGTTCAAAATTTCAAATTGTTTGGACTTGCTTTTTAACGCTAACATATAGTATAAACTATTCAATTAATTCTACCTTAAGTCTTACCTCATCTAGACGAGTTTTGGCTTTGAGTACCGCGTTCACGATTGCCAATGATGGCAAAAGTTGCAGGATGCATGGTCGAGTCTCGAACAAGATCAAATCGATAAATTAATCGAGCGAATGCCGCAACTTGTGAACGCGGTACTCAAAGCCAAAGGCGGTTTTTTCGACGAAAACCTCGTCTAGATGAGGTAAGAGACTTAATTAACTAAAACTATATGTTAGCGTTAGAAAGCAAGTCCAAACAATTTGAAGTTTTGAACTGCGGGCATAGGGTTCGCGATAAATTTTCAGAAAAAGCACCTCGATGACCTGAAAAAAAACAGTAAAAAGAATTTTGAAAAAAATCTAAAAAATTTCAAGGTATTTGAAATGAAAAATTGCAGCACTTTTCCCTCTTGATATTTTGTCTTAACCTCAATAGTTTTCGAGATACGCCAATCAATTTAATTATTAGGCAATTCTTCAAGTTTCGGCCAAAAAAGTTGAAAAAAAAATTTCAAAAAAAAATTCTGGAAAAATTTTAACAAATGTAAAATAAAAAAGTAAAAAGGTTTCTTAACTTAATATCTTGTCCTAAACGCCATACTTCTCGAGTTAAGCGATTCTACTCATCAGAGTTCTGAGCAAAAATGGTCAAAACAAAAATCTCGAAGGAAAATTCTGAAAAAAATCCAAGTAATCCAGTGTAAACCTGTGCAACTTGTTAAATTCTTAAGGGGACCGTATGGTCTAGAGCACGAAAATTTCACCTATTTTCACGATTTTTTTTTTGCCTTAAAAAATTTAAAAATCGATGTTTTAACTTTTCGGGTTTATTACTACCTTTATTAAGTATACAAAAAAATTTTTTTTTAATTTTAAAAACAGTGTTTATTATCATATAATTGGCATTGAAGACGACCCTCTCGAAAAATCCGACCCGGACGGTGAAGATCGATCCGAGACTTCTACTCATCTGAAACACAAAATTCAAGAAAATTCTTAATCAGAAAGAGTGCAGTTATGGTCGGGACTAGAACAAATCGAAAAAATTAAAAATTGACAAAATGGCGCGCTTTTGAAAAAAAATTCGTAAAATCGGGTTTTTTTTTCACTAGTTTTTTAGTATAAACAATAAGAAATTATTTAAATAAAATTATGATTGTAGTTCCGATGATAGCCATACATGTTGTGAACAACATATCCAAATTTCAAGTGATTCGGTTGAATAGTTTTTTTGTTTTCACCTGCGCAGTGCCGAAAAAAGTCGTTTCGAGATAAATGAGTTTAAAGTTTGAGGTACAGATATTTTCAAAAATTGAGCAAATTTTGAATACTTACAGTTAATCCGCGATTCCGGCACCATATAGGATTCCTTCGGAACGTTCATAATTCAAGATTTCCTCACTCCTTTCATTTCTTCGAGCTGTCCGAGCCTCTTTGGAGTTGTCCGTGCTCCTACGGTTGGCGCTCGATACTCGCAGCTCGTCTCGGTTTTGCGCTAGTTGCTCCGCTTGTGGCCCGATTGTTATGCCCATGGTCTCCATTATTTTCAATAGGGATGCAAATCCTTCATTGAATATGCAAGCGGAAATGTGAGTGGCAATATCAATGATTTTTTTTCCGGCAAACAGATGTTTCGGCGCAAGGTGCCACACGCAAGCATTGAAACTTTCGTTATTGTTCTGCGTATTACTGCCAATACACCTTTCCAATAAAGTCTCTGCTGTCAATTCTTCATAAATTGGTTTTAATATCTCTTGTGCTTCATCGCACAGAGCAGGTGGGTGCTCGTAGGTGTCTAAAGTACCTGCAGCCTCACTTTGACGCCACTTGCACCACGATTCGGAACCTGGAGGACAGTACGAGTGTTGCGGATTTTCATCTGTTGAAATTTTGTGATAATATGCTGCCCATATTTCACTTCTCATCCCTTCAGTCGAATCTGAATTACGTCTAATTGCTAGACCGTAATAAGTTGACAGCTCTTGCAATAATTTATTCGTCAATTGTTGACGCTTCGGTGTTTTATTTATCGATTTCCGCTGTGTCTTTTTTCCCTCTTCTTTTTCTGTCAATTTCTTTGTTGCTTTCTTTATTTGTGCATGTTTTTTTTTCGCATCAACAGCACGTTTGTACAAACGTTTTTTAACATGCAAAACACATTCTTTTTTGCAAACTAAAAAATCATCTCCGTAAGGCTTTGTGTCCAATAAGGCTTTGAACGTTTTCGTGTCGCGGACCGCTCTCTACCTGCGTTATGGGCTGTAGAAGCTGTAATATTGAGAATTTCCGCATGAAAATTTCACAGTATATTCTTGAGATACTATACTTTCGACATATCGAAAAAAAAAAAAATCGATTTTTTCAAATTTCTAGACCATACGGTCCCCTTAACATTTCCTCTGAGACTCAATAGTTCTTGAGTTACACTGCATTTTCGAAAATTTGTCTTTTTTAGCCAAAAATGAAATAACTTTATAAAAAAAAATCACACGAAACTTTCTAAAAAATGAAAATGAAGCTTTTGCTACCCTTTTCAAGTTTATCATGGATAAAAATGATGAAAAAAATTTCCATAAACTATGCGCCCAATTCTCGACGGTCGAAAAATAGCCGAAAAACGGCCACGTACAAAAGTGCGTACCGGGTCCAAAAAAAATTGTAAAAAATATTTAAAAATGGCAAAACGAAGTTGAATTTGTCCCCTTAAAAACACTGTTTGTTACATTTGATTATCTTTTTTTTTTACGGAGCTATCTAACTTTTAGTGCAGCAATAAATATTGACAGGTGTATCCAAACTTTTGAGCGGGAGTTTATATGCTATAAGCTTCGAATGCCCCGAGTGCTATACGCGTTCTGCGGTACTCTAACCCTAAAACCACAACCAAAATGGATCCACCTTAATTGGAGCACCCGATATGCAGTACCTCTGATTCTTTTAAATGCCAGCAGCGCAAACATTAATATGATATAGAGAGGAAACATTTGCTTGCTTGTGTGTTTTTCATAAATTTTACTGATTGGAAAAGTTAAATTACGAAATTGTGTATATAAGACAGACCCAAGCGGTTCATTGTAGTGTAGTTATCTAAATTTACGAAAAAGGATGGACTCTAGGTCATAAAATATTCAGCATAACATTGGAATCCACCAATTAAAATTACCTGCAGTTGAAAACACTTGATTTTAATAGCAGCGTCACAAAGTTATCGTTTCTCAAGTTAATGCAAATATAGCATTCATTTATGGCATGATAAAAGAGAATGTAGAATCACTAAGGTCCTTAATACATCGCTTCTGATTGGGCTTGGTAACGAGACTTCCACATGTTCGCTTGTGACACGAGTGCAGTAGAACTTTCGTGCATTCTTTATACATATATAGGTTTTGGTAATTAGCATCCCCCAAGACCTTCCGACGATAAGAGCCGACTCGAGATCTTCATCCGTCGCGTCTCGTCGTCGCCAGACTAGACAGATCTCAGAGCTCTTGCCTTTCGCATGCACACAAACTACTTTTTGCTCTCTCTCTCTCTCTCTCTCTCTCTCTCTCTCTCTCTCTCTCTTTCTATGGGCGTCCGTTTTTTCTTCTTCATTACAGCAATGAGAACCATTGTGGTAAGTTACAAAAGAACTTTTGGTAACACCAATTTTTTTTTGTTTTGTTACACAACAACTTTTGTCAGCGTTTTGCACTATTGCAGAATTTGTCATTTTAAGTTGCAATATTATAAACAAATAAAAAAATGTATTTGAATGAGAACCTTTTATGCCTTTGGAAATTTCTTGCTCAAGATACCGTTCGGAATAAGGGACCGGTGGCAACTGAGGCAAAGATTTACTAAGCGGGTACAAACTTTAAAAGGGGTTTGAGGAGGTAGTTTTTTATATTTGATTAACCTCTTTAACAAGATTTATTCCGACATCGAAGTGTATTCTTGTTAAGAGTGAAAGAAGAGAAAACAAGTACATATTCATAACGAGATACTTCGGTGAATGCCTGTATTTACAACAAGAGTGACTCTGAAGGGAGTCTTCAGATTAAATATCAATACATGAACTTAAAATTAAGAGCAAAATCGGAGTCAAAAAGTCTGGTGCAGTTTTTCGATTACATTTTCCTCTGACGAATTACTCGCTGAAGTGAATTTGAAAAATTGATTAAAAAACACCATGAGATCTTTTGATTCCGTATTCAGATCGGAATGAAAGTTTACGTTATTTATTATTCGTTATGAGAAGCCCTCTGCAGAATAACTCCACAAAGAGGGCTATGCTCTGAACTTAATTGAGTAAGACATCATTGATTTCACAGTATTACACGTTTGCACTCTCGAAAAGTCAGTTGAGATTAAATGCATATTCCAAGAACGAGTAGCTCCTCGTACAAGTACTCTCATTGTGAGAGGTCATATACATTTGTTGCAAGCTTTCTACCATGAAAACTCTGTATCATGAAATCTTCTCAGCTCTCGCTTCTCGCACCTTTACAGCATTCTTGAATACATCTGAGTGCATACCTCTTCCAAGATCTACTCCCTTGCAAATTCAAACATACAAAGTACAATTGGTATATTTCTTGCATGTAAAGAGCAATTCTTATATTCGTTTATATTCAGCACAATCTTTTGAGTAATGTATTTTAATATTTAAGGCAGTCACCCAGTGTGATATGTTGAAAGAATCGATTTTTTTTGCATAAATTAATTTCTATACATGTGTAGAATATACTGGTAAAGTGATTTTCCAATATTCGCAGTCGTTGGAAAATTACAACAGTTAGAAGACCAGGTGTTCGGAGTGCTTGGTCGAGATGTCGGCGAGGCGGGGCACCGGGCCTTTTGTGACGGTTCGGTTTATTACCTGAGACCATTCAATACACATGTACACTCGTATATACATGTATAGAGAGAGATGTAGCGTCGCTTCTTTCCCCAAATTTACTTTCAAATATAACGATTAGTTTAGTCTTGGCTTCGCACCGAAGAGTATAACAGCTAGGTACGAATCAGTTCGAAGTCAGTGATCAGTTTATAAGTTGTTCGTTTTTGCAATGAGTGGTAGAAAAGGAAGCACGTCCGATAATATTCATCCTGATCGGTCTAAGAAACGAAAGTTTTGTGGAAATCGTTATACAGTGCAAAATGATATGAAATTTACATCAGCTTCTGCTAAGAAACTCAAAGACAGTATGGACATGGAGGTGCCCGTCGTTTCAAGTTTTGCGTATTACATTCTGGAGTTTGTCTTTGTATGTTATGCCATCTCTGCAAATGTCATATGTAAAGAATGTAAAAGTGATGTGTCTTTCACGCAATCAAGTTTACGAGGCTTGGGTTTCAAAATTATTCAATCTTGTAAGTGTGAGAGACAGCAGCTCGTGAACTCGTGCCCTATGATTCAGGATGCATATGAAATGAATCGTCGTTTTGTTTTTACGATGCGGTTGTTAGGAATTGGTCACGAAGGAGTGAATCTTTTTTGTAGTCTTATGGACATATGTGGAGGTATAGGCAATTCTACATATTACGCGCTCTTAGAAAATATTCATATAGCCGCATCTGCAATTTTTGATTCTGTGTTGACATTTGCTGCCACGCAAGAGAAAAACATGAATGAAGAAGCCGGAAAACCACGGGATGAATTGACAGTTTCAGGCGATGGAACTTGGAAGAAACGAGGCTTCTCATCTCTGTTTAATGTACCTACGTTGATTGGAAAATACACCGGAAAAGTTTTAGATTCAATGGTTATTAGCAGTTTTTGCGGTGGATGTAATTTGTGGAAAAGTAAAAAAAAATACTGATCTAGCAGCGTACGTAACATGGTATGAAGCTCACGAAAATGAATGCAGCATAAATCATTCTGGAAGCTCCGGTAAGATGGAAATAAATGCCATCACGCAAATGTTTTTAAGATCGATAGATAAACATGGCGTAAAGTATCTAACGTACGTAGGTGATGGAGATAGTAAAACATTTAACGGAATTTTTAATGCCGAACCATACGGAGAAACCTTAGTATCAAAAAAAGAATGCGTGGGCCATGTAGAGAAAAGAATAGGGACGCGACTCCGTAATGCAAAAAAAAGTAATAAAGGAATCTGTGGAAAAGACGCAGGCAAACTGACTGACAAGATCATCAACGAAATGACAAAGTTCTACGAATTAGCAATTCGTCGACATTCAGATTCTGTTAAAGAAATGAAGAAAGAAGTTTAGGCCACTTTCTTTCATTAAAGTTCGTCAGATAAAAATCCTCAGCATCACAACTGTCCAGAGGGCGAAGACAGCTGGTGCAAATGGCGGCAGGCTGAAGCTAAGGGTGAGCTCAGTCAATTCCATCACGACAAGCCACCTTTAACACCAGCAGTCCAAGCAGCTATCAAGCCTGTGTATGAAGACTTGTCAAGAGATGAACTGTTGACCCTTAGGAGCTGATGCTTAGGAGCAGAGACGCAGAACAATAATGAATCTCTGAATTCATTGATCTGGATTTTCAGTCCAAAACATCTTCACTCCGGCACCAAAATCGTTGAGATTGCAACATTTTTGGCTGCAATTATCTTCAACGAAGGATTTCACGGAGTCATAAAAACATTGGCGACAATGGGATGTCCAATTGGCCACGAAGCGCATGCTTACGTGCACCGCCGTGATGAAGCACGTATCGCTCGCTCCGAGCGGCGCGTGAGCGATGTCGTGAAACAAGCCAGGATTGAAGCAAGAGCGCAGCAAGCAGCTTTAAGGGAGCTTTCCAGTGTGACAGCCCGAAAAATCGCTGTTTTTCGCGATTTTTTTTTTTAAAGAAAAAATAATCTAATCGGTCTGGTTTTTTTTTTGTATATTAATTGGGTATTGAAGAATACAAAACAATTTTTTAAAGATCGATTTATTTATT
This sequence comes from Rhimphoctona megacephalus, assembly GCA_963989365.1. Classification (NCBI taxonomy): domain Eukaryota; kingdom Metazoa; phylum Arthropoda; class Insecta; order Hymenoptera; family Ichneumonidae; genus Rhimphoctona; species Rhimphoctona megacephalus. The sequence continues at coordinate 12,917,138 of OZ022420.1, read as the reverse complement.
AATTAATATCTATAAAAATGATGAAACAATTGTTGCAGAAAATGCACTTGGATGTGGTGTCCACGTTGGGGGTCACAATTTTGATCTGAAACAAAAAACACAAAAAGATTATTGATCGGTATATAATTGGCTTTCGTGCTATGGAGGCTTTTTTTTTTTTTGCAAAAATGGCGCCGGTTTGAACAAAAAGTATCGATTTTAGCATTTTTTTTTGGCAGTTTTTTTTACAAAAAAATAGGAAGATGTCAAAAAAAAAAAAAGCTTCCATAGCACGATAAATAATGACGTTAAGAATATTGTGTAAAAAATTCAACTCGATAGCTTTAAAACTCTGCCCTCCAAGTTGGACACCGTTTTGAAAAATGCTGTTTCGAGAAAAACGCGTTCAAAGTTTCAAGTGAGGAAATTTTAGGTAAATCGTTTACTTACGGTCAATCAGCGATGCCAGGTCCATACAATATCCCTTCTGCTTCTTCGAAAAGATCGTGCTCAATGGATTGTTCAGTCCGACGAGCTGTCCTCGCCTCTTTGCTATCCAGGGACGCCCGGCGGTTTGCTTGGGTGATGCGCGCATTCTTGTACTTAGCGGCGAAATCTGCGGCGCTCGGCCCTATCGTGCATCCCATCGTCTCCAAAATGTTTAAAATTGGGTCGTAACCTTCATTGAAGGTGCACACAGCACACTGCGTAGCGATTTCTACTATCTGCTTGCCGCAGAATACGTGCTTTGGGGCTAGTTGCCACACACAGTGATTGAAGCTCTCGTTATTGTTTTGAGTGTTCGCGCCCGTACATCGTTCTAAGAGATCCTCCGTTGTTAGATCATCGTAAATCGGCTTTAAAACTTGTTGTACGTCTTCGTCGAGTGCTGGTGGATGGGTGGAATTTTAAAGCCCAATCCGCGAATCGATTTTTTAAAAAACTTCACGTCGCTATTACACTTTTTGCACTTCAACAGTTCCTGAAGAGCGCCGAAAACCAAAAAGAACTCCAAAATCACATAGCTAAACGTTTGATCGATTCGGACTTCAAACTCTGGACTCTTTTTCAAGATTTTTGCTGCCGAAGTGCTCGCAAACGTTAGATCCGTCCGATATCGTGTCGATTTGTTCCCTTGAAACCCGCGGATCTTTTTCGTTCATTTCGCGGATGTCCGCTTCTCGAGCCTTTTCTATCCTGCCACGCACATTTCTCTTTCGTAGATCTATCCATTTTGAATGTCGAAACCGAACTGAAAGACGAACCGGACTCACGTTGGAAGGTACACGAGCAGGTAGGAACGAGACAATAGAAATAACGGTCGCACGGACAGACGGCCGACGCGGCAGCTGTAGCGCTCCGTTGTCTTCTTCCAAGAAATGCTGTACAGTAACCGAAATAATCTGAATTTCGGCATGAAAATTTCAGGGAATATTCGGAAGAGTGTATACTATTCGATAAAGCAAAAAAAAAATCGATTTTTTGAAAATTTCACACTGGAAAGCTCCCTTAAAGGACTTCAAAGAGGAAGAAGAAGGAATTCTCTATGGATCAGGCATAGCAGATTAATGGTGAGTAAAGATTTCATAATTTAAATCGTATTTGAACTTTTAAGCGCGTTTTTCTTAAAACTGCGTTTTTATAACTGGCCTCCGCGATATCTCAAAAACGATTTGACCGATTCCTTTGAAATTTTAATGGTAGATTCAGCACATGCATAGTCATCGATTAAACTAATATAATGCAAAAATCCCGAACCGTTTTTTTTTTATAACAAAATACTCGAAAAAAATCATGAAATTTGAAAATCATTTTTTAAAAACATGTCAATCATTCAATTTTCAATATTTTCGAATGATTCTAGTTCATTCGATAGCCACAGCTTCACAGATTAAAATGCCGTTTGGTTTTTTGATTTCAGATAAGCCAATCAGCCGGAATCATGGAGAATGTCGACAAACTTTTTTTCGACATGGGTGCCTTTGGAGTGGTGCAACACACATTGTGATGAAGATTTTGGTCTGAAAATATTCTAACTTACTGTTGAAATATCAATAAATATATAGTCAAAAGTTCAAATGTTTATATTTTTATTGTTCGTCAAAAAAATCCCAAAAAAAGCTAAAAAAACCGGCCGTCACACAGGGTGACGGCCTTAAGGATGCATTGAACTTATTTCTGAACTGTTACATAGTTGATCAAAATTTGAGTGGTTGCACTTCGAGCCATTCTTCTCTAATGATAACAAAATTCCAATTCAATTAATTAAAAGCTCGCTGCTTTATATTAATTTTTACAAAATTGCATTTGGCTCCGCTACACCATTTCCATCTCATATATAGTAGCGTGCAAAAGTTTTGGGCCACCCTATTTTTTCCAGTTAATTGATAAAATATTTTATTTCTCCACTCGTTCATTGTTCAAAATATTCAAGAGTTAGAATGAAGGTAACAACGTTGTATATTATATTTAATTATGGCGTATTTTTCGTGTACTACGTGGAATGACTTTGGTCGGTGTGCAAAAGTATCGGGCCACTATATCACCGCGGCTTCATATGCACGGTTTGTTTACATTTGTTTCTTCATTAGTTTCAAAACATGTCCTACAATGGAAAATCAGTCTCCTTTCTGCCACAATACCGAAACACACGAATATTCAGCTTCGTGAAATCGTGTTGAAACTTTCGTCAGAAGGAAAAAGTTCTCGTGATGTTGCGGAGACTTTATCTATTGGCAAAAGTACCGTTAATCGTATTATTACTAAATATAAATTAACAAACTCACTGTGTAACAAAAATCGGAGCGGTAGACCGCGAAAAACTTTGAATCGCGTCGACAAAATTATAAAAAGGAAGTGCAGTGTAGATCCACGAAAAAGTGTTGCAGATGTTTCCCGGGAATTGCGAAGTGAAAATCTAGCTGATGTTAGTCGGAGTACGGTATCTTGACGTCTCAAAGCTGCGGGCCTGATTGGACGTGTTGGTGTAAAAAAACCATTGATTAGCAAAAAGAATAAGAAGGCTAGATTAAACTTTGCGAAAAAATATCAGCGCTGGACGGTATCAGATTGGCGGAAAGTACTTCTTTCCGATGAATCGAAATTTCAATTATTCGGAAGTGATGATCGGAAGTACGTAAGACGTCCAGCAGGTACCAGATATAATGTAAGGTACCAAATTCATACCGTAAAACACGGTGGCGGAAACATTAAAGTTTGGGGAGCATTTTCTGATGATGGCGTTGGTCCGCTGGTGGAAATTCATGGCAATATGGACGCTGCAATGTACAGGGACAAACTACAAGATCATATGCTCCCATTTGCAACGAAAAATTTGCCGCGTGGTTGGGTTTTTCAACACAATAATGATCCGAAACACGCTTCGCGTCTTGTTAAAAATTTTCTTCACAGCCGGAAAGTCCACCTTCTTGACTG